>OY740766.1:165386603-165464049 GCA_963513935.1 Aphrophora alni
ATTTGTTAATTTTAAAAAAATTAACAAAATTGTCAAGGGCAAGCAGGTCAATAAGTAATCAGAGTAATTACTCAATACTTCTGGAGTAATTGCTATTTCTATTTATCTTTAAGCGCTGCCCAGTCGAAACATTGACTTTAATAATGCTTGGATATGCGATGACGTTATAACCTAGTTCACACAATCTATAACTCAAGGCTTGTAGTTGAAGAAGCGATCAAATAGATGATACTACTCAATTTAAACCAGAAGGATTAATTAATATTCACAAAGAGGAAATGACTAGTTTTGAAGTAGATTAATTAATATTGGGAAAGGACGGAAGTAAATATCTTCCTGGAACAGAGACAGCTTTTAGTAGCTACAGGATATTGGCTAGGTTACCTTAATTTTATTTAAAAATACATGATTTAAATTCCATATTTCCTCCTAAATATTATGTTAAAAGTGATAAAAAATATAAGACCTTCTTGGTATTTTTTTTTTCCCAAATTTGAATTCACGGACGTCATAACTGCAAGTAAATTAATTGTAATTTAAAATTTATATATTTATTTGACTCTTAAAGTAACGTAATTTTTCACATCGAGTCTTGAATACATTTAAAGATGGATGTACCTTTTTTTACAGTAATATATTAGAAGATATTTTAGCGTACTCTTTCATATTATTAAAATCGACACTATTTTCAAGAATCATAAAACAATCATCATTTTATATTGACAATATTTACACATCAAATACATGCTAATTTAAAAATAAATTCATATGAACTTAACATAAATATATTTAATAAAATAAATTACTAACATTTTGTACATATTTTCCAATACATCTATCTATAATATATATTTCAGATGTATTACAGATAGCCAATGTGGTGTAATCAGGTTAATATATTGCTGTAAAAGCGAGGTCAGAGACTATAGAGGGATATATTTATTTCAACGGTTGGTACACATTCATATGCCCTTACATTCGTGTTTTGCATGATCAGTTTTCCATTAAGCCCTGTGCAATATATCACACTTGTATTTTACATTTCACTTCGTTCAACAGAAAGATCGTAATTACCTTGTCTGTCTGTCTATTATGACAAGGAACCTATCTAATGTAATTGCTATTGATTTATATTTTGAACTGAATATGTTGGATTGGTGTGAAGTATTGTATCGATGTCTATAATTAAAAAAATGAAGCTAACAAATAATAAATTGAATATTGCAAATATAAAGTCTGATATATATCAGATATTGTTCAGATCCCATATACTATTTTTAAATATTTTAATGTAGTTATTAAAAAATATCATATATTTTCGGTCTAATTTTTTTGTATTCACAGATTACCGATTCGGCGATCTATCATCAGATCAGTTTTCAACCAAAATTTTAATTTCTCCACTTTTAATATGTTTTACTTGTATTTGAGTGAAAAAGCAACACTTAAAATTTAAAAAAACACGTCGCATTTCTCAAAAAACAAAGCAGACTCAGGGTAGTCCAGTTTAATTTATTAGGAACTTCATTCCACAAGATTGAATTTGCAAATAAACTTTATTTTTTTTAAACGGAATAAATAATTTAATTTGCATAATTACATTTATATTTTTATTATTGACAATCCTGGTGGCTATTAAATAAAATATTTAACCTGCAATTTTTGTTTAAACAAAATTATATCCAATATATTGAACTTAATTATCAAAAGATTAAAATACTTATCATAATATTCGGATTGTAGAAAATGTCTTGATAAATATGAAAACTTCAAAGAACAAAATATTACACAAGAAAGTATTTCACAATAATAATAAGTCAACATATGCTTTTTGAGTTTTACTGGAAATGAATACAAATCAAAGCATTGACACCAGTACTATTATAAGGGTTTGTTGGATATGATTTAATACGAACGTGTTATTGCTATCGAAAATTAACTATTATATAGAAGGAAGTTGTTTGCTGCAAACAAGTTATGGGACGTCCAGAGAAAAGATTTCATCTTTTGTTTTGATGAAATCATTAAGTTGTCGAATGAACTTTAAAAATATAGTTTTTCAGTAAGAGAGACTCTTTCCTCTCTATTCTCTTTCAATTTCTAGGAATTAATTACTTTTAGTGAAGTATTTTCTTTTGTTGTTACATTTGACAACATTTTGTATACATTGGTTTGCATGATTACTTTTAAAATGATTTTTCTTTGAGAGGGGTTAAAATCTCTGCTATGGATTTAAGAAATATAAAACTATGCTGATAATTGTAATTTTATATTATTTGTATATCTCTTAACTCATAGCCGAGATTTTAACCCCTCACTAATCATAATTGTAAGCATAATAAAACTGTTATAAATCGTTGAACAAAGTTTAATATCACCGTTTCTTTTTCTAAACGATTATATTCCCCATGTGGTGTTAAAGGCGAAAAACTTCTCGGTCATCATAAAAAGAACAAGAGCGAGTCAGAGAAATTCGACTGGAAAGAGAGGGATCTAACCCAAGATTACATGATGAAATTTGTAGATCCAACTGTTTCCTCGGGATTGTCATTCTGTACTCACTAAAGTGAGCCCCTGAGGGTTTGTTAACGTTTATAACGTACTTAAATTTGTGTTATCTTATTTTGCAATCGAACTAAGTGTTTGTAAAATTATTTTATTTTTTTATTTGTATGAAACAAAACTAAGCAATATATATATATGCAAAGGAAAGTAACAAAATTTAACCCGTACATCAGCATTGTAGCAAAATTAATTGTTGAAATTGTTAAAAAATAATCATCAAATCTAAAACAAAACGAACATAGGGAGAGAAGTAACGTGTTACAAATATAACACAATTTAACATAGAATTGAAGAAAAAACAAATAATATTGTTAGCCACAGAAAACGTTCCAAAGATTTATTTGATTGTTGTTCAGAAAGCAGGGCTGTTTGTCACAAGAAATTAATGATTAGATAAAACAGGTGCAGGGGTTGTTTGCCGAACCACAGTTCCATTAAGAAAAGAACTTTCTCTTTTAATTTGGAAAATCCATTAAGAATGACGAATGATTTTTTGTTAACATTGTAAGTATCTCAAAGCAAGATTTCATCTATTTTTCCGTCTGATTTTTTGTTTTGTTTTGCTTTTTCAAATTTCGTTGGTAAATAAAAGAAGTGTTGTATTTTATACTTTTCACTTTGAATTATATATTTTAATAATGTCCAAGAACGTAGATTATAATTATCATTTCAAATAAATGTTGTTGATAATATTTCCTGAAATATATATTTTATGCTTTTAAAGAATAGTGCCACAAATTTTATAGGTATTAATTTTTAGTAAAAACTAAAAGAACGGCCGAAACACCATTTGCTATGAACGGCCCTCTAAAATATGCCTGGGTTCTTATTTATTAATTAAATATCAGATCAGTGGTTCAGTATTTTATTAGCTCTTATCTTTGTTATTAAACTTATATCCATTTCTCTGATACTTTACTACAACACTTTACTACAAGACTTTAATACAATAATTTAAATACAAAACTTTAATACAATAATTTAAATACAAAACTTTAATACAATAATTTAACTACAAAACTTTAATACAATAATTTAACTACAAAACTTTAATACAATAATAGGAATATAATTGAACAATAAAACAAAACCATATTATTTATTCAAAGCCCAGAAGTATTCCAACTATCATTGTATTTTAAATAAAAGAAATCACAAGTCCTCTAACTGGTGACTTTATGTATAGAAATGCTTGCTTACTGTTTGTTGCGTAGATTTCCTGGGCCATCTTCCACCACGGCTAGCAACACAGCCGTGTATCTTCCAAGCTCCAAAAAGACAAGAGAGGCCTTTAAATCCTGCTGATTGCTTATATACCTTTGGTTGTCTTGGTAACCTAGTTGAGTTTGCAAGTCAAGCATTTCAACATTTTTTTACTTGTTTCACAATAGTTGGGTCATTCTGAGCTTTGTGAATATGATTTTTTTCTTAATATAACCTAATATTAACCTTAACCTAATATTAACTTATTCCTAACATTACATTCTAAACATTTACTCACCTAGTGGGACCAACAAATGTTTGCACCAATCACTTTTTTATTAAGTATATTGTATAATAGCGGACATTGAAATTATAAAAACGCCATCATTATATATATATATATATATATATAATATTTTAGGTTTATTTATCTATAATATTTGTGGTTTCATTATTTATTTAAAGCTTATTTATTTATAATATTTACGGTATTTTTATTATTTAAGGCTTCTTTATTTATTTAAAGCTGGTTTCTTCATAATATATAAAGCTTCTTTATTCATATAAGTTTTTTTTTTTTTTTATATTTGAGGCATACTGTATATATTTTTATTTACAATATCTTCGGATTCTTTATTTATTTAAGACTTATTTATTTGCAATAATTACGGCTTCTTAATTTATTTATAATATGTACGGCTTCTTTATTTATTTAAAGCTTATTTATTTATAATATTTACAGCTTCTTTATTTGTTTAAGACCTATTTATTTATAATACCAAGCCTTCTTTTTTTAATTTTTACGCTTATTTATAATATTTAAGATTTCTTTATAAAAGAGCTCTCACTACAGATTTAGTCATAAACTTGTTCACATGTTAGTTTCAATATTACAGTTAGCTTTGTCACAGCTCCTCCATCAACTAATTACATTTCGCTTTGGAGGTCATTGACTTGCAGATAATATGGGTAGTGTTTAAAGTTTTGAGTAAAAATAATGGAATTATACCATTAAGGGCAACCACCTCAGCAGCACTCGAGTTGAGTTAGATTGTAAATTTCAACTAAATGTTTGTTAAACTCTTCTAATTTATATCCAGATTTTGTTTTATTTTGAAATGGTGTTTATCGATATGAGAGTTTTTTTGTCATAAATTTGGATTATAACACGTACAACATTTAATAATTATCCCTATAAAAAGTAACTGATAAAAAAAAAAAAAAAGTCAAAATAACATCTACTAATGTAGCTTGCCCACACTTATATTGAGGCTAAAGAGAATCAATACTCTACACAATACACAATATTGTGTTTAGCTCCAAAGTTTATCCTTTAATCCCATGACAAAGTGTTTCCCGCTTCCATAGTTTGGTCTCATTTTACAAGGCGCCCCAGTTTGGAGCGGGTCATATAGAACACTTGTGACTAAAAATAAATCAATACTTTACCTCACAATATCCTGTTCTTCCAAAAGTTTATCTAACTTAAATCTCACACCGTATAATAACACCTTCTTGGTGCGATTAAACATTGTGTTCTCAAAACAAGTTTATCATTTATAAGACCAAACCTCTATACAAGGTCTTCACCCTTTATTTATTAGTCTTCACCCTATACAAGGCGCTGAGTAAAGTCCGTTGAGGGAAGAGTCAGTAGTTAGCCTGACCTTGAAGAAACCTATAGGGACCGTACGGGTTTACCACCTTGTTTCCTTGTTGTGACATCTTTTTTCGCTGCGGTTCTTCTGCAGTTGCGTTTATTTAAAACGCTCGAAAAATCATAAACATATACTGCATTTAGTTTTGCATCACAGTTGCAAAGAGCATATTAAAAAAAAAAAAAAAAAAAAATGCTTTCCTTCCTTGTGAACAAAACAGAAAATTTTCAATGAAACGATTTTTTCCCCGCTTAAATAAATAAATATAATAGAAATTATTCCAATTAAAAGTGCAAGAAACTTCAGTAAAAAAAACAACAAAAAACTAATATTTATTTTTATACTTAGCTATTTACGGGGGAAACAATTATTATCGTTATATTAAAAAATGTTTTCAAAATAAATATATCAGTACATTTTAATGTATCAGGTAGAATAAACACGTTAAAATTCTACTCATGTAACAGAATAATTAAACTGTTATTACCAACAGTTTGTTATATGTAATAAATTGTATGCAGTAAAAAAAAGAAAAAAGTTAATTACTAAAATAATCAATTTATTAGAATTGTAATTATAAGAATATATAAAGAAATAAATCATAATTAAATATTGTTTTTATTACTTGATCAACCAATAAAACTAAATTTATTAACTATTCTTTTAATCATGACATTGATAACGTAATAACAACATAATGGTTTTTTATTAATGAAATAGATTACACGTTCTCAATTGTAATTTTGCTCTTTTTGATGTGTCACCATTGTTTAGAATATAAATGTCACTCACCTGTCGCTTGCATTTTGTTGGATAAACATTGAAGGACGTTATGTTGTACACCATCACACTGTGTATTGCTGTGACAAGGGTCGTTCATCATATCAATTCCGGTTAGGGTGTTAAGGGATGTTTGAATTTTAAAAATACAACCCTACATTAAGATAATTGTACGAATTATGCAACTGGGTCCTAGCGTTTTCTTTTGGCATGTGAGAGTTTCCGGTTTAGGCTCCAAAATTTAGTGGAATAAATAATTAGGAACAATGTTTAATAAGGCTACGTGAGTAGATTCCGAGTCTGCCGTAAGTAAATCAGACAAAAAAATAAATTAAGTACAGTGACAATAAAATTAGTTTAGAATACAATTTTTTTAAATTATATCACTGTAGTTTAACCGTTCAACTGAATTTTATATACAACATCCAATGAACCATGTGGTTCCCAACGCTATGGAAGAAGTAATCCCCAAACTACAAATAAAGGAGTTGTTTTCATTTATGTTTTATATTTGTTATATTAGAAATCTTTTATTTGTATTTTCCAATATTTATATGTTTGTTCTTTACTTTAATATTTTAATTGTAAGTTAGATTAGAGTAGTTGGATTGAGCGGCATGTCGCCCCTCCTACTTTGTAGGTAGGCGGGGAAACCGGTCTGACCAATCTGGAGGGGGAGGAGATTGCAGTTTATAAGTCATTTCATTCCTCTAAGGATGGTAGCTATGTTACAGAAACGTACATAAGGGTTTATTAAACTTGCTAACGTTAATTGTGTTAGGGTTTTATTTGTGGTTTAGGGATTACTTCTTTCATATTGTATTTTATAAGTAGTAAATTTTACGAAACTCGTTTTTCCCATGTATCTTGATGAACAGGATTTTTTAACATAAACCTCTTTCTTCATGTGTAATATAAAAAAAAGAGTATTGAGTCTGTTACAAAATCCTACATGCAATAGTTGTACATAAAAGATATTCATTTTTTTTTTAATATTAAAAAAGATGCAAAAGGTAAACGTGTTAATGTGATTAGTAGAATTAATTAAGTTCTTATTTTGTCTCAGAAGCTCCTTCAATATTTAATATTAGTTGTTCTCTACGTATAAAGCCAGTCCATTCAAAAGATCAACTTTAATATTACCTGGATCACGCAAGGACCTTGTTATCTTTAAAAGTTATATACACTAATTATAACTTAAGGCTTGCAGTTGAAGGAGCGATCAAATAGACTCCTCTATTTAGTAATTTAAGCCTTCGGAATTAATTAGTCTTTAGAAGGAGGAAATTACTAGTATTGAAGTGGATTAATTAATATTGGAAGTAGTTATACTTGGAATAGTGGTTGTCAGACAAGATAGAACAAGAGAAACTGTAGGATATTTGCTGGGTTACTTGATTTTTATTTCAAGTTTATTAGTTAGTCTTGGATCCAATAAAAAGTGTTTATAAAATTATTGTTTTTGTTTCCAGTAAAATATTTATTTGCATAATTTTTGTAAAATTTTAAAATTTTATTGAAATCAACGCCAATAATCTTAACGTTATTCATAGATTTATAGTAAACTTTTAATTTATTCACATATTTTAATTTTACAATGCATATGTGTAAACAACGTATAATATGAATACATTATGCATTTAATAAAGTTATTTGAATATTATTATATATTTTCCAAGTAGAATATTATAGGCTATATACAGGGTGTTAAAAAAGTTTCAAGAATTCAGGAGCCTCACGTGAATCAATGAACAAATTTATATAAACTATTTTATAAAGTGGTCAGTTTTCTATATAGCCGCCATTTTTTGTTTTTTTACAAAAAAAAAATCTTTTTACTGTAAATGACGTGGAGTTGAAATTTTCCTTAGTGAAATAAGACTCAATTCGAGAAAAGCAATCAAAAGGTTTAAATCACTTATTTCAAAATGGCGGTTATCTGAAAATTTTAATATGGTAATCTGTTGATTTTACAATTTTTTTTAACCGAGTTATTGACAAAAAAAAAAGTGAAAACATTGGTTATTAATAGGCCAAAACACCCAAGATTACCTACAAGCAAAATTATTTTTGAATTTTGCAAATTTTTATCTCCAAATTTTCTGTACCTTAAAGGACAACTGAGTTATCAACATATAAATAAATGTAATATCTAATATCATAAACTTATGTGTTTTGTAGTAATGCGTAATACATGTAATTTTAATGAGTGCCTCTAGTTTTTTTTACATAATATTATAGATCTTATTTTTCATTGTTTTTTTGTTTCGTAGAATACACTTCCATTTAAAACAAAATGTACAATTATTTTTTCTTGCTCAAATTTTATTCTAATCTAATCTTGGGTGTTGTAGACAATTACAACGAATTAATGTTTTCAGACTTTCTTTTCTATAACTCAATTATCTTTTAAGCTACAGAAAATATACATAATCCATTTTGTTAGCCCTTAAAAAAAAGATAATATTTTATCTCTTGTTAATAGTTTATAAGATATTCGACGTTAAAACGTTTAAATAGTCGCCATCTTGAAATGTGTAAAGGAAATCGATTGATTATTTTTCTCATATTAGTACTTTATTATACTGAGTAGCATGCAAAATTTCAACTCCATACCATTTACCGATAAAAAGATATACGATTTTTTTGTTAAACAAAATGGCGGCTAGATGGAGAACTTAACATTTTAGGAATTATGTATATATAAACTTTTTCATTGGTTTTGATGTGACGAATAAGCTCCTGATTTCTTGATATTTTTATTTAAAACACTTGTATATACCCAACTGATCTTTTTCAGATGTGCAACTGATGTAATCTAATGTAGTGTAATATCATTTTGTGCTTTTCTATAGAGGTCAGAAATTAAAGAGGGATATATTTATTTCAACGGTTGGTACACATTCATACCCCCTTCACATTCATGTTTTGCATGATCAGTTTTCCATTAAACTCTGTGCAACATATCAGTTGTATTTTACATTTTACTTCGTTCAGAAGAAAATAAATTACCCATCTGTCCGTCTGTCTTGAGAAGCAACCTATCTAATAATTGTTTGATATTGATTTGTATTGTGAATTGTGGTGAAATTTTTAATAATTTTATACTGTTAATTAAAAAATATATATAAAATATTACACAGATATAAATTATTCAAACCAATATTTTATAGGAAATATAACAAGGAACGCATTGTTATTAAAAAAAAATTATTTACAATAACATAAAGTTATAATGAAATTAATGAGCAGTACAGTACTGTATATAGTTTACACATGTAACATTAAAGCAAAGACATCGCAAATAGTAAGAGTTTAAATATGCATTGTATAATAAAGTCCACCCCCCCCTCCCAGCTTAACTTTTGTATGAACTTAAATAGAGCCGGACTGTAAACTAGGTTTTTGAAGTTTTTTTATGATAGTTTGTAATTTAACCACTCTTTAAAAAGGGAATTTTGGGGGTATTTAACATTTTCAAATATTTATTGCATATTACTATTTGAATATTTTGACCGTCCCAAAAGTGTCCTTTTTAAGGAGAGGGGAAAAATTCCAAATTACTATGAAAGAAACTTCAGGTGACTTAGTTACCAGTAACAAAAGGGTTTGACTCTATTTAAGTTTATATAAATTTTTAGGTGGGGGGGCTTTACCCATACAACATATGTTCTGGGCTTATTTTATTGAGGATTTTACGTTGTCTGTTACCTGAAAAAAACATTTCAGAAGGAAAAGATTTGTTCAACAGAAGTTATGAAAGGTTTATGAAACGTTATTGATCTTTCCTCTTAATAAAATCGTTAAGTCGTGGAAAGATTTGTTGCTAACTAAATTGATATCTTTCCAGTGATCAAGATTTTGTTTTTCAATTTAGATTTCATAAAATTTTTATAAATAGATTACATTTGTGATTAAAGAAAACAATTCTGAAATTAATAACTAATGAAAGAATTTAGAAATTAACGATAAAAAAAAATTAGAAGGAAGTGATTTGTCCAACTAAAGTTATGAAAGCTTTGTGTAAAGTTATTTATCTTTTCTCTTGATTATATCGTTAAAATGTGGAAAGATTTCTCGTTAACTAAATTGTTATCTTTCCAGTGATCAAGATTTTGTTTTTCAATTAAATTTTTTAATTTGTAGGAATTGATTACATTTGATAAATTCCACAACTTGTCATAAATCGGTTTGTGTGATAAATATAGAATGAGAAGTTGAAATATCATTTATTTAAATTGATTAAACAAATATAAAAATAACGTAGAATTATACTAAAAAAGTCAAATTCTTAGTTTACGCTTAATTTTTAATTTTTGGTATAATAATTAAAGGACTGATCTATACTACAAATCGTTGAGAAGTGCTTAATCTGGTATTTAATTATATGTTTAATAATATATTTTCTCATTTTATTAGTACATTTTTTTTTCTACTTGTGTTAAATATATGGATGTTTACAGAACGATGTTAAATAACAAAATAATCGTACAGTTTTAAACTACTGCAGAACATTTTTCAAGAATATTTGTACAATTTAACTAACAACATGAAAATATCAATGTATTACCGTTTGTAAAACTAAAATCTTTTTGATTCAGAAATAATATTATGAAGATGAACTGAATAGGAAGGAAGAAATAGGAACCACAAATATTTCACTACCAAATAGAATTAAAGAGGGAACAGATTAAGGAATCCCTTTCTATTGTCTCATTATCCTAATGGAGATTGAATGAATTATTCAAATCCCACTGTACTGGGGGGGGGGGGAGAGACATCAGAATGTGCATGTTCGTCACATTTCCCAGATCAGGAACTTAACTATTACGGGGTTTCAATTTACTCAAATTTTAGGTAACGTATTCTATGACAAAACAACATGACAAAGGATAAAGGTGTTTTAGACTGCTGATTAATTAAGGATTAGGGTTAATCACTCTTCCTTAACATTGTTATCGCACATAATCATATTCTTATTTTTATTTAAGGAGATTTATCATCAGATATGATAAAAATACAGAACATAATGGAAACAACACAAAACAATTCACTCTGTAATCAATCAAAGATAAGTTTTCTCGATTTATCCATTAAAAAAAATAATAATACGTCGTTATATAATTATCTCATAAAACGTGTATGTTTTTGAACAAGATTTTTTATTTCAAATTATTATTTTATAATTATTCAATTACAAAATGAGTAACCTACTCTTAATTTGGTAGTTCTGAAGTTCAAAAATTCGTAACTCTGTTTACAACACTTTTGGGTGCACAACATAAATAGGGCTAAAAACTATTAGGATATTTTATATCTTAAACACTAATGAAAGGTGTGTAATGGAAGTGGATAAGAAGTGATGGGTGAATATGATACAAAATTGATGTTAAAAAAATTATATTTATTGCTTATTTTAATCAAAATTATATTATTCATGGTTTCAGTTTAAAATTATTTCCTTAAACGTATTTTTGTTTGTTAATTTTAATCTGGATGTATTGTTAATGAAACAATTACTTAATTCCACACAGAGCCTAAGTGAAACAAATAATTTGTGCAACAATTAAAATTTGCTAGAATCTAGTGTAAGCTAAGTAGTGTAATTAGCTAAGTAAGGATTTAAATCGTTTATTTGTTTGTAAATAAGTTATTTCACACTGATGAAGTTTATTTATTACTTGCGATTTATACTATACTAACTAGCTTACTGCTTTGTATAGTTTAAGGTAATTCATTGTAGTGTTCTGTGATTGCAATTCATATTTATATTAGGATTATGTTTCTCAGAATTCAAATCTCTTGTTTCGTGAAAATCCTTTCAATTTGTGTTATAAAATAGAGCAATTGGTTCTTATAAGCTTTAAAATAAATCTACATTACGGTGTATAGTGAACACTCAGCTGTATTCTAAGAATAGTAGAATTCAAATAGATTCAGAACCGACAAGAAGATTTATTTCGCGAAATCTAAAGTTTACAAACAGAGGATTTCCGTGTTAGATTTTGTAATATTACAGTTATATTGAATTTCTCGTAGATGTCAACGTAAATTGTGTAATTCTAGGTAAAAAAGAAATACTAGGTTGGCTTTTACGGAAGCGATAGAGAAAAAAATGTCCTGGGACAACGTACGTAGACCTCCTTCCTAGTGTTGCCTCATTTTTCCAACCCCCTCACCCAGAACTGTTTTAAAAACTCCGCAAAAATTCCCTTGCAACCGTGGGTTACAAAATATTGATCCTCAGATCCCCTAAGCTTTCCAATCAAAAGGTTTTATGGGTGCGAAGGACTTCTTTTAGCTCACAAAGATAGGTTAGGTGAACCAATGAGAAACCGTTTGGAAAGTGTTTTAAATTTGATTTTGTAATTTTAAATACAAATTAACTTACCATATCATCCAATGTAACAATGCATACTTAAATTAGCTGATTACTTCCTATAGAGTGACTGTGGTGTGATTTGATGGCAGAATGTTTGTTTATAAAAATAATGACAAAATGTTTCTTCATTTGAAACAAACTGCATGAAAATCGCCTTAATAGAACTCCAGTAATAAATTAGTTGTGGTGTCGCGAAAAAAACACTTAAAACCTCCTCAATAGTGCCCTTATGACCGTGGATTAGGTCACATGGTCACGGTCTATATACGTTTATATACTATTGGTCCTCAGACCCTAAGCTTTCCAATGAGACCATTCCCATCTCTGCAGGTTGAATGGGTGCGGATCAGCTCTTTAGCGAACATATTAATTTAGGCTCTGCCAAATTATATATATATATATATATATATATATATATATATATATATATATATATATAAGATTGTGATCTTATAAGTTATCAGATAAGATATATATATATATATATATATATATATATATATATATATATATATATATATATGACATCTGTGATCGTTGAGATTTTTATTCTCTGTTTAAGAACATTGAGGCAAATTATAATCTTACGAGAATGAGGTGAAACCATTTCTGATGATTATCCTTTATTATATTGCCCCAAAAGAATGATTTTTCTTTCTTACACATGGACCTACATAGTAGAGAGAAAGATACTTAGGATGTATTCGTTTTGGGTTTTCTCGAGTCAAATAAAATAGTTACTGGGTTGATGTTGTCTGTTGTCTCTCTGTGCAGTGTTATACAGGGTGTTCCAACGATTAGATATTATATAGATTAGATTATTGACAATTTCATCCTCGGTAACTACTTTTTTTAAAGGACCTTATTTTTATTTTTATCCCTATAGAAAATATCGACCAACCTATCCACAGTAATAAAAAAAATCTATCTTTTTAATAAATCTAGTATCTCCACTTTATTACATCGTTATTGTAACAGCACTATGTGAGCACTATAATTCTTTATGAAGACTTTTAGTAACCACTCTAATAACAGGCGAAAGATTTTACATTAAAAAAGTAATACAATTTTTTAACACAACAGCTGCTAGAGCTTGATTAAACTCACTTAATTTTGACAGATCTCCTTTTAAAAGCTATATAGAGTAATTAGATTTCATCCTCAACTTCACTTAGTCTTGATGTTTGTGTCACAGAGAGAGAGAGGGAATTCCATTTTTAAAAGGATTGAAAAAACTTTATTTCAGTCACAATCACATCATACTTTTATTTAGTCTTACTTTACAGTTTGATTTTCTGAAGATAAATAATTTTTAGCTAGAATCAGAAAACGTATTTCAGTAAGAGAGGAAAATCCTTTTAAATCCAATTCAATTCCTTTTACAATTATTATTACAAACTGATGTGTTTAAATATTGATTTTATCTTATACTACCATTAAAGTTAGTGCATAAGACAGATTTAAATATCATTAAGTATTGGGTCACATGAATATGTTTTAAATAATATATTTGATAACATTTGTTAATTCAACATTAAGCAATATGACTACAATTTCGACAGTATAGAATGGATTAACTTATTCCTAACTTCATGTACTTAATCTGACATTTGTTATCATTATGTGTGAAGTGTTAAACATAGAGAATAAAAGTGAAAAGACTAATGTCTAGGATCATGTTGTAAACTAAAAATAAATCTATAACCTAAAATACTACTGACCGAAACTAGGCCTAAGTAGTTAAAAATAAACAAAAAATGTGTATTCATATAAAACCACCACACACAATATTCCACTATGCAAAGGACGGTAAATATCTTTCCTGTTACTGAGCTGTCTACAGATTTTTCTTTAAAATAATTATAAATATTCAGGGTAAAGATACTAAATTTGTTTTAAATTTTAAAGTCTAAGCTAATAAATTTTATCGGAGCAAATAAATCAGTCCAGAGCATTCTAGACATTTCTCAAAGACAGTATTTAAAGGACGCCGAAACAATTTCTTGAGGAATGTATTATTGTAAAATATACTGGAAGATGTAGACGTTTTATTTATACATGTCTTACATTTATCACGATATCTGTGTATTCAATATAAAATGGTTTTAAATTAGAGTTTTTATTTATCTAGTTCAGTACTTTAAAAAACGCAATAAAAAAAAGTGTTAGTATTTTATTTTCTCTCTGTTGACTCAATTAATATCAATATTTCATTTAACGGTGTAACAATATAAAAACAAAATCGAAAATTAATAGGTTTTATTATAGGTATCAGTTTTGGATTTCTTGTAGTAAAAAAAGATGTTTTAGAAAAATATGAACTTAGAGATTTATAACTTCTCGTTCAAGTATGTAAAATTCCATAAATGTTATCGTTCAAAGAATAGGTTAGGTTAGGTTAGATAAGATTATTGGTGTATGAGGATTCAAGATACTTGTACGTCAACCTAAGCTTATAGTACATCTCGCATTACAGGGACACCACGTATAATTGGTTTTAACACACATTTCAAAAATTAATTAGCTTTTATTGCATACGATACATAAAACATATACTTTTCTAAAATATTTAAAAAAAATTGTTAAATACGTTCCAATTAGCCTAATTTTATTATTTCCTAAACTGTACTGTCTCTTAAAAATCTGTCATTTTTTTACAAATAGAAGCACTTATTTAAATACGACTTTAGGAGAAATCAAATTAAAATTGTTAATGAATAACACCAACCTAGAAAATAAAAAAATACAATTAAACATTGATTAAAATTTAAGATTCATTTTGTATGGTATTCAAGTCACAGTTGTTAAATTAACAATAAGTTACCTTTTACGGGCTCCGCCACTTGTCGTTTGTCGGACATGTCTTAAATCAAGAAATAAGTCACGTGGCGGAGCCCATATAATTTAATTGGTTAAAAGTGTAACATAATTTAATTTAGGGTCAAAATTAAAAAAAAAAAAAACCTAATATATTGAGCCAAAGAAAACATTCCCCTATTTATTTGATTGTTGTTCAGAAAGCAGGGCTGTTTGTCACAAGAAATTAATGATAAAATAAAACAGGTGCAGGAGTTGTTTGCCGAACCGCAGTTCCATTAAGAAAAATGTTCTCTTTTAATTTGTAAAATCCATTAAGAATGACGAATAGTTTTTTGTTGACATTGAAAATATACGCCTGAAGCAGCATTTTTTCTGCTGTTTTTATTGTTGTTACGTTTTACAAATTTGCAGAGAAAATAAATTTTAATATAGTTTTTGTTTTTCATCCCTTCTTCAATAGTAATGTTGGTAGTTTATGAGTTAATAAATATGTATGTTTTTCATAGAAGTCTGTTATTTGTTTTGAGGGTTTGTTATGTCAGCTCATATTACAAACATTACACTTAACATTTACATGATTACTCTTTTGTCAGTTTAAATTAACATTTGTCAATTTATTACCGACTTCATTCGACCTGATTTAAAAAAATATTTATAAAAAAAGGATCACATGTTATAGAAGATGATAAAATATGAAGACACATCACAAACACAGTTATAACTCTAAACAAAAACGTTAGAGGTTAAACATAAAAGATGATGGATTCCATTTTTTCAACTTTAGACTCACGAAGAAACGTTCTTACACATCTTTTTTGTTTATGGTTATAACCGTGTGTTCACTTTTTATCATCTCTTACAACATCTGTTTGTTTTTAGCATCATTCGTATTGAATGAAAATTAATTTTACCAGCATATTCGTTCTTAAAAAAACTTTATTGAAAATCTGATGATGACAGTACTATGTCGAAACTAGTAAAAAAAATCATTTATCTAACACAATCTCGGTAGCTACTATTGTAAAATATAAATTACCTAAAATTAAAAAAAGATGGATGATATTTATTTCCATCAACTATTTTAGTAGAGTTTCCTGAGAAGTATTGCAATATTAGAAGATTAATGCTATCGACCGCAGGTAATTTGTAGAACACCGAAACACAATCTTCTGTAAAATTTATTGAGTTTTCCCGACTATGGTTACGCTATTTATGAGACAGCTTAACACAGACTAAAGGAAAATATTATAAAGCAAACAATGTATATATGTTTAGAACACCGTTTTTTGTCGTACGAAACAAACTTCATGTAGAATGTTAGGGAGGGGTGGTAGAGGGTCATAAGCCCTAGGAAAAGGGTAAACGTGCAGGGAATTTATGATTCAATGGACCTGATCATTCAAACTAAATTAGAAATTTATTAAAATAACCTCTTATTTTACAAATATTTAAATTTTTTTTTGCAATTACGTGGAAATTTTAATATTAAAATTTGTAACAGTTGTAAAATTTTAAACAATATTGTGTTTCATATAATTATACAAATATACTCATTCATTTCAATTTTAGTATTCTTTATCCCTTAAACATTATGTTGTATTTGTGTTTATTATCAATTATGTAAGAGTAAACATTTTAGTGTGTGTAAAAGAGATATGTATAAGCCGCCAAGAGACAAGTCCGTTGAGGGAGTTACCAGTAGACAGCCTGACCTTGAAGAAACCAAAAGGGACCGTGCGGGTTTGCCAACTCGTTTCCCCGCTCTGACGGACGTTCATTTAAGGCGCTCGGAAAAGTCATAAATACTGCTCTTCATTTTACACCAGCAAAGTGCATATTTTAACGATCAATAAAAAAATTAAAAATATACATCTATATCTGTCTTCTGCATTTCTAAACAAATCATCAGAAATTTCTCAATTAAAACCATATTATTTTCCGAGTCAATACGTAAATCTAATAAAAACATTTCTTTTCAAATTGTAAATAACTTCAATTAAAACCTATTACTGTGTTATTACTTTTATTACAGGGGAAATAATTGTTAACGTTAAAGCAACAAGTGTTTAAAAAAATAATGATATCAGTACTGCTAACATAATGTAAATGTATCAGTTAGACTAAACATGTTTTATTATTAACTATAGTGTAATTCATTAAAAAAACTACCCAAACATAATAAAACTACTTACAAAATCCGATCCGGTATCCTTTCTCGAGAGTTAGCCTCATGGAGGGATGTTTTTAATTTACAACCGCGCTGTTATTTTGCTCTCCTATTGGATATTACTCAACGGGCATTATTTGTGGAGCATAGTATACCCCCCCCCCCCACTGAAAGCACTGAATGTAGATTTTTCCAATTCATTTTGATAAACATATTCACGTTACTTGCAATAATCCAGTTAGCCTAACCAGAACTTTTCTAAAAGTGAATACATTTATTTAGAGCTATCTTTTACTGATTTTTTCATTATCATGTTTTCTGAATGCAAATCAGTTTTTATTTTTAAACTTAGTTTTTAGTCTTAGTGTATCGTCATACATTATTATCCATCAAACTTATTCAAATTTTTAATACTATAAACATTGTTAACTTATTGATAAACATTTTCATTGTTAACACTTTAACTTAAAATTATAAGCACACAATAGTATGTTGTAACTTCCACAGTTAAAGGAAATCTATGCTCTACACACAGCACAATATTGTGTTTAGCTTAAAGTTTATCCTTTAAACCCCAAGACAAAGTATCGTACTTCCACAGTTTGGTCTGATTTTACAAGATGACTAGGCTTAGGGGGAGGCCTATAAAACTGATATTGATACCTACAAATAAAAACCAGTGTCTTGACTCGATATCGTTTTCCCAAAGTTATTTTTAATACCACGTGAATCTTTAATTCCTTTACAAAAAGTTCTATTTTATGCCTGATTTATCCTACTGTTGTGTTTATAGCTGAAAATGCTTTTTATGAAGAAGAATATTATACAGGGTGATCATAAAAGAATGGCGGGGTTTTGAATGATTTAAATGAAAACAGAATTGCTTACAGCTGATGTTGTTTATTTATCTAAATCGTCATCTGAAACAGTTTTTTTACTTAACTAATAAATTTCGACATGTGCGCCATTAGTCGCTCCGCAAATGTTTAATCAATATTCAAGTTCTGCCGAAACGTTAGTTAACATGTCTTTGTTAACGGTTGTCATTGCTTCATTAATCCTGTTCCTTAATTGATTTAGGTCACGAATTATTTCTCGATAAACAATGTTTTTGATGTACTCCCACAAGAAGTAATTGCAAGGTGTCAGGGTTGGACTCCTTGGAGGCCAGCGTATAGGTCCTTGCCGGCCTATCCGTCGATGTCCAAACTTTTCATTCAAAGTGTCTGTCACAAATGCACTAAAGTGCGGATGTGTACCATCTTGGAAATGAAGTTGTTGAATGTTTTCGAGTTCATCCAGCTGAAGAAATCGATAATTGCTTAACATATCGACATACACAATTCCATTAATTGTCTTTTCAACAAAGAAGAAATACCCTCTCAGACGATTTTTCATCACACCACACTAAACATTAACTTTAGGCGAGTCGCGTAAATTCTAAAAAATGTATATGGGTTTTCAGATCCCCATACGCGTGAATTATGTCTGTTAACAGTCCCATTGATATGGAATGTAGCTTCGTCTGAAAAAAAAATACCTAAAAATTATTGGTTTACATCAATCTTGTTCAATTTACATCAATCTTGTTCAACATTTCAACAGCGAAATTAAAACGTTTTGTACCATCATCAGGTTTCAATTCCTACAAGAGCTGGATTTTATATGGGTGCAATTTCAGTCTTTTGTTAAGCTTAACTTCTAAGATGGAATAAAACTTGAACACAAATTCTCACAAACTGTGCATTTATTTGTTTACACGTGTTTCAACAACAAACTCGCCATATTCAGTGATCTACGAGATACTCTGATGTTTGTAAGCATTCTCGAGAGATGATGTGCAATATTATGCTTATCAAATGAAATTCTACTATACGACATACATTCACCACATAACTTTACAAAACGTAGGTGTGGCTTATAATTAAATATAGCTTTGTCTATTTGTAAAGTTTATTGAAGTAAATATTGGTGATAAACTGAATCGCTGATTTTATTTTGATTTCCTTGCAGTTTCTGAGTTTTATTTACGTCATTTAATTGAACTGTGAATTATAAGAAATTCTTGTTCCTCTGACAAATTATAATAGTGATCACGATTGTATTTTAGTTCGTTAATAGACTTAGCAGTAATTTGTAATTATTATTGATCATAACAAATTGAAATAGAAATGACTGACTCATTTCTGGAATATTATATAATGATAAGGAAATATAATTGGGATAAAAATTATTGCAAAAAAGATTGGAAAATATATTTAAGATTCAATTTACTACAAAAGTAAAAAAAAACACGAGAGAGAGAGAGAGAGAGAGAGAGAGAGAGAGAGAGAGAGAGAGAGAGAGAGAGAGAGAGAGAAGAGAGAGAGGAGAGAGAGAGAGAGAGAGAGAGAGGAGAGGAGAGAGAGAGAGAGAGAGAGAGAGAGAGAGAGAGAGAGAGAGAGAGAGAGAGAGAGAGAGAGAGAGAGAGAGAAGAGAGAGAGAGAGAGAGAGAGAGAGAGAGAGAAGAGAGAGAGAGAGAGAGAGGAGAGGAGAGAGAGAGAGAGAGAGGGGCTATGTATTTATTTTATGAGCCAGGTTTGGTTAGGTTAAGTTTGGTTGGTTATGAGCCAGGTTAAAAAATTATTACAGAGTATCAAGCTAATTAGATCTACATTTATGATATGTTACACTTCTAAAATAAGTATATATTTATTTTTCGACGACAATATATAATGCTAATTAGTTGTTGTTTTGGTCTATTGACATCATTATGTTGTACTGTTATATCCTATTCATTTGAGTTGTAGTCTCCAATCTTGTCCAATTATTTCGTTAGAGAAAATTAAATTCATTTGCAAATTGCAAATTAAACAAACCACAGAACGTTTGACGAGAGAACAGGACAAGTCCACTAATTGGTGAAAAGAGACAAGTCAACAAAGGTTTAATCAATTCGATTTTACATCGACAAACGTTGAGTTTTCCATTAGGTCTCGATAGTTGACCTTCATGATTCTTGAACTTGTGGCCGATCCCTTTATTACGTTATAATTTATCTCTACGTACTGTCCTCGTTGGTTGTAATAGTCTAATAATTCAATGACATGTTTTTAATTATTTAACATTTTTATAGAAAACAACGATTTCAAACAAAATATTTTGTGACATATTTTAGAATTTAATATTTTGAGTTTCCTTTAGTCGCTATTCTCATATTTAATTTAATTCCTATAATAAATTGTTTAAAATTTCATATTATTACTTTTATTATTGTTTTTTCTTTCTTCGCCCCCCCTCTCTTTTCTTTAAGTAGGCGTATCATTGAATCAATTAAGTTTATTTCTTGTGCGTTTATTTAAAACACTTGTTTTTTTTTAACGAGGGGGAATGCATTACGCACAAAGTGTGGGACTCCTCTCGACTAATTTCAACAGTCTGCGGTATACGCCACTAAAACCCACCGCGACTACCTTCAGCCACATTCTACTTGCTATGGCATAACTTCACCGCAAACCGGGGCTCGAATTAGCTGCAGACTATCTCAGCTGGACTTCTCTTCTTCTCATCACATTCTATATAAACTCTTCGATAGCCTTCTACTTTGCTTATTCTACGACCATGAACTCTCCGAGATTTTCGAGAGATTGGTGACCCAACTAGGCTCCTCAGAACCCCCCTCTCCGTCCTTCATCTTCTGCAGTGGAAGATCCATGTTCTGCTTCGTCCTCTTCCACCCCGCAATCCAGACAGCTTGCTTCATCCGGGTGAAGATACGGCCTAAAGCTACAGTGCCCTGTCAATGCCTGTGTCAGGTTATAGCTTATCTCATATACCCCCTTACTTATCCGTTTCTTCATACTTGGAATCAATGTATGTGCCCAATGAGCGGCCATATCTTCATCCCATCTGTCCTTCCACTTCCTGAGTGGTCTCTTTCTGGTATTTTGCTTTATCTGAGAAAACCTCTCCGGTTTTAGTTTCCTCAAATATCTCCCGTCTTTATCAGGCTAGCAAATCTATGGGGGTATGCCTGTCACGACCAATATCGCATCCGCTGATACTGTGCGGTATGTCGCCGCAACTCTCAGTGCCTTCTCTTGAACAACACTCGCATACAGCCTTATTTTCTTTTCTCTAGGTCAATTTATATTGAGCATCAACCGTGACAGATTCCCTGCCACTACGGCGGTCTTACTTGTCACCTTCATCACGTTAGATCTAAATGATAGGCCCCTCTCCACTTCCACTCCCAGGTACTGCAGCTGCTTCTTCCATTCAATCCGCTCTCCAAACATGAGACTCGGCGTCTTGTACGTCCTTCGCTTCGTTACCAGTACCACCTCTGACTTATTGACTGCCATCTCTAAACCTCTACTAGTCAGCCATGTCTCTACTATAGCTACGCCGTCCTGCATCTTGACCTCCAAGACATGCTCTTCCAAAGCCTCGACATCGATGATGCTATCGTCAGCGAAACCCACAATAATTACTCCTTTCGGTAATGGGACATCCAACAGATCATCGTATACCACCTTCCAAGTGAATGGCCCCAAACGAGATCCTTGCGGCGCTCCTCTAGTCATCGTCTCCCAGATGAACCACCCCTCTCCCTTATAAAGTAACTTCCTCTGGTGAAGGTCATCTTCTATAATGTTTCTTAGGTATTTCGAAACTTTCTTCCTGTATATGGACTCCAGCACATCGTGTCATCTGAGAGAGTTGAAAGCGGTCTTTATATTCATGGCTATCATACCGCAAAAACCCTCCTCTTATTTCACCTTTCTCTCTGGCTTTCTTCGCCATTTCCAGTGTCTCTTAATCAATTTAAAACACTTGGCATAGGATATACAAATTAATATCATACAATTATTAATTAAGATTACATAAGTTGTATGGAATTGTATGGTTTTGAATCTGTAAATTATTATTTTACAAAAACAAGCAGATTAACGTTAAGCCTACTAATCCTTTATGTAAAATATTTTTTCTTTTGTGTATTTAACCCTAAATTAGTAGTAATCTCATTGAAGTATTCTGTTCTTATGCGCTAGAATTAACTTTCTACAATTAGTGAGTGATGTTATAATAGACCGCACTTGTCATTTTAAGTTACACACCTGATGAAAGCTTTGCCACATTCTTGGTTCAACGTTTCCTATTTTATACGTATGTACTAGAAATTAATGTGAATCTAAATCTTAAAATGAAATTGCAGGATCGTTTCACCAAACCTTAAATTATCTGAAGAGTAGCAACTACCTTTTCTCTTGGCTACTTGCCCTTTGTTTTCTACTCAGATAACATCAACCCAAATGTAACGACTTTTTATATGGACCATCTTTTATAAAAACTTTCGCAGTCATAATCACCCTAGCAAAATTAATATATGTAAATAAAAGACTAGCAAATGATAAAATTGAACAGATACATTTAACTAGTATTCCTTATGCAATCTTTTAAAAAAAATTGATAAATTAAAATGTATATCTACATTGAAACACGATTTTAATCCTTCAAAAATGCACACCAAATCATTTTAATTTTTAATTTAAACAGTATATTTTATAGTCTGACTCTGTATTTAGCGACTCTAGTTTCTCCTTAAGATAAAATTCATAAAACACCTTGTATTCCTTCCAGCTAGAATGTAGTTAAACCGACCGATATAGTTTACCTCCTGGATGTGATACAACCCAATATGTAAAATGCAAGTCAAGTGGATTAATTAATATCTGGAAGAGGAAATGACTAATTTCGAAGAAGATTAATTAATATTGGCGGTAATATTGAGAGATGAGGGGTTGTTGGGAGGGGGTGGAAACAGGATGTGAAGTATTGAGGGAAATAAGTGGATTGGCTTCCATTAAAAACATGAACTGTCAGCAGTAGTCTACTCATCAAATTTAATTGTTTTAAACTTAACTTATTTAAACAAAATTACATAAAATTTGATTTAATTTGTACATAATGCTAACGATAATTGTACATAGGGGTAAACGATAAACATAAATTTGCTGTTATAAATTGATGTTATGACAGTCGATGTAATAAGACAAAGTATATTTTTATGATATGAAAAAATTTTGTTTTCTGTACTGATGGAATTTATAAATTGTAAATTATTTTTACATTATTACATGTTAAACTCATTATAAACATCAAAATCTTGTCCTTAATCATGATATACATAAGACATGTTTTGTAAACAGAAAATTATATATATCTAGTGTTCATTAAGTATGGAATATTCAATATAATTTCAAAACGGCTGAACATTAAAAGTTCGTTTTTGTTACAACATTTCCTCCCAGTTTTGATAGTTTTAAAATTTTGGCGGCCATCTTGGTTCCGCCTTCCTTAAATTAAGTTCTATTTTTAAACAGTAATTGAGTCTCGTGATATATTGGTACATTTTGGTTTGAGTACAATGGTGGAATCCGTTTTTTGTATATCTCATTTCCTTAAAACGTTATCAACTAATACGACTATTCTCTGTTTGAAGTTATTTGTTAATGATGGAAGTTCAATTTTATTATTATACATTTTCCGGACATTTGCCATCATTTGTGTGTTAAAAATCAAAACACGACGTTTCGGGAATAAGAATCAATTCCCGTTATCAAGTGACTAAAAACTAAAGAAACATGAAACTAGAAACTAAGCCTATATAAGAAGTAAAATTAAATAAGAATACCACCAACCTTAATATCTACGCATTCATCTCAGAGCTGAAACTGAGAAGTCAAAAAAACACAATCACGGTAACACACAACTAACGTCAAATACGTATTGTTGTATCAAACATACAGCAACAAGTGAAGTGGTCCAGAAGGAGTGACAAACTATTAGGGGAGTGGCCTATTGTTAGTTGTATTAAGCTTCCTAGCCCGAGAGCGGGTTACAACCCCTTGTGGCGATTTAACAGGTAAAATTTCAGCTTGTTTTTTAGTTGTAGGGGTATTATAATCAAATTTTAGTTCTTTTTTAAATAATGGGAGCCATAATGGCCTTACTTCAATACTTGATGGCAAACGTCCGAAAAATGTATAATAATACAACTACAGAATATTTAAAACCATAATTTGCAGGTGGAAAAATGTGTTGGGTACTTAACATGCTGTAGTTTTGAACTTGTAATTTTCAAAAATGCTCAAATTAATTGTTGCCCTAGAGTTATCTGTCACAGTAGTTGATGGATTTTTATAACATTTTGGGACTGTGTATAGTTTAAGAAAATTACATATAAAAACGTGGTACCATCATTTAATTCAGAATAAAAACATGTCTCACATGAACCTATTCCTATTTACAAAATTTAACTTTATTTCAAAACGGCGAATCCAAGATGACCGCCAAAATTTATAAACTATTAAACTGGAAATAAATGTCCTATAAATATGTATCAAATACGATGTTTTTATGTTCAGCCATTTTAAAGAATATATAAGAATTCTTTCGAGTATAATTCCGTCAATGTGAACTTATTCTCTAATTACTTAACTCTTGAAAAGTTTCGGTACATTATTCCATCCTCAAAATATCACTCTATAGAGGTCGTCTTCACGTTAAGAAATTATGAACAAAACAAATTTATGATGTGTAGACGACCTTCATAGAGCGATCTTTCGATGATGGAATAGATTACCGAAACGCAGAAGTAAGTACATAGGATATATAAGTTCACCTTGGTTGGAATTATACTAGATTGAATTAATTATCAATTGTGACTTGGATACATATAACCATGAATATTTTTTAAATATATATTCAATACTTTTATAAAAACTCTTTACGTTTTAAGGTAAATTCCTTTCTTTACGTACTTAAATTATTTTAGTTGTAACCCCCTTAATTTTTTTATGAATAATATATTCATTATAATTTATCTTTATGTATGTCTATAACAATTCTTATTAATTGGAATGTAGCTACAAGAGACGTCTTCATGCTTCGCATATTGTCACAAACATAAAACTATATATAACAAATACACGAACACTCAAGCATATTACATAATATAAAAAACAGTTATTAAATGTACCAATTCAAATATATAAGACTTACCGTCGTCAATTTTCTGTTTGCGTCGTTCAAACGACGGCCGTTTCGGCTATTCAGCTATTATCAAGTTGTGAAGATGTAATCTGGTTTCCCTTCGTCAATTATAAACACTTATACAATCTGTGATACCAGTAATATTCGAGACTCTGTGCAGTAAGGACGTAGACAATGACGTAGACAAGGACGTAGACAATTCATGAATCAATTTTAATCGTATGTACGTGTAAGTGTTTCGTGTGTAAATTTGCTCTTGTGTAATGTGTATAAGTGTTTATAATTGACGAAGGGAAACCAGATTACATCTTCACAACTTGATAATGGATGAATAGCCGAAACGGCCGTCGTTTGAACGACGCAAACAGAATATTGACGACGGTAAGTCTTATATATTTGAATTAGTATATCAATATTCGGGAATGGCGAAAACAAATTATTATATAAATGTACCACTTTTATCACGATAATCACATACATTAGTTTTGGATCCGCGCACATACTACAGCCTTCTTCATAATTAATTAACGAAATCTACATCCCAATTAATAAGGATTGTTATAGATATAGTGTATAAAGTTAAGTTATAGTAAATATATTATAATTAATGTTTAAAGTACAGACTCACGTAATTATTAACTGTCACTTGTTTAATAAATTAACAATTTGTTGACATTCTAACGTATAAAATTATTTTTATTTCTCATTAGCTTTTTTTGATCTTGTGTGGACTTGTCGTCTGAGAAATTTAATTTTACTTTTAAAATTGTTTTTAATTCTTTTTTTTTTTACACGAATGAACTTCTCCAACTTTTAAAGGCTGTTAGATCCTGACAAGTATCATGTAATTAAAATTTATAAAATAACCATCCTCGTAGTAAATTAATAAAATTTTAAAATTGCATACAATATTTAGTAATTTTCTCGTAACTAGAACGGAAATTAAAAAATACAAGTTTGTCTCACCTTCAACATATTTCCCCGTTCTGTTAAAACAGTGGTTTTGAACAGTCTAACACTTGTAAAGAGACATAGTTACAGGTCAGTGTTAATAGAATCAAATCTGTAAAGCTGCTGGTGACATATATTTGCTAGGTGTGTCTGGACTCCCTTCATACAATATACATGTTATCTTATAGATATTCCCCATCGTCTCGCCTCGTGAGCTTGTATGGAATATTTCAATTTTATTTTTACATAAAATACGAACAGTTTTATATTAAAGTGCAGCATACTGCATGCTTTGTTTTTATTAACGATTTTCTTTACTGGAGGCGTTTTTTGTAATATATTTTCTGTTTTCACCGTCTAATGATTTACACATTTCCCCCTTATGCTTCTTCACAAAATCGCTGCTTCTTTCTTGGTTTTAACATCAGTGAAAGTAGTTATTTTTCCCTCAGGAAATTCAACATTATATTTTGGAACAAATAAAAATGTCGTAAGTAAATCATTTATGAGAGTAGAATGTTTTTAAAATTTTATATACTCCATTGAAAGTCATCTTATTTACTTATAATAAATTTCATTAAAATTGGCTCTCGCGTTTTGCCTGTAGGGACTGTAAGGACGCCAGGGATCATTCCACTTTTCTGGATTCAGGGGACCTGAAAAACCTCTCGTTTTTTTTTTATCCATCACAAAAGACAAAACAAAACTAGTGATATTGTTAGCCACAGAAAATACTCCAAAGATTTGATTGCTGTTCTGAAAGCAAGAGAGTATATTAAAAGAAATTAATGATTAGATAAAACAGGTGTAGACGATGTTTGCCGAACCATAGTTCCATTATGCATAACATTTTCTATGATTTGGAAAATCTATTAAGAATGAAGACGGCTTTTTCAGGACATTGGAAATATCCTTTTACTTTTTTAATTCAATTTGTGTTAGCTTACGGATTAGTAAAATTTTGTTACAAGGTATACTAATTATTTTTAATATTACCTTCTTCATCTATTTTGATTTTGGTTATACGACCATCCTCAGGGTGCAGAATATGGTGTATCGATTCACCATTCGTACGTGTACAAGAAAGCGTTTAACAGTGACACTTATTACCATATGAGTTACTAGAGCACTGTGGTGAATATACAATGAAAGAAAATTCCTTAAAACCACTTTAAAACACTAACAACACAAAGACTGTATAGTTATGTTTATTCTACCTTATGTACCTTTCAATAGCACTGGTATCATATTCAGAAGTTCAATACACACTAACCATAATAACTACAATTACTACTGCAACGAGGCGTTCCCAATAAAGTGTGTATTGTTCCTCTGAAGATGATAGCAGTACTATTGATGTGTACGTAAGGTAGATTGAACATAACTGTCAGTCTTTGTGTTTTTAGTGTTTTATTGTTTTGGGAGTTTACTTTTAGTGGCGGTTATTGTTTTATATTTTTTTCACAATCTCCGCGCGGAATGAAATATGTTTTGTGTTATGACTGTGGATGTGTGCTTGTGAAGTTTCTGTACCTTGAGGATGGTCGTATGAACGAAATCACGATAGGTGAATAAGATAAGATTCAAAAGGATTAGTTGGCATAATATATATTGGAACTCTTTTTACTTCTTTATTCTTACTTTCTAAAAAAATCAGGGATTAAATGCATTTCAAGTGAAGTTGTTTTTTCGTTCTTAAATACTGGTTTAGTAATTTTATTTTGAATCTATTTTTGATTTTATAGTGGTTTATAAATTTAGATTTTTTTATAATAAGGAAAATATTTTCAGGTTTTGTTAATAACTATCCTTGAAAAGTAAACATATATTGAAATTATCATCTTTTACTGTAACTTTAAATTTAAATCGTATGTTCTTCATGAGTCGGACATTCAAAAACTTTTAAAAAATAATGTACTGTATAATACGCTTTGAATTTAATAAAAAAACTTAATTTTGTCAATTAATTCTTAAACCTTCTTAAAAGTCTCCACTATAGATTTAATCATACATTTTAGTTTAAAATTGTTCACATCATAGTAGCAATAATCCATTTAGCCTTGTCAGAGCTTCGCTAAAAGCCGTCAGTTGTAATTACATTTTGCTAGTATTCCCTTTGAAGGTCATTGACCCACAGTGCAGGATGGTTTTTAAAGTTTAGAACAAAAAATATTGAATTACAACGCTTTTAAGTAAAGATTGAAGATGAGTTCTTAGTATTTCAAATTCACTATTTTATCATCGTGTTATTTATTTGGACATTAAGCAAATTTGTAATTATATTATCTAATATGAAGGAGATAATCCTGTTAAATATATCTGTGGCAGTATCTACATCTAATGATGTTCCAACATTTTCCCCAGATAAAATAAGAGATTATTGTTAATCTGCACAACATGTAATTTAGTGGGTTTGCCCAGATTTCCATATCCTTTATTTTTAAAATATTTATATTCATTGTTGATAGCCTTAGAACTACATATATTTTATATATATTATTTATTTTCTGACAAATGTAGTCTGTATTTGTATTTTACATTTTATGTGGCTATATGTTTCACTGCCACAGGCAGCATCATCTAATATGATCTAATATTTTGCCAACAACATAAAATCAAGGAGAAATAAGAAAATCTAGTAGAGCACAAGGTACAATCTGATAAGCATTGAACAGAGCTGCACCTTTATCTTTCCAAATCAGTCTTAGAGGAAATACACCAGAATGAGGTACCTCTCAAGTGTAGCAATGTTGAACAAATTTATTTATTTATGTGACGTGTACGAAAAATGTATGAAAATATGTGTTACAATAAGTGTTGTGTATATATAAGTGTTTGGGTGGGCATAGATAGCTGGCCTGATGATGCTGCCTGTGGCAGTGAAACATGTAGCCACATAAAAGGTAAAATACAAATACAGACTACATTTGACAGAAAATAAATAATATATTTAAAAATATGTTTTACTTCTCCAATATTTTCTCATTTTACAATAGGTCTTAGTTTATTTTGGTTGCTGGTCATTCCTCCTTGTAATGGTGACTAAAAATATATATTATTGCTAGCGTAAGGTGGTCTTCCTGTTTAGAATATAAAAGTATGAACATCATCTAACCTTAGTTTGGCTGTTGGGTATCATGTCCTGTAAGATAAATCCTCGTTTCTCCACAAAACAGAACTGTATCTACCTAATCAATATCTGTTTATAAATGAAGTTTTAGCTTGACTTGTGAAATGGTTTTAATATAAAACTTGTACACAAATTCTCATAAATAGTACGTTTATTCGTGCTGCACTGAAGATGGCGACTTTGTCGTTGAAACGCGTGTAAATAAATAAACGAACTATTTGTGTTCAAGTTTGATTCTATTAAATATCTGTTTACTATATTTTACCCTTACGTTGATATGTATATACAACACAGTACAGAATACGTTTATCGTAAAACCGCTGAAGTTTTAAAATCAAACCTATATCATGAAATCAATTCTTTGTCTTCCGGTTGCTCATCCCTCGTCAGTGTAACAACTTCCACCACTTAAATAAATGAAATTCGACAACACTGTGTTTCTATTATCTATCTTCACCTTCAGTGACAAAATATCTATGATGGAAACCTTGGTTGTCGGAAAGTGAAGTAAAGTTTAATTTGTACCTTGCTATAGTAAGAACACAAGATGCAACGGAAATGTTTTGAAGTTTTAAAAAGTAAAGAAAAAAAATGTAATAACTAAAGACAGAAAAGTTGTCTTTAGAATTTATACATTTTAGTTATTTCAAGTTCAAATAACCATACATTTAAATATCGTTCTAATCTTTTTTACGCATATATACTGAATAAAATCGTTGGTAAATTAATGTAATGCATCCATTCTCCTTTAAAATAACAATAATAAACAGATGACAGGTAATAAATTAAACAGTCAATTTTTATTTTCCTCATTTTGATATGTGCCAAAGTTGTTTAAACTACAAATGACACGTGTCGTTTACAGTTTGCTGGTAAATGTTGATTTTTTTTTATACCTCATTCCTTGAAATAGTTGTGATGAACGACCGCTGTCAACCAATGGACATTGAGGTGGTGTACAACATGGCGTCCTTCAGTGTTTTCTAAATAAACACCGTGTTTTGTGAAAAGTTACGTTTGTAATTCACATTGCACTCTGTATGTTTTAAATGTATTTTTCGCTCTATTTTAATATAATTTTTCCAAGTATAATTGAGAACGTTGGTACAGGGTGTAGTATTTTATAGTTTCACATTATTAGATTCAGTTTACAGTTGTAAATGAAATATTAAGAAATTAGATCGATGTATCTGTGTTTGTCTCTACAACGCATCAAGCCTTCCTTAATACTATTACATTTTAATTTTATAGTAGGAATATATTTTATTGACATTTTCAGAAATCATTAGACTTTTTTTCTTTTTTTTCCTTTCTTTCTTTCTTTTTTTTCTTCTTCTTCTTCTTCTGAGAGTCAATAATCATGGATTTACCGTGATTTGTTTTATCAAAGTAAATATAACTTACCATGTATTTCTTATATAAGAAAGTCAGTAGAGTTGGGTCCTATGTTATCAACCTTTATCATCAGCAAGTTGTCATTACATTAATGTATACTTATTGTCAGTAATGATGGAAATACAGATAGACAGATATTTTGTAGAATTCAACTGGTTACATCTCAAATCTTAGCGATTTCTCTGTATTGAGTTTGGTGATGTTTTATCTAAAGTAACACCTTGTTTTAAATGAGAAACATTTTGTAGTTTAAAGGCAAGACACCACTGTGTCATCATCACCTTCTAAAAAAAAGTAAGAAATGAACATAAAATATATTTAAGAATCATGGTGATAGTATTCAAGTCACTATTGTTTTAACTTACAATTAAATTACCTTAATGGTTTCCGCCAGGTGACTTCTTTTAAAAACACTTACTCGTTTCGAAGTGGGTGCTCCATCTTCTAAAGATGAAGCACACGCTTCGAAACGTGTAAGTGTTTAAAAAAAAAGAAGTCACCTGGCGGAAACCATTAAGGTAATTTAATTGTAAGTTATTAAATAAATACTCCTCCACCTAACACTTGATTAATTGTCGGAAGAAAACAAGAGTTAATCGATACCTGAAAGATAAAAGAGATGTATATAATCAAAGACTACATGAAAAAGCTGTAGATCCAGCTAGGGTCCCTCAGGATTGCCACGCTTCTACTCACTACAGTGTGCATCTTAATGTAAATTAACAAATAAAACGCAACCGGTTTCATTGAATACATAGCTTCCTTTTTTTAGAAAATTCTGTTTAAAATTCATTTTTATATTACAGATTTGGTATTTTTCTTATCAAAAAGTTGATTTCCTCTTTTTATTAACCATGTCTTTTTGGCAATGGTTAAAATTTAATATTTGAGTAGAAAATAATTATTTAATAGAAACAGCAAAACAAAAACACCGTACATTCAGTACTAATCAAGATCAACTAATAACAACTGTTATGTTGTTTTACTTGCGGATTTATGTTTCTTTATTTAGTTGTTCTTTGGAGTTTTTATCTTATTTCTTTTATGTATGGGCATATCCGATAGATCGTAATTCTCTTCCCCGTAATGCTGACAGCATAAAACACACTAAAATTTAACCTACCTAATTTAATTTACTCAACGTACAGCGTTTAACTTAATGTTTGTAAGATAAACGTTCTCATGATGCTATGTGCAACGCCATGATTGTCATTCCTATTACATTCCAATATCAGATATAGATTCAACTTATATAATCTTGCAAGAGAGTTGTGGTACGTAATTAAATTTATATGACTTAGTTATTTCTAAAGTTCTCATTCAACTGAGGAAGTGGCACATTGAATGGAACTGGTTAACTGAAATGCACATTTTATTCTGACTTCTTTGCAGTTTCAAAGCTTTAGTCGTACAGACTTCATTACATTGACTTCACTTTATGGTATAAAGTGATTTTACGTCGAATACAATTCTAACAATAAATTTGGGATAAGATTCTGTTAATAGATTAAAAAAACAAAAAAAACATTGTACCTATTGTTGATATAAAAATGTCGGTCTTAAAAAGTAATGCAATTCAGACTTATATTATTTATTGTGGATAATCAATTTGTGTAAACAATATTTTATGGAATAGATTAAAACTTGAACACAATTTCTCTTAATTAATACGTTTATTAAATCAAACGCGTTTTAAAGACAATGCCGCTATCTTCAGTGATGTAACAATGACACTATAACTAACCCCTAGTATTATGCCACGCCCTGTATTTACTCAAAATGCGGGAGAAGGGAACTTGCAACTTTCTAAATAGTAAAGTTATAAAAATTTCCCCAAATAACCTATACAACTAGTACAATATTACTAAAGTTACATTTTACAATTTTGTATTATTAATATAGAATTTTGTTGAATATAATTTAAAATTACAATATTATATATATATATATATATATATATATATATATATATATATAACGTTTCCCAGACGTCTATTGTATTCAATTTTGTAAAATTTTTCAACGGTTCAGTCTTTTCTACATTAAATTCTACATTTTATTGTAAATATTGTTTGGCCGTTAACAAAGTGAGAAAATTGTTCTTTAGCTTTATCGATTTAACAACACAATGTTTTGGGAGGGGGGGAAGGGGGGAAAAACACATCACAATACTAACAAGAAATGAGCATTGGAATTAAATCTTTATTCACAAATTGTTTCACTGAATACTTAATTGTGAGTAGATATTATACTATTTCAATGACAATATATAAAAAAATATTTATTGCTCTGTTTATATACGAGATTCACTATTCCCTACGGTCCAATTTTGTCCAATTATTAGATAAAATTAAATACATTTGTAATTTAACCAAACCACAGACTAGGGGACAAGATAGGTTCATTAATTGGGATAGAGACAGGAATGACGTCATGGGTTTAATCAGTTCAGTGTCTAACTTGATGTAGGTTGCATACGTCTTCTAGTAGGTGGCCTGTATGCATTTTGAAATTGTGCTTTCGATCCTTGTTACTTTGACTGTGGTATTTTTGCGTCAAGTATTAACAATTTGGTTTTAAATTGTTTACAACTGCAAAGTACATTTTATGCGGATCATATACTACACAAGAGCTCTTTTAAGTAAATTAACTTCATTTACTTTTTAAATGATTTATGAAAAATCAACGAATTTGCCTAACCTAATCATCAATAAAATTAGAAAACTTAAAAATTTTAAATTGTTTTATTTAAAGAGGAAATCTATAAAAAAAGACAGTTTAATTTTAATAAATTTGTATTATTTAGGTTTGTATAATAGGAAAACTTAGTAAATAACTATTTATTTGAAGATTAGGTTTTTTTATGTATGTTAAATTTATTGAATGCTGTTTCAGACAATAGTTTTAAGTTTTCTCATACATAAATCAATTCACACTTAGCTAGAAATTCCATTAAGGTGTTCCGCTCTTACACTTCAATTTCCTTCGATAATTTCCTCTTTAATTAACTTCCAACAATTACTGATACCACAATAGACCGCCGTTCCTTGTTGCCTTAAGTTGCACACCTGATGAAAGCTTTGATACAAACTTTGTCCTAGAATTTATTTTCCTCTGTTGAATGTTTTGATTAGAAGGGAAAAGAGTAGAAAGAAACTATTTAATCTTTTACAGACTTGGTGTATACGTTTCTAGAAGTATTAAATCATCGTAAAAGTACCCACTATTTTTTCTCTTGGCTGGATGCCATTTTGATCTGATGATACGTTATCTTGATGCTAACAACTCTTACAGATCGAAATTCTGCTGTTTAAAAAGATGAACTAAATAATAATTATAGAATTCCTTTAGCGAATTGAAATTTTTCGTAAGTTAAAAGGCGTTTTCTCTCTTGAAACATAGCTAATTTATTAAATTGTTTACACTTTAATTTAAACAGTTTGATCTAACCATTTTGCTTCTAATTAATTTTCAAGAGATTTATATTATAGCCGAAGTACATGATAACTCTCTTTAGTTTATTTTAAATGAACTGTTTCTATAAATATATATTCCACATAACTTCAATATTTTTAAATATACGTTATTACGTTTGTTAATCAAAGATAAATTAAGCCTACGTAACTTGATATGTTGTAGTCATTGATTAGGGTAACATCACTTAGATTATTGTCTTTTGTGTTTTAATTTAATAAATTGGCAAAGAAATAAGAAACATATATTATTTCCTTTTTGCTCAGTTTACACAAAGCAGTGTGCTAGTACAGAATACAAGAGCTCGTTAAGAAATGATGTTTTTGTGCAGTAAGTACGCATTTCACAAACATAATTCAATTTAATATTTCTTTGTAGTTAACTAAATATAAAAACATTCGAATAAATATGATACAATAAATAAATGCTTTGTTTTACTTTGTCGATTGAATTTCTATTATTTCTTTAGATGATTTTGTATTACAAAGGAAGATATATAATTTTAACGATGCAGATAAATTGTAATATGTAAGTTGAGGTTTTAAAAATCTGTGTTTATTTTATGTTTTAAATTTCAGTTTTGTTTTTAAATATTAACATCAAGCTTTTGACCTGTAAGAAGTAATAAGCTTAATCTTGTTTAACTGTTATTATTTCCAATATGAAGTAAATATTTAAATTCACTGTTTTGATTTCGTCGTTACAATTATCTTAGTTTTGTGTTATTAGAAACTTAATTAAATGAATCAAATTTGTAAAAAAAAGTTGTTTTAAATATAATCTATTTTTTGTTCGAAATGTAGTGATGTTAATGTTACCCTAAAGTAACAAACATCTGGTAATAATATAATCGCTTTAATGCAATCTTTTTCTCTTTTTATATAACTTAAATTTATATTTTAAATTACTGGAAATGAGTTAGTTACAATTAAAACGAAAATATACAAGTGTTTTAGGTTATATTAAGAGGTAATACAATTATTTGTGGTTATCATTATCTGCAAATCAAATACCCTAACTTATTATTATATTTATTTTTTAGTTTAAAATGTTTTAAGAAATTTACTGTATATGCAGTTACAAACTCTTGACCAATTGGCATTGACATTACATAACAAAAAAATCAACCAAATCTTTTGTTTAGTGTATTTATTTATATATCCTTTCTTTTTAATGACAAAAACTCTCGTTAGGCTTTATATAAAAACGAACGAAAATAGCTTAAAATAACCTTAATCCTCGAATACTTTAATAGCATCCGGATCGGAAGTGTACAAGAGTTGGTCAAGAGAGACCTCATAGGAAACATGAAAGAGGGTATCTAACTCAAGACTACAATAAAAATAGATATAAATCCATCTAGGTTCGAGATTGCTAAGGGTTTTTGTTTTGTTTAGAGAGTTGCACAGATCTACAGGTATCCCACGAAGAGGTCGCTAGTTTTGAATTAATATGCAGGACATATGGAACACTATACAAACTTGACACTTTACAGTTATGTTACATATGTAAAAAAGTACCCTACTTTAATTTTTTTTTATGGTCAATCAAATGGCGTAATAACAAAAATAACATTAATCTTCTAGATAGAACCATTTCCTCCCACAATGCAATTAAAATGTGTATTGCCATCGGTTGAATCTCAATTTTATAGTTGTGTTCAATCAGTTTATGTGTGATATCTAACCTCGAAACAATGATTTTTTTTTCAATTAAACAAAAAGTGAAATATTGTTCTTGAGCTATTGATTTTGAAAATAAATATGAAGGGATAATATGTGTTCAAATAATCAGTTCATAGCTATTAATGGATATCATTTCAAATAAAGGTCAAATTTTGATAATTTATTAATGTTATTTTTATTGTTTCCACATTTACATGTATTCTACAATTCAACATTTTGTAATGGTTACGCAAATAAAATTATTTGGTGAAAACATACCATTATTTTATTTCGCCATTTTGTATTGATTGGCCATAAAAAAGGGAAACTCGTGGGCACTTTTTTTTACATATCTATATAACATAAGTGTAAAGTGTCAAGTTTGTAGATTGTTCCATATCTCCGGTATATTAATTAAAAAATAGTGACCTATTCGTCTGTATATTGTAAAGTTTACATCTAATAAATATATTCATCTCTGTAAAGAAATACAGTATTTATATTTCTTTGTGTATGCTAATGTTTTGATTTTTTCTTTACAGGTGAGTACATTTGCGTTTCTTCCAAGTCTTCTAGAAGTTAAGGTAAAATAGTTTTAACCTACCAACATTATTAACTATTACCACATATATTCGTAATAATCAAAATAAATTTAATATTTGCATGATCATATATAGTTTATTGCTAATTTAAACATAATCATTCACATCTTTCTTCACCATATTTCTTTGTATATTTATGCTACTACCATATTTCTTTGTATATTTATATTTCCACTATATTTCAGCATTCTATGCATGATCAATGTATATGTGGTTTAGTTTTTCAATGTAGCTTTCTATTGAAAAGTAAATAAAAATAAACGCAAGAATGCGCTCAAGTGTTTAGACAAATCAATCGGCACTTTGTTCAACATGGTGGAAAGTAAATTAGTTGGTTGTACTGCGGTTGGGCGTAACATCTTCAGTGGATTGACGTGCGTGTTCCACTTTAATTGATATATTTGTAGAATCATCGTAACCGAACTTGTGCGTTAGTTAGTTATTTTATACCATATGTTTGCTTTACAATATAAGATGATTTTATGAAATAATGAGTATAATACCACTTCTTCTTTATTATCCATATTATATTATTAAACAACATTCAAGGTCTTTATTTAGTGATCACTGGTTTGGCAATATCGAACCATAGCTGGATTTACATGTTTATGCTATCTTGGGTTTTATCCCACTCTTTCAATGGTAAATCCCATTTACATTTATTAAGGTAAACCGTAGCAGATTGGTTTGGAATCGTATTTAAAGTTATGAAATTCTATTTATTAATTTCCTAAATTTAAGCAAAATATTAACACAATAGTCAATTATATGTACTGTATTTGTTTGTAATAACATTATTACATTTTCCAATGTTAGTTTAACAAATTAATTTTTCACTTTTGTGTTAGTAATTATATAAAAAAATTATAAATGTGTAATTTTCAATTGGGTCTTTTCCTAACTATTTTTTTTCAAGAATAATAATGATTAATATCAGTTTGTTACTTTAAAAAAATCGCCCTTAAAAGTTGTAAAATTTAGTTTTTTAGTAGCCATTTTGAAATGTTTCGCGATATGACTAAAGTTTAAATGCAGAGAATGTTGAGCTTTGTACAACACGATCTGGTATGGTATTTGAATTTGTTTAGATATGAACTTTTTAAGTTATCTGAAATGTTTTAAATGCTGGAAAACTTGTAAAAAATTCCCCAATCCTAGTGTTTGAAAAGGCCAACTCATCAACAATATATGGTAAAATGTTGATGTTTGAAAATAACATGCTTAGAAGTAAATTAAATTCCAAACATAAAAATGGTGTACGTTTATGGTGGCCGCCATGTGGAAACGGGACCAAGTAAGTTTAAAAGTTTCCCCCGAAAATGTTTACTTTTAAAAGACCTTTATTATAATATATCACTGACCTATATTTATATTTCTTCAAAACTCACACTAAACCCCTCCCTACATACGATATGCGTTTTGGGTCATTGGGTTTCGATATGGTGGGGTTTTAGATAAAATTAAGTGTCTAACTGATTCGTTTAGTCGCCATACATGCCGTACAGGTGGTCTGTTACACCCTCTATAAGATATTGAAGCCGTACGTACACTCATATTTCAATTAAAAAATAAAACGTACTATACATAGAACGAATAAATCTTATATTATAAACTTTTAAAGAAATTATGTTTGACAATTGTAATAAGTTGACGTATTACCAATAAAGATGATTATTCCTTTACCTTATCTTCTCAAAAATCATAAACACATGCATATAGAATTCACTTTGCGGGAATATATATTTTTGAATATATATACAGTCAGCTAATGACCTAAACTAATTACTCCATAAGTACTATCGGGGAACATTTCATATTCTCGGGTGTCACATATCCATGAGATAGACAGCTATTGTAGGATATTCTATATTATAACTTTACTGATACAGTATTGTGGTGTTTTCTTTGTGTTGTACAACTAACACTTCCAAGTCTTACAACAATGGGTTTAGTTTTAATTGAATGAGTTTCTACTGAGCAACAATACGGTATACCTGGATATAACAAAGCAATTTGTTCGTTTGACTTTCTGCTGTAAGATGTCCCTGTTGTAGATTAGCTTAATTATTATTTTCTTTGAGTTAATAATGTTCCTCATATATAGTATATACGTTTAAGGGAAATATTTCCATTTTTTATATATCTCTTGACACTAAATATTATTGTTAACAATTTTAAAAATTCCATAATATTTAGTTTTAGGATAATTTCGGGTATTGTAGTTAAATATCAAGAAAATATGTTTTTAGCTTTTTAAGGGTCGAAGCGTATAATATATAACTAATAAATGAGTTTGGTTTTACATGTCAATACTTATATGTATTTGAGTCAATATTTAACTAGAGGGAAACCCAGATACAAGCATTTTTAGAACTAAACAAATATTTGCATAAATCATTTCATTAGTACCCTACTCCAGGAATCCCCTTTAATTCCTACACAATTATCTGTCATTGGGACCAAATATCCTGTTTTATGCAATTGTAAGATTGTAAGATGCAATTGTATATATAAAATATTTGTATTATACATTTCGTAGATCCTGTATATAAAATGTATATCATTTTATCACAGATAACATCTACCTGTTAAAGTCATGGACATACTGCTTCCTCATGTATTACATATATTAGGCTATTTGCCGAAATCGAATGCAATTACTGCTTTGTTTAGATTTTGAATTAAATTGGTTAGAAACTGGTGGTTAAATAAGGAATTGATGTAAACCCATTTATGTAAAAAACTTCAGTTTAATAAATAAATATTTGTTTAGATATATGTTCTATATAAGATTCAATCACATATTAGTAGACTTCGTTCATTAAATCTTTTTGTGTGCATTAGAATACTAATAATTAACATAATTAAAGTTTGCTGTTAATTATTATGCATTACCGTATAAATAAATATGATGTTTTTTTATTAGCACCTTCTGGGACTCATTATAGTGAGTACAGGAGTGGCAATCCCGAGGAACTCTCGCTGTATCTACATTTATTTTTTTTTAGATTTTGGGTTACATTTTCATCTTTTCTATCAGGTCTCGACTAACCAATTCTTGTTCATTCTCGATTCTGCCGCTTTTTTTAGTATTCGAGGGCTAAATTTATTTTCAGTTTTTTTCTTCTCTTATATATATATATAATAAAATGTTTCATTAGAAATTGGCAGAAAGCGGCCAAACCCTTACATTTTATGATACTTTCTGATGAGCCAATTACTTAAATGTTATTTGGAAACAATTTTTTTCAATTTTATATAACTGTAAAAAGAAAATACCCAAGTGCAATAAAACGGGCGTTGTTTATGTAATAAGCAAGGTTCTCGTGTAATGCAAACATTGCATACGTGCTGAATTGAAGGCGCCACAAACGTTTCTCTATATTAGTCCTCTTATTTTTTTTCAATTTTAACAATATTGAAATTCAAATTTTGCATACCTGTAACTATAAACAACCCATAAAAGTGCAGAGCTGACCCGCTATAATTGAACGTTCCATTGTTGCACAATATGTGAGCAAGTAGAATAGGGAATGTCGTCAAAACCAAGACATTTGATTTAAGAAAGAATGTTTGCAAAATGGAAACACCCCTATTGTGTAACATTTGTAAAGCTTCTATTCCGATTGTAAACGAAATGATTCTACGTATTTATAGCTACAAAATAAAATAAACAACAAAAATGAAAATTTTTATTATCACCAGCCCATAGCGTTCGAGTTAACCATATGAAAACTAATTAAAAATTCAATCTGCCACTATTGTCTATTCATTTCATTTGTTCTGTAAACATTTTTCACGACGGTTTTTGATTTTAGTAAAATTCATGGTCCACACTCGTATAATTTTATGTGAAATATGAAAATCATGCTCCAACAAACAATATTATCTTGAGTTATATTATATAATTTAAATAACATAAAATGTAAGTACAAAATACTGTCTATAACTGATGTAATCATTCCATAGTACCTATGTTACTTTATAATTGTGAATTATAACACCACTTGTTCTTGATACAATATCTGTCCATCGTATTCATTTTTCATCCCCATTTAACAACTCGAATCGACCTTTAAAATTTGGAGTAAAAGTTTATCTGTTCTTCGGAAAAAAAATATAATAAACTTATATTTTTTAAAATTTCTAAAATATCGTAGGGTTCAAAACTGACGATATTGATTAATGAAATCGCCCTGTAAATAAAAAAATTATCATTTTTTTAAATTGTCCTCTTGTTTAATGGCGACATACCTTCCGGTCATCATCGCCTGATTAATTAAAACTAACGTGTCTAAGAGAGAAATTGTTCAAACTTTGCTTCGTGTATTCAATATCGCTTACCAAACAGTAAAATAACATTGTAGTTTTGAGTGCACTTTATTGGAGCATCTGTTCCTAACATAATACTGTTTAAGTCCTGTATAGTTTGTAAGTTACTTCTCCGATTTAACGATGAGCACAGGTTCTCACAAACATGTCGTAAAGTTACATGGGTCTCTCTGGGAGTTTATTGAACAAAGCCATTCCTGCTTCTGATGGTAACTTTTTAAATATACTTAGCCTGTTTTGTCCTGTAATTCAGACGATAAAAGTTGTCTTAGACTTCTCTTAAAATCATTATAATTTTGAATATGTTTTAATCTTTCAGGGAGTTTATTAAACAAAGCCACTTCAGCTTCTGACGGTAAATTATAAACGCACTTAGCCTATGTTGGCGTGTAATCCAGACAATACAATTTGTCTTAGGCTATTCTTAAAGTCATTATAATTTTGAATATGTTCTAGTCTCCCTGGAAGTTTATTGAACAAAGCCACTCCAGCCTCTGATGGTAACTTTTTAAACTCACTTGGCCAGTGTTGGCCTGTAATCCAGACAATAAAAGTGGTCTTAGGCTGCTCTTAAAGTCATTATAATTTTGAATATGTTTTAATCTCCCTGGAAGTTTATTGAACAAAGCCATTCCTGCTTCTTTCTGATGGTAACTATTTAAACGTACTTAGCCCGTGTTGGCCTGTAATTCAGACAACAAAAGTTGTCTTAGACTTCTCTTAAAGTCATTATAATTTTGAATATGTTTTAGTCTCCCTGGGAGTTTATTGAACAAAGCCATTCCTGCTTCTGATGGTAACTATTTAAACGTACTTAGCCCGTGTTGGCCTGTAATTCAGACAACAAAAGTTGTCTTAGACTTCTCTTAAAGTCATTATAATTTTGAATATGTTTTAGTCTCCCTGGGAGTTTATTGAACAAAGCCATTCCTGCTTCTGATGGTAACTATTTAAACGTACTTAGCCCGTGTTGGCCTGTAATTCAGACAACAAAAGTTGTCTTAGACTTCTCTTAAAGTCATTATAATTTTGAATATGTTTTAGTCTCTCTGGGAGTTTATTGAACAAAGCCATTCCTGCTTCTGATGGTAACTTTTTTAACTTACTTAGCCCGTGTTGGCCTGTAATCCAGACAACAAAAGTTGTCTTTGACTTCTCTTAAAATCATTATAATTTTGAATATGTTTTAATCTTTCAGGGAGTTTATTAAACAAAGCCACTTCAGCTTCTGACGGTAAATTATAAACGCACTTAGCCTATGTTGGCGTGTAATCCAGACAATAAAATTTGTCTTAGACTTCTCTTAAAGTCATTATAAATTTGAATATGTTTTAGTCTCTCCGGGAGTTTATTGAACAAAGCCATTCCTCTTTCTGATGGTAACTTTTTAAACTCACATAGCCCGTGTTGGCCTGTAATTCAGACAACAAAAGTTGTCTTAGACTTCTCTTAAAGTCATTATAATTTTGAATATGTTTTAGTCTCCCTGGGAGTTTATTGAACAAAGCCATTCCTGCTTCTGATGGTAACTTTTTAAACTTACTTAGCCCGTGTTGGCCTGTAATCCAGACAACAAAAGTTGTCTTTGACTTCTCTTAAAGTCATTATAATTTTGAATATGTTTTAGTCTCCCTGGGAGTTTATTGAACAAAGCCATTCCTGCTTCTGATGGTAACTATTTAAACGTACTTAGCCCGTGTTGGCCTGTAATTCAGACAACAAAATTTGTCTTAGACTTCTCTTAAAGTCATTATAAATTTGAATATGTTTTAGTCTCTCCGGGAGTTTATTGAACAAAGCCATTCCTCTTTCTGATGGTAACTTTTTAAACTCACATAGCCCGTGTTGGCCTGTAATTCAGACAACAAAAGTTGTCTTAGACTTCTCTTAAAGTCATTATAATTTTGAATATGTTTTAGTCTCCCTGGGAGTTTATTGAACAAAGCCATTCCTGCTTCTGATGGTAACTATTTAAACTCACATAGCCCGTGTTGGCCTGTAATTCAGACAACAAAAGTTGTCTTAGACTTCTCTTAAAGTCATTATAATTTTGAATATGTTTTAGTCTCCCTGGGAGTTTATTGAACAAAGCCATTCCTGCTTCTGATGGTAACTATTTAAACTCACATAGCCCGTGTTGGCCTGTAATTCAGACAACAAAAGTTGTCTTAGACTTCTCTTAAAGTCATTATAATTTTGAATATGTTTTAGTCTCCCTGGGAGTTTATTGAACAAAGCCTCTCCAGCCTCTGATGGTAACTTTTTAAACTTACTTAGCCTTTGTTTGCCTAAACATAAGTGGGTCCTGAATTGGTATGGGTTAACATTTAAATTTAATGTACAATATTACGCCCAGAACGTACATATTTGGTAGTGTCAACAACTCCAGCTACCGGAAAGCATATTTAAGGTATTTCGTATAAAATATTTAAAACAGTTGACATTTTCAATTTTAAATAATTGTTCTAGCATTCAATTATCTAGTCCAAAAATTCTCCAAGAAATTGTAAGAAATCTGATAAACTTTCTTGTGTGAGTTAAAGATGGCTTCAAATTTATTTTATTTGGTCGATTTACAAAGCTATCTTTGGCGGTTTTCAATTAAAGTAATCTAGACGATCTATAATAGAAAATTCTTAACAAAGATTGTTTTGTTATATTTTTGTATATACAGGACGATAGCTAATCTGGTTATTTAATGTAAAAACTTTCCTTAGGAAGTTTGTGTAAGTAACCAATGTTTTTAACAGAATACTTTTTAACTACAATTTTGTAAGACTCCTTTATCTGATAAAACTCTTTGCAACGTTAGGAGACGGTAGAAGAGTTTTCCCTAATGTTTACTTTCTTTAAGCTCTTCTTTAATGAAACGCAGGTTGGGTCGGGTACCATCACAAATGTTTGTAATTATTGCTTTAATTATGAACATTATTAAAGCAAAGTTTGTGCGTAATTTTATTTTGTAATTCAAATGATAAGGAGTAGAGAAAACAAGCTGCTAATTTACGTTTTTACATATTTACTTATGCCTGGAACTGTCATAAATACAAATGTTAATTTTTTGTTCTTTATATGAATCTGTCTACATTTATGTAATATTTCTTTTTAGGTTATTTGTTTTCATTTTGTTTAAATTTAAAAAAAAACCTCTTGTTCATCGTCGCTTTATACAGAGTGTTCAGAAAATATCGTGCAAAAATTTAGTGGTGGGGTTACATGGTTCAAATAAGGAAACAAGTTCTTATAAACATGTGTCTGTAAACGTTTTGTTTTCCATCTGTGTTTTTGTGAAAAATAATTATAGCTTTTGAAATTATTAAGATATCAAGACGAAATTTGCTGTATACATTTTCTATACAACGGTTTACCCAGTATACCGACAATAAAAACTGATATCTCATACATTTTCAAAATGGCGGTAGTTTACCTTTTTTGTAAAGCTAATGAGATAGACTTAAAATCGAGCACCAATTCTCACAAAAATTACGTTTACCTAATCAAACGCGTTTCAACGACAAAGTGGCCATCCTCAGTGATACATGCGCTACAATAACTAAACTATAACTTTATTCTATCGATAATAATATATATCTCTAGAGTTTTATTTTTCTAATATTATCTCACAAGTCAAGCTCATTATGTATTTGTAAAGGTAATGGTCTTAGAGATATACAATATTTAAAATTTCAAACGGTTACCATCTCGACAATTTATGTGGTTAAACATTTGAAACTTTATATACTGATAAAAATGTAGCATGATAAATGTGTGTACCAAATTTGGTCTGGAAATCCTATTAATTTCAAAAATTATAATAATATTTTCAAACTCAAAATGACAGACAGGTGGAAACCAAGCTTTTTTTGAACATATGTTTATAGGAACTTTTTTGTTTATTTTATTATATATATATATATATATATATATATATATAGAGAGAGAGAGAGAGAGAGAGAGAGAATATATATAGAGAGAGAGAGAGAGAGAGAGAGAGAGAGAGAGAGAGAGAGAGAGAGAGAGAGAGAGAGAGAGAGAGAGAGAGAGAGAGAGAGAGAGAGAGAGAGAGAGAGAGAGAGAGAGAGAGAGAGAGAGAGAGAGAGAGAGAGAGAGAGAGAGAGAGAGAGAGAGAGAGAGAGAGAGAGAGAGAGAGAGAGAGAGAGAGAGAGAGAGAGAGAGAGAGAGAGAGAGAGAGAGAGAGAGAGAGAGAGAGAGAGAGAGAGAGAGAGAGAGAAGGAACAATATAATCACAGCTATTGCTCGAATAGTCTAATTGCTTTCAGGTTCAGAAGAGAACAAGATTTGATCAAGTGAGACACGAAATGAAAGATCGAAGGAAGGGGGTCTAACCCAAAACTACATAAAAAGGTGTAGATAAAGCTAGGTTCTTCGGGATTGCCAAGCTCTTAGTCGTTTATATGAGTTTATTTCATTACGTTTAAAATACATAAATGTTTAAAAATTGAATAAAAGTTTATTTTTAGATAGATTGACATATATCTGTTGTATTGTACCGGCTTAACTTTGGGAAATTCGTTTCCATGCAGAAAAGAAAGTAAAAAAAAGTGTGCAATTTAATTATTATCATTTCAACACGTTACTGAGTTACAATGAGACGATTGAACAGCTTTGAAAAAGAAAATTGTATGCTACAATATTTACAACATATTGTATAAAATATTTTTTAATTGTAAGGTAAACAAAACAAAATAAATAAGATGACAATGTGACTCCTTCAATCGTATGTATATGCAATTTTGCAATGACAGTTCGTTTAGCTTGTAGTATTGATAGCGCCTTAAGGGATTGTCGGCAACTACTCCCCTATTTACTAAAATCGCTGTTATGGATTCCCAATTAACTAATTATGGATGTAGAATACAATACGTAACGTAACTTGAATACAATCAACATTTGTATGTTAAAAAAAAAATAAATAAAATAAAATAAATAAAAAAAATGTAATTTTCTACATAATTTAATTCATCCTATTTTATTTTGTGGGACTTTTACGCTTTGGGAGTTTTCCAAAATTCAACCTTGTGATATTGCATCCATATACTGTGTTATTATTGGCAAATTTTAATTGGATTATTAATTGTAAATGACGTATATTCTTTTTCTTTGACTTAGCTTAAAGTGATTTGCAACTCAAGGTGAGACTTGATGGTTCAACGTTTTTGTGTTAATTTTTTAACAAATTTTGTAAATGCTCTAGACTCTAGAGAATAGAATTTATCTAAATTTTGTATGATAATTAACTATTTCAATGAACTTAAAACTTTTGTATAAAGGTTAGGTGTCCATAATTTAATTATTTAGTTTAAAAATTTTCTTTCTAATTCTTAACTAATATTGAATAAATAATAAATAATAATCTATAATGAATCTACTGTAAGGAGTATAATTTATTCATAAATTGACACTTTGTAATTTTTGAAATCATTCTAATTTTGTAACATCAATAATATGTATTTATAGTTTTTTTAACACCACATTTAGTAATTAAAAGTTGGCAACATTTTAAAGAAAGACAAATAATATGGATTTATTTCCCCGGTATGTGAAGTATAGGGTGTTAGGTAAACGTCAAACATTTCTAGCTTTCTTTTTGACGGATCTTCAGGTTCATTGCCCTCCGGAAAAGATTTTCAACAGTCAATCTTTCCGTCGTCTTTGTCATCTCTACGTAATCACGAACATTAACACAGAAACAAAAAAATGTATAGAGCATTTATTACGGTAAGATAATGTTTAAATTATACAATCAATGCAGCCAACATAACAAACTATACACATTTTAATGTTACTGATGTATAATTTTACCCCAGACGTGTAATTACAATGTGTTATTGTATTTTAAAGTTACTTGTTGGAATAACTAACATAAACAATATGTGGACGTTGAAGCATACATTATAAATTATGTTAGAGTTTTTTCAACACGATTTGCTGTGCAATTAAACTTTGCTGATTGTTTCAACTTTAAATTTATTACATAGTGTTTGTGTTGTATGTACGCATCTGTGGTTCTTAGTTCAACTCGTTGTATTTATCCGTAATATATTTTGTACCAAATGCAATATAAGTTCTCTTTTGTGAATATAATAACATTATAACGGCAAGTAATAGTTGAACCTGTTAATTAATTGAGTGAATAAAAGTGATGCGGATTCCGTTGTATATTTAAATACATTTGCAGTGTTGTAACTGGTAATATTATAGATTATCTTGCTGTCACAAATTTCTCAATTCAGTACAGACGTTTAAAGATACGTTAGATTATTGTGTTTTAGTCAAACTAGAATTTCCAACCCCGATATGTCGCTTTGTGGGACTCGTAAACTATTATTAGCACTATTAACAACGTGGACTGTTTATTAAAATTACCAACACCTCATATTTCGCTCTCCGGGAAATATGTAGAGATCGCAACTTATGGTAGTAGGCCTAATTTTACAAATTGAGCCAAACATCAAATGATTCTCAAAATAGATCGGTGCATTATTTTATATTGTTTCAATGTACAATGCATACAATATATTATTTTATTTAGAGACACTATAAAAGTGAAGAATTTATTTGTATTCAAATCGTCGTCCTAATGGTAGTTATTCTCTTTTTTATAAAAAATAAAGTTTTTCCACCAAAACCATTTGTCTTTCTCTAATGAAGCTGTCAACTGTGAATTTTTTTTATATTTTGGCGCTTATTCGTAGCATTTAAAAAGCGTGATTGATGTTGTTTGTTAATTAAAAATAAAGTTGGCAAGTCTGGACTATTGTTCCTTTACAGTAAAAAAAACTTTCAACTAGGACGTTGTAATATAATACCAACCATGAATTAAATTCAAAACAATTAGACAACGAACTGTTTTTTATAATATACAGGGTGCCATGAAAGTATATTATATAAGTATGTAGTTTTTCTACAGGGGAAGTTAAACTTGTGCTTTGTACGGTTTGACTATATAGGGTTTTCATAAAGTGTCGCGCCAAATTTCAAGTAGTGATTATATGGGTCAAAATTAAATAAAAGATCTTATAAACATATTTTCGGAAACGCTTCGTTTTCTGTCAGCCATTTTGTATTACTTTAAATAATTATAGTTTTTGAAAATATTAAATTTTCGATTCGAAATTTAGTGTACACATTTTTCACTTTATTAGTATATAAATAATCAAACCTTTATCTTATAAATTGTCAAAATGGTGACTGTTTGAAATTTGTAATATTGAATCTCTCTAAAACCGTTAATTTTTCCAAAAATATAAACGGTCGCCATTTAAAAAATGTATGAGATAAAGTTTAGATTCTTGGTATACTAGTAAAACGTTGTATAGCAAATGTGTATACCAAATTTCGGCTCAAAATCTTACCAATTTTAAAAAGTATAATTATTTTTCAAAAATCACAAAATGGCCGACTTTTTTGATGGAACTTTTTTCCATTATTTTGACCCATATAATCTCACTTAAAATTTGGCACGACATATTCAGAACACTTAAGAGATAAACATACATTTTGGGAGAAGTTTTGCATTAAAAAGTAATCGGTAATTATATTGTCACAATAACTTCTTTGTCAATACTATGTAGCATAGAAAATTTTTAAGATTAAGAAATAAAAAAGCAAGACTGTAACAACAGCTGAGTTTGTGATGTTCCCAACGATTTGCCTGAGTATCTATTACTTCAAAATACCAAACCCCATAGGGGCTGGCAGTCCCATTGGGCCTTGCTGGTTCTACACCTTTTTCACATAATCGTTAGATTAGATCCCTCTCTTTCATTTACCTATCAAGTCTTTCTTGACCAACTCTTGTTCTCTTCCGACACTGAGCCAATTAGAGTTTTCGAGGGCTTTGATTCTTTCTTTTTTTGTAAGACGATGCTAACCGAGATGTTTTTACAACAAAAGACATAGAATATTATTTCGCAGGATCTATTATTTATGTCATATCTTCAATATGTTTTACTTGACAGGGTATTGTTTGAAGTCGTATTTTTTAACAAATATATGTAATTTTATTAATTTTTTTAAAAAATTCCTTTTTTTGCTCTTTTTCCTTTCCCTTTTATGTTTGATTTTAATATGCAACTAATGTTTTTACTTGCAATAATTTTGGAACTGAATTATTTTATCCAACTAACTAAAATAAATAATTTACATTTTACGCCTATGCATTTTAACACTACTTTTATTTGAAATAAAAAAAAAAAAAATAAAGAAAATATATTTATATAATGTATGTGTTTATAAAGCTAGGAGCTACTTTTGGGAGATAGTAACTTTTTTTCAGAATTTTAATAATAACTACTTAGAACTGCTTAAAACATTTTACGCATCCGTTTTGTGAAATACAAACTTTAAAGTAATGAATAACATTTTGACAATGAGAATGTCATTTGGTAACTAACACATTTTTCTGATTGTTTTGATTAAAAGTGTGTAATTTTGAAAAAATACATAGTTTGCACTTTAAAGTATTAAATATTTCAATGAGAAATAGCTATGAAATAGAACTTTAAAATTGAAACGTTCTTCTAAAAGCTTTCTTTAAATTGTGATATGTATTCGCTACGGAATTTCTGCTTCAGTCTTGTATTTCTTTTCTATAATTTGGAGTATTAAAGTCGCCGAAGAAAGACCGCGTTTAAACACTTACAGGATTTGATGACGGAAATCGTAGAATATTGAATCGTGAAGTAAACCAACAGATTCAAAATGAACACGTCGTCAGACGTCGACATTAATTTTAAATCGTAAGTTTATTTGGTATAAAAAAATCTATATTTCGTAGACCAAGAAAAATATAGTCATTAAAAACTGTTAAAATTCCTAACTGGAAACGACAGTCATCTGTAATGTATTCTGTTGTAAAAGAACGCACCGACATTATTTAAGTAATTTAAATATTTAGGTTTTAACATTTACATTTATAGGTAGTGTTTTTGTGGTAAAGCCAGCCAGTGATTTTTTCATTACTTTTCATTCTGTTAACTCCAGCAATAAATCCTGGTTGCACCGCAGGTCGTTCTATTTTCCCACTGGAGTTGATCTCCAATGAGAGGCCAAACGCGTTGTGGCTTAATGGCCTATTGTTTTTCGTCCAAATTTCTCCTAGGAGCAATTACAGATGAAAAAATAATGCTTCCATCAAGGATACCTACTGCGTCACAACAAATCCAACAATGTTGTACGTAAAGTTACCACGAAATAAAATGTAACTTATTGTGAAATATAGTTTGAAGAACATGTTATAAAATAACAATTTTTTATTTTTAATTCCGCGTGATTAAATAATTAAGAGACATTTTTACTCGCTCTGTTTGACGATTTTGAGAAAATATTTTTAACCGTACCATTTTTTAAAAAAATATTTTAATTATATTTTTTTAAGAGAGTGATCATTATTTGGATTACAGACCAGTTAGGATTTATTATTTATTTTAAATCATCCATTAAGGGTGTTTACAAACATTATGTTTTAGTTATGAATTCCTTAAATACAATCACGAACAATATTCAACACGTGGGTCCTACATAAGTATCATTTTGCCCTATTTAAACTTGGTAACCATTTTGTAACAAAACAACAAAGGGCGATTTGACTGTCTTATAGAGCGTAGACTTGGCCTAATATCCACCTTTACTCCTTTATTACTTTGGTGGGTTTAACAATTTGGAAAGTTTTGTCTCCCTCACGACAGACATTACCTGATATTGTCATCGTGTTATTAGTTTGTCTTCTCGAGGGTCCTTAAGGAGTATTTTAACAAACAAATAAATTTTAATCCTTTACTTATATTGTTTGTATACAAGGATACAACCGTCTGTTCATTACAGTTCTATAAAAAGATTTGTGGGAATCTAAGAAAAACATGTTCTTATTTTTGACGGAAAAAACCACCCCCTGAAGTTTGGAAACAAAATTTTGAAAGACTCTGTATATTAGTTGCAATCCAAAATATCCTCCAATCTATCTCTCTCTCTCTCTCTCTCTCTCTCTCTCTCTCTCTCTCTCTCTCTCTCTCTCTCTCTCTCTCTCTCTCTCTCTCTCTCTCTCTCTCTCTCTCTCTCTCTCTCTCTCTCTCTCTCTCTCTCTCTCTCTCTCTCTCTCTCTCTCTCTCTCTCTCTCTCTCTCATAGAATTTTAAAGATTTTACACACAAGTAAGTTACTCCGACATTTGTTTCCTTTCTCGATGTTGGAGGATGCTGTTTAATTAATTCAAGTGTTTTACTTAATTAATCCAACGCAGACATTTCCTCCATTTATTGTGTAAACTTCGTGTCAACCAAATCTCCTAGCGTTCACTTTATCTAGCTTAAGATTTTACTTGAAATAATTATCGTCAGATGGAATGTTATTGCTTGACACACATTCCCAAAGTACGTTAATGCTTAACACACTTTCCTAAAGAATGTTATTGCCGTCATATATTCTCAAAAAAATGTTACTGTTACTGCTTGATACATTTCTCAATGAATTTTATTGTTTGACATTAATTCTTAATGCATGTACGTTTTAGGATTACCTTTTTACTAGGTCACTCGGGTAAGTGAAAATATAGTAAAGTCAATTAATTATATATATATATAAATAAATGAAAGTTTAGAAATATTTTTATTATATGTTCAGGGTGATTCATAATTAGACGTAATTTTTTGGGAACTGATTCTAGATATAAAAATAAGGGAAAGTTTATATAAGCATAGGTTCGCAATTTTTTTATACATTTTATAAACAAATACATGTTATGAGAATTTAAAATTGAACAAAATTATTTTGAAAATGTTATTTAATAATATGTTATTTTTAGGAACTTATAGAGAAATCAATTTAACAATTGGTTAATTAGTACTAAAACACCAGTCACCATTTTGAAACTGTAAGAGAAACATTTTTATTATTTTTTTTTACCTGGGTAATGGATTATATTATTATTAACAATTGTCATAATACGGACTTTTTTTGTCCCATAATTTTGTAAAAATAACAAGTTAAATCAATTGTATTGTAATTAATTTTTCTACAAATTTAGTTTGAAATTTTTATTTGTCAATTTGTAATTTTACCAACTTTATTTGTAAAACATTAAAAATATATTTTAAATAGTATTAATACACTAGCCGTGTATTTGAAACTATAAGGGAAACAATTAAATTGTTTGCTTTTCTGGATAATGGATTGTCATATTATTCTTAACAATTATAATAATTCCATTATATTTTGGTTCAATCTTAGGTGCTGTTACCCAAGATATAATATTTTTAGTTTTTCGTCGAAAACTCGGTTATTCGTTGATCTACAGAAAAAAAATTTTGGTTTTCGTTAGAAGAGAAATATTTTTATTTTTGAAAATATTATTTTGTAATTTTAATGGTTTTAGAGATATTCTACATTAAACATTTTAAACGTCCACCATATAAAATTCTACAAAATAAAGTTGGTTTTCTGATAAACTTTTTAAAATTTTCACTCTTGAATAATGTTCCGAAATATTACCGTGAAATTTTGGATCACCCTTTATGTAAATTTATATCTCTGTATTTATATTTAAATGTTATAGCCTTGCATATATATATATATATATATATATATATATATATATATATATATATATATATCCACCAACTTATAGTGCTCTCTGGAATATGTTGTTCTACCTAACTATAATTATATCCTTTACAAATATACTTCGCGATGCAGTTTTATAACTTAATCCACTTAGCAATGTTATCTATTCAAATTCTTCCAACCGTGAGTTCTTAAGCCAAGTTGGTTTTACCTTTTGAAACAGTCATTTAGATCATGTTTGCCTAATTAAACCCTTCAGAGTTTGTTCGTTGGATTACAAGAAAGGAGGTTCCTGGTTAGTTAATTTTATGATACGTTGGCAATTCGTAACATTTGTTGTCACGTTGGCAATGAATCAGGTTGTCACTTTATCGTTGCAGTCTCTCCTATCTCTACAAACTGTTTTTACTAATATTTGTGTAATAAGTCACACATGTTATCAGCTATCCTGAGAATCATAGCTAACTTATGTAAGTTATATCATCATAAAATTACATAAAAGCAATATATTCTTAAAATTAAATTACAATAATACTTTTAACCCTGCAGGATAATATATCTCTACTTTGCTGTGGAAGTTCTTTCGTAGAGCACAAATTTATTATTTTTAATAACTGTTTTATATCTTTGAGAAAAACGATTTTCGTTTTGCCGTTCGTCCATTGCCTAAGGAACACGAAATTTGGTATAGAAGACTATAGTGTATTTATATAGAAACTTATTGAAATTAAGAAAAATCGAATAAAAAAATGTCAGAATGGCGACCATTTTAAATAGTTTTTGTTCATATCTCTTGTGTTTATGAACTTTATAACACAATAAATTAGATACAGATTTGCAGATTTTAATTCTGGTTTTAGTGGTATCAATCACACTTCTCTACGATAACAAATAGCGAAGTTATTGTAAATTAATAATTTTGAAATCTAACCTCAAAAAAATGTTATATTGATATATTATTATGCAAGGCAGAGTCGCCGACATGATTGTTGAGCGTGGAGCTTTATCATATATACAGTTTCTTGACTCGTCAGGGCCGATATATTACGACGAGCGAAGCGAGTGGAGACTTGTTTAATATATACACATCTACGAGACCCTCTACAAGACCCTTGTACACTACACATAGACCGCTTTAAGAACGTAGTGATAAATTTAATTACGAGGTTCATAAAATGTGTATAACAATTGTTTTAAACAAGTTTACCCTACTGGGTAAAACCCTTGATCTGTTAAAACATGTCCTATAGGGCCCATGAAACCAACTTTTAGGTATTACATTTAGAGAAACAGCTTGCATTATATTGTATAATCTGGCTGAGTAAGTACTATGATGGTGCCCATGAACTTTTTTAAATATTGACTTATTTATTTAGTGAAATAACTTTTAATGGTATTTAAGTAAACTACAGGGATTTTGTAGAATATCTAAGCATTCTATACATTACATAAGCATTTGGCAAAATAAGAAACAAAGCAATTTTGTTAGACCTTTACTCACTTTGGATTGTGTATAATACCTACGATTCTACAAATAAGATTGTCGAAAATTTTATGTAAAGTTATAGAAACAACAAAGCTAAAGGGAGCCCGGTAAGAATTGATTCAGTTTTTTCTTATTTTCTTTTAATAATTTTGTTTTCTCAAATCGTCCATACGATTTTTACTCAACACAATTTAAAGGGAGTAACAAAATTATATATTAAACAAAAATCTTTATAGTTTTTATAATTTATTTAATTTGGAACGAATAATAAAACAGGACATACTGCAGACAGATAAGAGTTTTTTTCTATTAACTCCTCTCTTGGAAGTTTATTCGGTAACATCACTTAAATAAAGTTTGAGGGTGTGAATAAGTTTAATGGAATGTAAAACCGCGCGCAGTTTTATGAAGCAACGCAAAGTTTTCAACTAGCTTATCTTTTTATATTATTATTTTAACCGTACATTTGTTCAGGAATAGATTTTTTTTTTCATTTTTCAGTCATCCTTGTTTTTGATGACTGTCATAAAAATCTGTATTCCTAATTTTTCCTTCATCAAGCTTCTTGAACACTGTATATTTATGACGATACTTCTCTAAATATGTTAACTTTCGTTTTTGCTCTTTTTACAATAACGTTATTAGTCCTTATTACATATTATAATTTTAGAGTAATATTACATACAATACGGTTTTTTAATTTTTGATATGTTTATGAGAATTACTTTGTTCGAGAGTTTTACATTGTTACCTGTGTATATGTATGTATGATATCTATATATTTATAATTATGTAAATCTATTTGTATATTTATATTTATATATGTATATTATTGTTCATTTATTTAAAAATGAAAATGTTTATCATTAAAATTATTTATAAGCTTTTTACTTGTCTGAGCAATCTTGATTGTAAACTTTCCTATATACAGCTGTTTCGCTTATCAGAAAAAAAACCTCATTTCATTCAAATATTAAACGTTTAAAAAAACACTTAAATATGCTTTAATAAATACACATAATTTTAAATTGTTTAAAAATTAATTTTGTAATTAAATTAATTTATCACGTTTTTAGAACTGTCTACTTCGTCCAACCTAAATATATCTATATCGCTCGGAACTCTGCGATGGTCATTGAGTTTATTTAAACATACTTCCTAAAATGCTTAGTTTTCTGTCCAACCGTCATTTTGTGTTTTTAATCTTTTCAACAGTAAATGATATGGAGTTGAAATTGTGCATGCTGCTTAGTGTAATAAAGACCCAACGTGTAAAATATACTGATATTAATCATTTCAAAAGGGTGGCTATTTAAGTTAGTTAGTTTTAATATTTCGAAATTCGTTAATTTTACAAAATATTTTTTAACGAGAAGCAAAATTTGTTTTTATTATTTTTGTAGTTTAAAGCATAACTAAACAATCAACGAAAACTGAATTGTAATTAATTGGCTACAACAACCAAGATTAGCATACAATGAAAATTGTTTGAATTCTACAAATATTTTTCTTGAGTTTAAAGTACAACTGAATTACCGACACACTATATAATAATATGTAATAATTAATATCATAAACTTCTGTGATTTGTAGTAATGCATAATGAATGAGGGACGTCACTTTGAAGAGCACATCTACTCATTACGTTGATTTCCATTACTTTTTTTAAAAAACACATTTCCGTTAAAACAAATGATTTTCACTAAAGTAATTATCACGTTGGTCTACCTTCATCCTATGTAATCACAATTAAGCTCCAACTTTTGTATTATGGCTGCGTAATACATAGAACAATCCAGTAAACAAATCGGATTTCATTTTATCCCTCTACGATTCCACATTGCCTTGTTTACTCTGAAAATATCCATTTACCAATGAAATATGACCGTATTTGTAAACATACTATCATAACTCACTGACATTTGTTAATGGAAGTCATCGGAACCAGCTGGATGTGTGTTTTCAATTTGTATTTGGGTCATTTATTAATACATTTTTACGCAGAGAAATTGTGAAATCGTTTACAATTCTATCTCTTTTTACTCACAATTAGTTATTCCTAGAAATATAATTTGTATTATTGAATACTGGTTACAGAAATTCTAAACATTGCCCGTGTTGTACATGAACTAACACGACTTCGTCTATCGATTTTCACCGTTTATTCAAGTAACATTAATATTGAATTTGTTCTATCACTTTAAAATCGATTTTATACAGAGTGTCCTACGAGGAGGTAAATGCATTATTGTCAATGTAACACTAATTAAGTTTATGTAATTTGTTTTATTCTACACATTGTTGACTGTTTATTATTTGAAAGTAGGATGTTGGTATTCCAGCTGATTTAACATTAAGTTGAATACGTTGTGGAAAACATGTGATTGTTTCACACACCTTTTAGAAAACATTAATGTTCACAGACAATGAATTATGGAAGGTTTTGAGACAATTAGACAGAAGTCTGGAATATTTGAACGAATGAGAAATCGGTTTTCATCGATGTATTAAAATGAACGAAGCATTTTGGTGAAGAATTTTTTTACTTCCTGTTTATAATTTGTTCAATATTATACATTTGTTGTAGGGATCATTTAAGCCCTCTACTAAGTTGAGACAACTTATATAAAATTAAGGTTGAGGTAGTTGTAAGAAATTATTACTATTGTTTTTATGGAAATAATGAAACGATTATTCAATTCCACTAAACAGCTTTAATTGCGGCATATGTTTCGCCGTTAGGCATTTTCAAGCAACTAAATTGAAAACAAAACAAGTCTAAAATAAAAATGTGAGACAAAAGGAAAGGTTAGAGTAAAGGGGTTGAGAAATTAAAAAAAAAACTATACTTCCAACTTAAATGAACAAATATATCTTAACTCATCACCACTATTGAGACTTATTGTGTAACCTTTGTTTTCTAAAACACCCCCCACTTCCATCCCACAGGTTAGATCATTGACCTTTCTTTTGTCATTTCTCAACCCCTTTACTCTTCTAACCTTTCCTTTTGTCTCACATTTTTAGTTTAGACTTGTTTTGTTTTCAATTTAATTGCTTGAAAATGCATAACGGCTAAACATATGTCGTAATTACAGCTGTTTTGTGGAATTGAACAATCTTCTCATTATTTCCATTATCATGGAATTCCATCATGTACCGACTGTTGTAACATTAAACTATTGTTTTATAGTTTAACCAATGTCATGGTGTACTGTGTCTTAGTTTTTCATTTATAATTTCGTTACCTATGCAGTAAAGTTGAAAAGTCACTAATAAATACAATTTACATTTGTGTTTTTGTACATATTACAAGATATTTTCTACGAATTTTTTTTTTGAAATTTTATATCTAATTCAGAGTCATGGATTTTATTACTTTAATTAAAACTATTAGGATTCAAAATTATTTTGATTTGAAATTGATTTTTTCATGATGTTAATGACCTAAAAGCTTTGTCACCCTCTTCTTATAAAACAATGAAGGAAAAGAATACAAAAGAAAAAGAAAAATTTCTAATCCTGGATTACTTTAATAACAAAACTTGTTCAAGAGAAACTTAACATAAAAGATGAAAGAGAGGGATCTAACCAAATACTACACAAAAAGGCGTAAATCTATCTAGGCTCCCTCATTATTACCAAACTCCTGCTCCTTATATCTATGCATAATTGTACTTTATATTCCACTCCATTGTAAGACAACCAGGAAAGAACATTTCTTTCTAATGTAATAAACTGTATCTCCGTCCTCCTTACAGTTTGTAGGTTACGTCTTGGCGACAGGTCTTCTGCTCATGACGTCATCTTGTACAACTCATTTATTTTAACTTACCGTAACTAAAGTAATGCTTAAATTATACAATCAATGCAGCCAACATAACAAACTGAATACGTTGTAATGTTTTGAAGTTGAAATCTCCTATAAACACAGTCAAGTCAGTATAATTTTACCCTAGACATTACTGCAACATGCCTCTCGACGTTGTTTGTATTACAATGTGTTATTTCATGTTAAAGCTACTGGAAGTTTATTAAATAGATTATTTTACGCTCATGATCAAAGTATGGATTTTGAAGCAAACATAACTTAAAGTACAGTTTTATGATAGTTTGCTGTGTAATTTAACTTTAGCAATTGTTTAAACTTTGAATATTACAGTGTCTATGTAGTACACATTCGTTGTTTTTAGTTAATCCAGAATACGACAAACTTACCCTATTGATAGAACCCTAATAGAATATAACATTTCAAACTAAGATTTTAAAAAACTCGAACACAAGATCTCACAAAAATTACGTTTATTTAGTCTAACGCGTTTCATCGACAAAGTCGCCATCCTCAGTGATGCATGAATTACAATAAGATATAAAACTATAACTTTTGAATTTTTTTTTGAGATCTTGTGTGTCGATTTTTTTTAAATCTAATATTATCTCAAGTCAAGCTCAATATTTATTTATATTTCCTACTAAGTTCAAGACACAATTTTTGGGCATTGCATTTAGAGTATTTGCTCGTACTACACTTTACGATGGGCTTAGTAAATACCACGATGGGACCGATCAAATCTGAGAAAAAAAGGCTAGGTCGTATTGTTTAAAATCTTTGAAACTTATTACGACCTTATTAATGGAAGTGGTTGTTGGATCAACTTCGTTAAGAAGAATGAAAATTGAATGACAGACTATTTTTTTATTTATGATTTTTACCGGCGCGTCATATTTTATATAAATATCTTTCAAGTCAATTGGAAATTAATTGAATGTAGTGATGATTTGAAATTTAACACAATAATAAATTATTTAAATTTATTATTCTAGAATTTAATAAATACGAAAGCACACAGCAATTTTATTAAAATTGCAATATGTGACTTGGTTATGGGAAAAATTATCCAACAATTTCTAGACTTTTCCCCACCGCTCACCTTTCTGCCACTCAACAGTGTTAGTCCATCCGATAATAACATTTTAAATTTTAATTGTCATATACTTGGAATTTGCTCATGGCTAGGCAGTTTACAATACTCCCACTGTAGTGATTGTAAGTTGCCTGCAATGTAGACTAAAAGACTCAGAACTTTTTGTATTTACATGCTTTTTAAAATAATATTATTATTATTTTTAGATTTATAAATAACCCTAATCCATAATAAAAAAATAATTTTCATTTTATTTAATGTAATAATAACTTACAGTTTAATACTACTCTATAATGAATGTATTAAAATAATTAAATTTAATGCACTAATTAATTAAAACTTGCAACGTGAATGTGGGGAATATTTTCCAACAATTTGAATCTATATTAAATTTGCTCATCCATTTAATTTAATGCCCAGTCTTTGTTAGTTTGTCCTCTCAACTTTGGCAGTCAGTTCTCCAGCCATGTGTGCCACCCTATTAACAATTCAAACTTGTGACTTTAAACATTTTATGCAGTTTGTGAATTAATAATAAAGTTAACTTCCTTTGTTATAATTAATTCTCTAACTAAAGGAAATGTACGTCATCCAGTGGTGGCATTGTTGTAGAATGTAACTTTACTTATGTGAAGCTCTTGTGAATGTTTCTAAAATTTGAAAAAGTAATAATAATAAATCATTTACTTAAAAATAATACAATAGTATTTTATATAGTTCTTAAATATATAATACTAAATTGTTGTAAAAGCAGACCCAACAGGTCGTAAACCAAATTACATGATGCTATTATATATAAAGAGTGTTTGCCTTGTTCCTAAACCTAAAGAAATACTTGTATATATATACATACTTACACATATATACATACATAAAATACGCAGATATATAGAAATAATCACTAAATTTCAACCAAAGACATACAGTCCAATCAAAATACACTATTACTAAGAAAAATTAGGATAAATATATAATTTAAAACTTAAAATAAACAGAGTATAACCTAAACTAAAGTAAACAAAATGTAAAAAATGAGAAAAACAAAATGAGAAACAAAAAGAAACTAAAGTACTGATGGTGTGCCACAAGGCTCAGTACTGGACTCAACTTTGATTATTATATAAATGACCCGTGTTATATTAAATTTAATGCGAAGGTTACTGCGTTCATGGGGAAGAGTTCAAAATAATATAAAATTGCACTTAGAGTTTCTCAGATGGTGGTTTGATTTTTATAAGTTAGTTTAAGTGCTGGAAAGACAACATATTTCAATTTTCTTTTTAAATGGTCCCCATTTTAGTTAAAGGATGCTGTATATTGTGTCTTGTTTAAGTAAAGAAAACTAGTACACTTCGTGCTTGAAAGTTTGCAGAAGTGAATATATCTAGATATCTTATTAAATAGCGAATTGAGTTGGAAACCCTCACAACAAAATTGAAATCTAAAATAACACCAAATATTCCTTTATTTTCTTATCTTCGTGATATCTATCGTCTCCAGATAATTCTCTCTCTGTATTTTGCACTCGTGCATAGCAGAATGGAGTGTATTGTATGTGGGAGGGGGGACGTACAAAATATCTTTAAATTCCATTATATCATTACAAAAGTTGTTTGTCAAATTAATTTTTTGAAAAACGTGAAGTATCATATCCTTGTTTCTTAAGTCGTAAGGTATTCCCGTTACATTTTATATTTATATAAAGTAGTAAAGATTTTTTTTATCTAACAAACGATAATTCCGTGACCAAGGAAAATAGTTACAAAGCAAAACTTAGAGACATTTATCGGTTCCTAAGTCTGGCATAAAATAAAATATGTTTATCTTTATAGCGTCTAAAATTTATAATAAATTACCGAAATGTTGCAATGATTAGGGTTTCCCAAGATTTTGATAGAGTTGAGATAGAGGCCTCTTAGAGGCCACTGATCTTTTTTCTTTTATCAAGACATTTAAATTGTGGCGTAATTCGATGGGGTTTTACAGTTAACATTTTTGAGCAGCCGCAAAATCACCGATTTTGGGGACTGGAAAAAAAAGTTTCTCCATACATGAAAAAAAGTACACTTTAAACGCCTTATAAACACTTCCTGGGTTTGGTTTTTTGTTGCTCATCCCTTAAAAAGTTAACACATGGTCCACACTTTTGTCTCACCCCGTATATATTAAATGTATTGTATATTTCAACAATACAAAATTTAATTTAAAATTTGTAATAAGTACTAAAAAATATTTATTTTTTATATTTATAAACCATAATGAGTCTGATTTTTGATTTCGTTGCTTTAAAATGATTTACTTAAATCTTTGAATTTATTATATTTTTCAAATTAACTTTTGTATTTATATTTTTGGTTTATAGAAGCTGTTTCACGCGTTTGTACAAGGTAATTAGATCTATGTAAGCACATACATAATATAATTTTAACTTTGGTAACTTTAAGAGTTAAACCTCGTAACTCATTTCAGAGTTTATTCCATATAAGAACGTTCACAAACACTTGATTCCGATGTTAAATATCTTAAACTCATTATGAAGTGCGACATATGTTTGCCAAAGCCTGCTTATCTTATCTACTTCGTAATTAACTTAACCTCTTAAAACATCCCGAATACATTATCAAAGTTAAATTTTGGGAATCTCTAAGCGTATTTAAACTGTCTTCTTTGAAATACGTTAAACGTATTAAAACGATATGTTTATTTGAAGTTGTGATTGTTATAGTATATAGAGGGTGTGTCCGAAATCTTACAAATTTGGAGGTATAAAAAAAACAAACCTTGGGTAAAAAAAAACAAACAAAAAACTTAATTCAACCTAAAATTTATACCTAAAAAGCAACTTCATTTATTCATTCCATTGTTGTTCTATTAGCCTATTCTGAAGAGGACAAGGACGGACAAGAAATACCAAATGTTTATTTTACACCCAATTTTTTTTTTCTTTTTTTTTTTAAATGGCCAGTTTTAGAGTAATTTTAATTAAATAATTTTGAATGGACGCCATTTTGAAATTAGTTAGGTTACGATTATGAAACTTAACATAATGAATCATAACCTAAGAACAATACACCCAAATTTGGTTAAATTCTATAGAGTTGTTAAAAAAAGACGGACAACGAAATAAGATAGAACTCTGGTTGTATTGAGTTTTTGCTTCTTTTTGCTCAAGGAAAAAAAAATCCGTAAATATTTCAAGGAGAATTCTGAAACACTCTGTGTGTATAACAGATTGTATTTTCAATTTTAGATCCAGGTTTTGAAAGCAAATTCCTAACTTTTTTTCCCTTTATTTCAAGAGAAAAATTTCTGGATATTCTATATAACGCATTTTCAGTCTTTGTAATTGACACAAAGTTGTTGCAGTTGTAAAAACACAATTTGACATAAAATAATAACAAACAGTAAAAGGTACTAAATTAACGTCTCTAGAATGAAATAGTAATAATTTTATAAATGTAAAATAGAATTATATATACGTATACAAATTAAAAAAATAAAAGTTTAAAAAATAATACTTTTGCTATTCACTTAGTGTTGTCTCTCTGTGACTAAACAGTTCTTATTTTAAAATTATTGATAATGATGGATTGTTAATGTTATTTTTAATTCTAATACACGACTTTTCGAGAGTATAAATCAACACTCGTTATCAAGTGTGAAACCTAGATCATAAAAAAGAAAAACACCAACTTTCTAAGTGCAGTTATCTGAAAACGATAAAGGTAGTTTATTTTACACCTTTCGAAACGTCTTGCATTAGTTTTTATATTCACAAATTTCCAATTAAACACATTAATAATACATAAATTACTCTCAAATTCTTACCTCAATGTAAGGTTATTTAAACTGCAATTTAGTAGTTTTGTCCGTTTTCGAAATCTTAAATTCATTCACAAACAAAAGTATGGATATTTTCCAGACAGAGTGGTAAACTTCCTTGTACAGTATTAGTATTCTGTGTACTCGTAATTAATTCTAATATTTTTGAAGATTTTATATAAAAAATATATATATATAAATTTATATATCTTATAACATTCATTCTCTGTCAACAAAATACTTCAAATTTTCTGATGATAATCAGATGGAAGCAAAGTTCAATCAAATTCTAGGCAAAGTTATTTTCTCACAGAAGATTTAAATGGATGTAGCTAATTGTTTTATTTCATTCCTTTACAGGTGTTAAAAAAAAATTGAATGAAAAATCATTGTATAATTACAGTAAGTTAAGTGCCATAAATCAATTACAAAAGTTGAGGAAATGATTAATGAAGGTTAAAATATTAAATATATTATTAAAATGGTTTAATCGTACATTTGGTATCATTTACGTCACACGACGTTTCGAGAGTATTAATCAACTCTCTTTATCAAGTGTTCAACCTAAAGCATAAAAGAGGAAAACACCAACATAGCCTAGTAAGTTAGCGCCATATTGGAAGCTAAAACTTGATAACGATAGTTGATTTATACTCTCGAAACGTCGTGTATTAGTGTTTATATACACAAATGATGGCAAACGTCCGGTTGAAGAACATTAGAAATAGTTAAATTACTCTTACATTCTTACCGTGATAGATACATTATCTGTAATTTAAAATTTATGATAATATTTTACCAAAACTGTTGAAATATAAATAATTATAGTAGTTCCAAAATATCTTTACAATTTTAAAAGTTCAGACTTCTGGACGTCCGTTTTGTAAAAATGTTAAACATTTCAAAATGGCGTGTTGTAGTTATAGTAAATAGCTTAAATTAAAAAAATTAGTAAATATATTCTGATTATTATAATTAATGTAAAATTAGTACATAAATCTACATACCATAAATTTCAATTTCACAACTATTAAAATCATATAAAATCAGTCTTGTGTGAATACATGGTTCGTTTTTAAGTTATAGACATGTTATAAAAAAGAAAAATTTTGTGGTATACCATGCCAGCGATTTTTTCATTACTTTGCACTGTGTTAACCTCAGCAATAAATCCTGCCTGCACCGCAGGACGTTCTATTTATCCACTGGAGTTTGTCCCTGATGAGAGTCCAAATGCGATGTGGCTTAATGGCCTATTGTTCTTCATCCATATTTCTCTTCGGAGTTATTACAGATGAAAAATATTAATGTTTGGTTAAGCCGACTGCCCAATCGATTGTTCAAATATAAAATAAAAATTCTTTAATTATAACACACGAGTGAAGAGCAGAGATTTATATAAAGTATGTTTGCAATTTAATATTTATTTATTACATCTAATAATAACAGACTAACTAATCAAACGGGAGTTCTCCTTTTAACTTCATTTTACTTCTGAATTAGATTATTTTTTCATTTCTTCCTCAAGGAGTTACAAACTTTGCTTACTCCCCACGTTGAGGGTTTAATAACATCCAACTAACTTTGATGTATACTTAGGTACTCCCAACTTGTACGTGGTTTCTTGCACACAGCAGTTGTGAACATATGTTTTGTTACGTCACTTGTAATTGGGGTAATTAATTTAATTCCATTATTAAACTAAGGATAAGTAACTATTACATTTGCCAGAAACAAGACAACTTTACATTTATGTGGTATATATAAAAGGTATTTATCCGGGTTAATAATTGTATCTGACAGGTTTTTCTATCAGAGATGAACCAATTGTTGATAAAATAGAGAAAGAATAATTAGAAATTTATGTCTGAAATGTCAATAAATACAACAATAATTACATTTGTCAGAAACAAGACAAATTTGCATTTGTATGGTATATATATTATAAAAGGTATATTTTCGGGTTAATAAGTGTATCTGACACGTTTTTCTATCAGAGAGTAATTAATGAATAAATACAATAATTGTTACAATTGTAAGAAACAAGACAACTTTATATAGTATACATAAAGGTCATGTATGTGTGTTGATAATTGTATCTGACAGGTTTTTCTATCAGAAGATGAACCGCTTGTTGATAAAATAGAGAGAATAATAATTAGGAATTTATATCTGAGCTACCAAAGAATACTAAAATAAGAGAAAATTGTACTTATTCCTTATATTTGGTTCTGTGTAATTTTATGAATATATTTTACGTACTATAAAATTATAATATTAATTAGTGAAATTGTGAAATTTCCTAATTAATTAGGAAATCCCCTATTCCTCTGAGTAAGGAATGAATATTTTAAAGCGACAATTTATAAAAATGGATGGATAACATTTTACTATTATTACAACATGGACGACATACATCGTCAAAGTAATGCAGAGTCAAAGTAATTAGTGAAGTGCAGAATTCAGTTTAATCAATAAGGATGTAGCCATAGAGAATACCCTTTACACATTCATGAATATGTGACCTCTAAATGAGTATTCCTTTGGACCATTTAAACTTGGAAAGCATTTTGTGACAGAGCAACAAGAGGTGATTGGAGTTTACTGTATCCTGTATAGGTCGTAGACCTCACCTAAAACCACGTTTAGTCCTTTATTACATTGGTGGTGGTGGTGGGGGGGGGTAACAATTTGGAAAGTTTTGTCTTCCTCAGAATGGGCATCGTCATCATTATTTGTTTATCGTAAGCTTAATGTTGAAATATAACATAATAATTTTTAAAACATTTTGTTTTTATAGCCATAAATACATACATATTTAGTTAAAAGTAATAAAATATTCAAATATATTTATATTTAATTTAAATATATAAACTATTCTTTTATGTAGAACTTATTAATTGTAATTGGTAACGTTTTAAAAAAAAAAAAAAAAAAAAAAAAAAATCTAAACTAACCTTTTTTTCGAAATAGGTTTACATCGTCTATATTTACAATATATTTTCCACTTTTACTTTACGTAGTTTATGTTTTTAGATTGATATTTAGTTTTTTTGAATAATGTAACAGTTGCTTTATCTGTTTTATTTCAAAATAAATAACTTCGTACAGAATGTGAAGATATTCAGCGTGACACGTATTCCCACATAACGTTATTGTTTGACGTACATTTACAACGATTCATTGTTCTCTGGAATTGTTCATAATAACTAATTAACAATAATGTTATTGTTTGACGTGCATTTACAACGATTCATCGTTCTCTGGTATTTTTTATAAGAACTAATTAACAATAATGTTATTGTTTGACGTACATTTACAACGATTCATCGTTCTCTGGTATTTTTCATAATAACTAATTAACAATAATGTTATTGTTTGACGTACATTTACAACGATTCATCGTTCTCTGGTATTTTTCATAATAACTAATTAACAATAATGTTATTGTTTGACGTGCATTTACAAAGATTCGTCGTTCCCTGGTATTTTTCATATTAACTATTTAACATTTATACAAACCTTTTATTATAGAAGGATCAACAACATATATTGTGATATACGTTAAGGAAAGTATAATAAATAAGCAAATCGTACTTTAAGCGTAGATGTTCTATAACATGCAAGTATTTACAAAATAATATAAAATTATAGTTTATAGCATGATTCGAAAGCATCAAGCATTATTACATTTTATTGTGAGAGAAATAATTGTGTTCTTTATAAAATATATTTAAGTATAAATAGAGTTTATTTGAATGATTTTAAATGTAATATAAATTTAAATTATTTATTTTTCTTTGTTGCAGGTGAGTGATCATTTGAATTTTTAAACAGCTGAACAGTAAGTTATTCTCACGTGTAGTAGTTTATTTTAGAATTGTTGTCAAAAACGTGTATTTTTTAGACACGTCAATTAAAAAAATCAATTTTGAAGATTTTGTTGACTCGATATGTGGATTTGAATTTGTACTTAGGGAAAAGTTAATAATAATACTCCGTGAAATGTAACATCCATAAAATCAACGACTGTTAAAAAAAAAATTATTATATTAGAATACCATGTTAATTATTTTACCCCTTTTTAATATTACTGGTTTCTAAAAGAAAGAGTAAATTATTCAAAGGAAGTTTAGTACGCGTATTTTTTCCATGCGTCTTTATACATTGTAATCATGTAATAATTGTTTACGTTGCTTTATTTCAAGTTAGAACCCTCATGGATATGTGTCTCTGGTTATCTCTCTTCACTTGTTTCCTTTACAAACAAACCTGCTGAACTTCACTCAATGCAGTTTTGTAACTTAATCCACTAAATAATGTTTGTCTATTCAAATCCTTCCGACTGTGAGTCCTTGTTAAGCCCAACCATTGTAAGTTGGTTTTTACTTTGTAAACATTCGGCGAATTCGTGTTTCCTCAATTAAACCCTTTCCAGTATATTCGTTGGACTTGAAATTCACTGAGTATTTAAATTAATTTCAAAACTTAAGTTACACTAATATGATAAAAGGAGTTATCAGTGCCTTAATTTGTTTGGAAATCACTACAGTTTTGTTTATTCTTAACTTTATTAATTTTTGTTGATTTTGATTAATAATATATGTATAAAAAAAAATTGTGATAAAGAAGAATTGTAAAACAAAATGGTGAAATGAAACAATATGAGTACGAATTGTAATAATAATTTTCGTTAATATAGAATAATATTATGTTTACATAGTATTTGTATTCAGAGTATTTTTTATTTTATTATTTTTTTAGATTGTATAAGATTGTTGTTACATTCCATCTGTGAAAGAAAAAATTCCCCAAACTAGAATAAAACACTAACAACACAAAGACTGTATAGTTGTTTATTATACATTATTTAAATTTCAATAGCACTCCTATCATCTTCAGAGGTACAATACACTATAACCTTAATAACTACGTTTACTACTGCAGCGAGGGGTTCCCTCCCCCGTCAACTGTGATTGGCTGAAGGGGTCAAGTGGGGGGGGGGGGAACCATCGCTGCAGTAGTAAACGTAGTTATTAAGATTAGTGTGTATTGTACCTCTGAAGATGAGTGTTATTGAAATGTACATAAGGTAGAATAAACATAACTGTTGTTAGTGTTTTCTTGTGGTTTTGGGGATTTTTTTTTCATTGTATATTCACCACAGTGCTCTAGTGATTCATTAAATTCCAACAGTGTTACCTTGAAAACAAAATAATATTTGCATATACAGCAAACCTCTGAAGTCTGTTTTAGGCTGCTTCAGATTTGTTATATTTAGTAGTGTATTCAGTATTTTTTTCATAATAAGACCATGTACCAATCTTTACATATTCGCTTCTCTAATGTGTCTTACAATTATCAACCCATATTATTAAAGAGAAAAAATATTTTGTTTAACAAAATCTACTGGTAGTTATTTAACAGAATATTAAAGATAATTAGAAAATTAAAGGTTATACTTGAACCATTTTTCTATGAACGTTTTATTTCTGGTTTTTATCTTTGTATTTGTTCAAGAACAAAACTTAAAACCAATTTTTACATTGGAGACAGGAAAATTTCTGTTTGTTTAACGTTTATCGAATTCGTTGAGTAAATTCTTATTCTGTCTAATCTTTTATACATTTATAATTAGCACAAAATAATCAAAAAACAAATTCATGTTAAAAATTAAACAGAACATAAAATAAAACGAAGAGACACAACAGACAGATAAAGGTTTTCCTACTTTATTACGCCTCTCTTGGCGTTTCGGTTGGAAACTTCAGTTAAAAAACTTTGTGAATGAGGTTAATGTTTTGGAAAACCTCGCGTAATTGGACAAAACAATGCTAAACTTTCCAGCCATTCAACCATTCTATTCCCAACTTTTACGTTTTACATCTATTTTTAAACCATAAATTTGTTTTTAAGAAGCTTTATGGTAAAGGAATTGTTTTTTTACAGGCATAGACAATATTTTCCGTAAGTAGAAAAATATTTTTAAGGAATTACGTTTTCCATTCCTAATGTGTACAAACATTCTGTCCTGGTTCACACGTATTCTTACCATATATATTTTAACAGTTGCATCATTATTAAATAATCTTTTTATATTAACACTATTTTAAACAGTCTTAGTATATTGCCTGTTTAAATTTGTTTCTTTTTATATTTTAGAGGCATCTTATTTTTTTATAATGTTCACTCGTCGTCATGAAAACGTGTAATTTATCCTTTATTTTCCAACACACTGTGTATTTAATATGATAATAAATTCTCCAGAACAATTAGCGTCACTTTCGTCTCCTTCTAAGAAATTTACAATGATCTTTGAAGACATCTTATTCCCGACATGTTAGTTTTCTTAATGACATATTATTGCATTTATCATCAAAGTAGAGATTCACTGAATTCTGATGTGACTTTCATACTATTTTTGAAAGGAAAATAGTATCATTTGATATTTTATTAAAAACATACAAGTAAGTTTTTGATACCCTTGATTGTAAAACTGAAGGTAATGTTTTAACACGGAATTGTGATAATTAAAAACAATAAAATAATTCAGAACGACAATTAAAATCAAAACTATATTATTAATATAATGAAACTCTGTAATCTTGAATGTTTGACTAGTTTTCGCTGTTAATTATTTTCTATTTATTCAAACAATAGATATTTATTATGATAAAATATGTTTGTGGAAACGCCACATAAATTGTTACCTTTGCGTTATTCGTTCACTAAAGCAGGATGGTACTTGTTCGTTTTTCATGTTGCGTGTTTATTGTCTTCTTAATTTACGGCTGGAATAAACTAAATTTGTCACACTATCAAAATTAAAATTGTATGAAACATATTATAAAACATCATAATATTGTAGTATTTCTATTTACTCTACTGTCACAATCCTTTTTCACTTAATTATCTAACGCGTTTCGACATTTCGTGGTGCCATCTTCAGATTTATCTATAATCCATCTTTTTAGTTGCTGTTAGACATTTAAAAATAGTATACATTTTACAATTACACATACAACAAACATAATTAAACATTCATTGAAACATATAAATACAAAAAATACTGTATCCGATGGTCTTCTGTGGTTTATATGAGTCTTAACATATAACAGATAGACAAAGAACCATTAATATATATAACACATATATATATATATATATATATATATATATATATATATATATATATATATATATATATACCTGGTTTTTGTGTTTATATGTTATTTAGTGAATATTTAATTATGTTTGTTATATGTGTGTGCATACGATTTTGAAGTGTTTAACAGCAACTAAAAAAGATGGATTTTTGGTAACTCTGAAGATGGCACCACGAAATGTCGAGACGCGTTAGATAATTAAGTGAAAACTGATTGTGACAGTACAGTAAATAGTAATACTACAGTATTATTATAATATTTTAACCATCCAGGAGGCAAACAATTTGACTTTACTTCATGTGTTGTTAGAATTTATGTTGATAGTTGGTGTATTGATTGTAAGGTAAAAGCTTGTGTCAAACTATAATTTCAACTGAATCAAAGATAACTGATTAATTCAACAAAGATAAGACATTTTTAGACAATGACATAACTTTACCTTGTAAGAAAATTCGTTTGAATATCAGAATCTATAGGTGCCGCTTAGTTGTCCTAAATATGTGTTAAATTCATTTTAAATTTAAGATTGAGTTTAGTTTTAAATAATGCAAAGTTTCGAAGAATGTGCTTAGTTTTTCTATAATATCTCAGTAGATATATATAAAGTGACTGTACAGTCTGAACTCATTATAATGAAGGATAAAAGTCTCAGAAATAAATGGATGAATTAAAATCGCGACAAAAAACTTTCAACTTTTAACGACTAGTCTTGCTTTTGTTCTGTACATAGTATAAGTGGCTGATAACAAGTTTGTAAAATGAAACACAGATTATGTTTTGTAAAAAGTAGAGAATTTGGATATGTATTAAATTTTCAAAAATAGTAAGAATTACATAGTATTTTCAGGATTACGATGTAACTATTTCCTGGATTAAGGATTAAAGCAATCCTCTTCCACTTATTGTAGCTGTGCTTTAAATAATAAAATCATTAATCTACTTCTATTGATTCAGTTTAATTGTTGTGTAATGAGGGTGTACACTAGTGTTAAGTACCTCATTAGCAGTGGAGACTCATAGCCATATTCACTTTTTGATAGTTTTAATAGTTCACAACTAAAACAAACATTATTTTTATTGTCGTCGCATAATATATCGAATCATATATTTAGTAAATAAAAACGATTACATGATTTGATTTGATGCCTCTATTTGTTCTACAAGTCTCCATATTAACTTGTTTGCAATGAAAACATCAATTAGTAATGAAATATGACAGTATTCCAACACACAATCATAACTCACTGACATTTATTAATGCATGTAATCAGTACCAGCTGTATATGTGTGTTTTCAATTTGTATTTGTTTCAAATTTGGGTCACTTGTAAGTATACTTATTATATAGAAACATTTAAAGTGAAAATACAATTAATTATTATTCGTACACGATCAAAAATGCAAGTTTTATAGTTGTAGTGTGAGTGTATTTGTGTATAAAAATATACATGTAAAAATGTATAACCAAATACTTGATAATACATGTACAAACCCATATTTAGCGCTTTTTACTAAACAAAAGTCGGTTTAAACTTAAAAAATTTAAAATGTCTTTACGAACAATTGCAAAAAAATCTCAACTTTGAGCGTTCGTATCTCTGTCCCAGTTCGTCAGAAAAAAAAAATTCTTAAGTACCATTTTGATTGGAAATTTAGTCAGCTACAACTTTCGTCGTAATAAATGTTTTTTAATATCTTGCTAAGTTTTTGATATATTTACGAAAAACCGTTTTGTCCCACCTTCTAACCCCCCCTCATGGGGGCCCTGCGGTGAGCTGAATTGTCCGATTTTTTCCTCATTGAAGTATCCCCAAAAACTAACTTTTCACCAAATTTCGTGTCTGGAGGATTTTTGTCCAGTAAAAATCTTTATTCAGTGCTCTATAATCTCTTGTGATCGTTTATATTTATTTGATCTTATTTAACTACAGTTCTGTTTCTTTGTCTCGGCATGTGTATAATCGTTTACATTATTACGTCTGATTACGTATGGAGTTAAAATATAAAGAGCCTGTGATAAATCTATACATTATTCATAAAGGCCATCCAATTTCCTCAATAAACAAGATCTGACTAAAATTTAATTAAAAATTTTAATTTTAATTCTCATTTTACAAGATGAATGAACACAACCTCTTATAGATGTAATCCATCTATACAAAACAAAGGTTGAAATTGAGCTCTGATTTAATGATGATTTAGTAATACAATGGTGATTGTCTAACAAGAAATCCTAATTTATTATTTTTAATTAATTTGTTATTGAAGTTGGTACATAATAGTCGTTAAATACATAATTGTAATTCGGTTTTCTGATACCAATTAAATGTAGATGGTATTTTAAGGTTAATTACTTGGTATTTATCACTGGGTACACAAACAGAATATTTTAATATTTGTTTTATTAGTACAAATTTTAAGTAGTTGTCATTAATTTAAACAATAATTGATAGATTCAATATAAGTTTTCAAATATTTTGTTTATAGTTAATTAAAAAGTTCTCGACTTCAGTGCTATTTATAAAAATTCCAGTACAAAATATTAATAACGATTTAAACTTAAATATAAATATAAAACCTACAAACTGAAGTTTTTAAATTATAATTATACGAACCCTATTTTTGTTTTATAACGTTACAAATGGTAAACCTGGATAAATTCTGTTACTTCCCGTAGTGCTACAACTTTTTTATGTATTCCAACTTATCTATTATGTATATAAATTAAATCTGCATTTCAAAGTGTGAGAATTTCAGCAAATTATTTGATTAATGTGTAGAGCAAATTAGAGTTGTTTAAAGTTATAATTGGATTACCAACACTTTCATGAATGTAATCTATCTAAACTCGCCTCTTCTTTCCCCTTCCCTCTCGTTTCCCTTCATCAGTTTGCTCTTGGGATTCTGATAGAGCCACGTTATCTAGATCTACGAACTTATTTTAGTCCAGGGAAAAATTTCCTTGATTATTTATGCTTTTGTATTCTGCTTTAAAATGTTTTCGTATGATTTTGAAAGAGTTAAAATAAATTAAGATCATTTTATTTTCAGTTTACAATTTGAAATATCGTTACAATTCGTATATTGGTTGTTTCTTTATTTGAATTGTGATCTAATGTTTTAAGAAACCATTTACCCAAAACTTTACAATTACAATCAGGATCATCAGTTGTGAAGTAGGCGCATGATGATATATTTTTCATCTTACTTCTTTCTTTATTCTCATTATTTAATTTTATCCAAAGTCTAATTTATCAGAGGAACAACGAACTTGCTTCATTTTAAAATTGCTAGGAAAAATTGAACCATTTGTTTTTGAATACGATGACTAAAAATGTTTTTCAGAACATCGTGATTATTACTCTTTTTACCTCTCAGGTAAGTCAAATACTTTAGTGAGTACGGACTTGACAATCCCTAGGTTACCTAGCTGGATCTACACTTTATTTCTTGTAGTATTGGGTTAGATCTCTCTCTCTCTCTCTCTCTCTCTCTCTCTCTCTCTCTCTCTCTCTCTCTCTCTCTCTCTCTCTCTCTCTCTCTCTCTCTCTCTCTCTCTCTCTCTCTCTCTCTCTCTCTCTCTCTCTCTCTCTCTCTCTCTCTCTCACTCTCTCTCTCTCTCTCTCTCTCTCTCTCTCTCTCTCTCTCTCACTCGTCTTTCCTATCAGGTGTCTCTATCAGGACTATAGTTCTATTAACTTATATTCTTTATTTCTTTTTTTTTTTATATGACGATGATGACAGACGTTTTTGTGTTTTGAAACAACAACAAAACAAAATCACATGTTTTTAAATAAACTTTAACACGTAATTTCAAAAGTAATAACTCTAAACTTATATTTATTTATTTCATCACATATATAAATAAACAAAGCAATTTTAAAATTTAATTTTTGTGTCTAAACAATGAAAACGTTCATAATTGGAATCGTTTTATTTGTAAAACAATTCAGTAAAAGGTGCACACTATATCGAAGCCTAATCGTACTTTCTTGCGCACTTTATTGCAGGACAGTACTGACAGAACATCTGTTCCTTGGGTAATAAACTTTGTTTAGATCCTGCATCCGGTTTAACGATCTGCACAGGTTCCCATAACCCTTTCGTAAGGTGAAAAATTCAGCAAGAAAATGAGATACTTGTTTTTCTATTCAGCTAGGCAAGTGTTTGTTAAAACTAGATTGTACTACACTTCATCATAATATATATCATAAGATCATAAGTTGCAATATATAATATGTTCACTATAAACTCATGAATAATGTAAACTCGCTTTAAATTTTACACCTGCAGGTTATAGTTACGTGTAAACATCTCAAAAGATACATTTGTTTTTCAATAAAGAGAATATCTTGTTTGCTTTTAATAGAGATAAGTTCAACTCCTATACAAAGAGCTCTAATCTTGATATTTTTATAATTACATTTCTTATTAGTTTGTAGAAGGAATGCAAACCTCTGATTTTAATAAAGTACTTTTTTAAGTATTTTTCCTTGCGATTTCATGCCCTGATAATACCCTGTATATGTATCTTCACCTCTTTTTAAAGTAAACACAGGATGTTTATTAAAACGTGTATACTAGTATACTATTACGCAAAAAAAAATGTAATTTTATTTATAACTAAGTTCATCTAAGTATACCTTATGGAAATGTTCATCCTTATGATTTTTTTAAACAATTAGAACGGGTGTCATCGGAAAGGTTTCCAACTTTTACTTTATTCTTCTAACTAAAGTGTTCACCTTATACACATATAATAAAGTAAAGTTTGAACAAATTGCAAAACCTAGCATGAATTGCACTATCCTAAACCTCACACTCCTTCATCTAGTTGAGAGACAGGTATAACACCGGCATACCTGCGAGTGTCAAATATTGATCTAAGGAGATCACCAGTGATAGGGAAAGAAATAGGGAGACTGCAAGAAAATTCTCAATGTCAAAAACGTTCAGCTTTGAAAAACACTCGCTGTACTGAGTTGTAAAAGTGAGTGGAATGAGCAATCCATCAACTCATTGACAAAGGAGCCATTGTTTGCTTCAGGTCAAAATGGAAGAGGAAACTGAAGAAGGGGTATTTAAACCAGGTATAAGGTACTCGGAAGCGATCGGCAAAATCCCCAGCATCTTATAGGCGAAAATATGGATCCGTTAGTGACAGTTGTGTGCAAAGCCACCTCGACAGGTGCTACAAGAGGAAAAACAATACAATTCTGTCAGACAGCCAAGCTTCCATTTAAGTACTGAAGTTCAACGATGATTTAGCAATGCCTACAATACCTAATGAGCTAGGCTGGAGTAATAAAGTAACTCTCATCTGGGTACTAGGACACGTAAGAGGACAATGAAAATGCAGATGATGTTGCGAAGAAGGAGACATCCACTCCACTCGTAGGAGAACCATTACGTGGACATGGAGAACACTACTTCAGAAGATGTGAAGAAGCCAGTAGATCAAAACTCTGGAAAGAAACAAACGTCCTTAGACAAGCTGAGGAGATTCTCTGGAATCACCGTAAAACATCCAGGGCGTGCATTAATCTATGTAAGAATAGGCTGACTTCTAACGGGTTTCCTTTCTGAGCATGACAAAATCGGAGGACATCTCGAGAAAATACGCATAACAGATGACACTACCTCTCGGTACTGAATACTTCTTTAAACTTGATTTAAAATATCTATGTCCAGTAAGTATCTCTGCTAAGTAGTTCTCTTCTTATCCAGTCTTTCAATATTTAGTATAATTGAATGTTTACACAACACATTAAAGCTCGAAATGGCAAAAGTCTGTGAGCGAGACAGCCTATATACTTCTGTTGTGCTAACACATTGCTCTGAGATATTTGAAAAGTGTTTTTAAAACTAACAGAAATAGAAATAAACCAAACGCAGTTCAAATTAGATCAAAGATGATACTCGTACTAAACAATAGCTGAAGGTCCAAAGTAAATTATTGACGCTGAATTTATTGTCAATATTTAATTCTTCAGTTATTTCAGGATAAATAAAATCAACTGTTTTATCTTGTCCATGATACATAATCGGGTAGGAAATTTAAAAACTTTACATTTTGCTACTGTGCCAAACTATGAAATCATAAATTATATTTGGTATTTATAAACAAAATTGTAAATTTAGATTTTTTCGCACTTCAAATTTAATAGCCCTGATAAATGGCTAAACATCGTTTAGAAGAAAAGTATTATTTTTAAAGTAGAAAAAAACTAAACTAAAAATGTTACAAAATTGAATAGAATAAACCTGTGTGTGTAACAACTATTTTAAACAAACTTAGACTAGTGGTAGAAACCAACTTATGGGCATTACGTTTAGAGGATCCGCTTATATTACATTGTATGATGAGACTGGGTAAGTACCATGATGGTGCCCAACAAATTGTTTAAATTTATATTATTTCAAAAGTTAAAACGATTTATACTTGCTAGTGTCTGTTGAAAACACCAGGATTTTCAGAAACAGAATTTTCATATTTAATCTATAATTTAACTTATTACATATAGCCTATATATATATATATATATATATATATACACGTTTATGAAATGACAGTTGTTAACATTTTAAATTGTATAATTCAGGTTAGATTCATAAGCCAGTATTGATTTAAAGCCTCCAACATATAAACAAAGGAACTCGCTCCAAGTTGTACCTGTTACATAGAGGACTGATTGTTTTGTTCAGTTATTCAAAATGTTTATGTGATAGCAACGTAAATGTACTCCAAAGTTTCATTAAAATTTAACTAATATTCCGGCTATTAGAGATATAATAGGTGATTTTTCTAACTCGTATTTGGGATATATTTTTGTTATAAATTGGAAATATTATTACTAACTGAAATTAATCCTTGTAATTGTTTTAAGAAAAGGAGAGAATTAGTAGAAAAATTAAACGACTAAACAAAAACAAAACAAAATTAAAAAAGAAGTGCACATTTTAAAATTTTAATTGTAATTTTTTTTCCTATGCCGCTTGGGAATTGTTAATTAATAGGCAATATTATTATTACTTGACACTGAATTTTTGTAGTTTTTATAAATTAGATTAAGTTACCGGTAGTTTAATTTTTTGAAGTAGCATCCAACACAAATTTAGCCTTAGGTCTTTCTATACAGAGTGTTAAAAAATATGTGTCCTAACTTCAGGAAGTGATACAGAGTATCAAAATAAACAAATAAACTTCTTATAAACATACATCTGAAAATGCTTTGTTATCCATCTGTCAGCCATTAAAATTTTTTTGTTCTTTAATATTATAACTTGAGAAATTATTAAGATTTCGAGT
>OY740766.1:165464249-165706853 GCA_963513935.1 Aphrophora alni
ACTTTTACTTTATTCTTCTAACTAAAGTGTTCACCTTATACACATATAATAAAGTAAAGTTTGAACAAATTGCAAAACCTAGCATGAATTGCACTATCCTAAACCTCACACTCCTTCATCTAGTTGAGAGACAGGTATAACACCGGCATACCTGCGAGTGTCAAATATTGATCTAAGGAGATCACCAGTGATAGGGAAAGAAATAGGGAGACTGCAAGAAAATTCTCAATGTCAAAAACGTTCAGCTTTGAAAAACACTCGCTGTACTGAGTTGTAAAAGTGAGTGGAATGAGCAATCCATCAACTCATTGACAAAGGAGCCATTGTTTGCTTCAGGTCAAAATGGAAGAGGAAACTGAAGAAGGGGTATTTAAACCAGGTATAAGGTACTCGGAAGCGATCGGCAAAATCCCCAGCATCTTATAGGCGAAAATATGGATCCGTTAGTGACAGTTGTGTGCAAAGCCACCTCGACAGGTGCTACAAGAGGAAAAACAATACAATTCTGTCAGACAGCCAAGCTTCCATTTAAGTACTGAAGTTCAACGATGATTTAGCAATGCCTACAATACCTAATGAGCTAGGCTGGAGTAATAAAGTAACTCTCATCTGGGTACTAGGACACGTAAGAGGACAATGAAAATGCAGATGATGTTGCGAAGAAGGAGACATCCACTCCACTCGTAGGAGAACCATTACGTGGACATGGAGAACACTACTTCAGAAGATGTGAAGAAGCCAGTAGATCAAAACTCTGGAAAGAAACAAACGTCCTTAGACAAGCTGAGGAGATTCTCTGGAATCACCGTAAAACATCCAGGGCGTGCATTAATCTATGTAAGAATAGGCTGACTTCTAACGGGTTTCCTTTCTGAGCATGACAAAATCGGAGGACATCTCGAGAAAATACGCATAACAGATGACACTACCTCTCGGTACTGAATACTTCTTTAAACTTGATTTAAAATATCTATGTCCAGTAAGTATCTCTGCTAAGTAGTTCTCTTCTTATCCAGTCTTTCAATATTGGTATCAGTTTAGAGGTCCATCCTATCTTTTGTCACCTCATTCCATCTCTTCTGCTATTTCTCTGATAGTTTTCTCCTCGCATCTTTCTTTACGTCACACTTAGTTCTTAAGACTTTAGTATACATCTCTTCTTTCTTGTGCCAGTAAATCAATTGAAGACGTATTCAAAACACCAATACTGCATAAGTTGTCCGTTTCAGCTGTGTTGTAATTGTCGAAACCTTGGTCAGAAATGTCATCGTGAAATCTTACGAAATATTGTGTTGCGATTCATTTAACATGTACCACAAGTACCTACGGTCTTTATTATAAATCGAATTTAGAAATTACCATTTGGAATAAAAAAGTTTTTTAAAAGAAAATTAATTACGTTTATTGGAGATTAATCGAAATTATTGTTTTGTATTATTAGTAAATTTATGTTTTTTGTTTACAAACTCAATTACTGTGTTTGATAAAATTCCTATTGATGGGATCGTCAATCAACAACAATTCTCGTAAGTACTGAAGCTTGTATGAATTCGTTTGACTCGACCTAATCTTGTATAAATAATTTATTATAACGCTAACCACACTTATACAATCAATGCAGCCAACATAACAGTATACATTGCAGTTTTATTTTACTGTTGCTGAAGAACAGAAGTTACAATCTCCCTTAAGGACAGTTAAGTCAGTATAATTTCACCCTAGACATTACTGGAACATGTCTCTTGACGCTGTTTGTATTACAATGTGTTACTTATTTTAAAATGACTACAAGTTACAATAGTGTTTCATATTAGTTCCATAACAAACATTGTGTGGACGTTGTAACAATCATAAATAAAGTAAGAGTTTAATGACTTGAGTTGCTCAAACTAAACTTTAGTAATTTATTTCAAAATGTGTTTGTTGTGTATTCATTTCGTGTTGTTACTTTATTTATGTATGCAGATTATATTTCATACCATATACTCATATTCAGGTTGGGAAATAGTCTTGCAAACACAGGATAATTTATGAACGAATGGAAATGAAAATTTCTAACCTTCGCCAAACTTCACTTTTTATGGATTAAAAACACTTTTATCGTATTTTTAAATATGAATCCCCATCGTGATAGATATAATTTTCAATGGTGTAAAAAAGATAAATTTTCATTTCTTGGAGAAGTCTCTACGATATATCTATCTGGAATTATGGTGGGTAGAAGTTGAATTTTCTATTTCTCATGGATATTAACTTAAAAATACAACGATTACATTTTTAATAGCGTACTTATTTAACTAAATCAACACACTTTTATGTGATTTTCCTATTTTAGCAAATTGACCCCGAATTTTGAAAGGGTGAGCCAATGGGTTTTTCCCCATAAGGTGACATCATTTTAAAGTAAATTGTAAAACGAAACTGATGGCGTATAGAATAAATCCCCAAGACTATTTTCCTTGACATAATGACCTAACCTAACGAGAAAGAAGATACAAGTAAGATCAAAATTAAAACTAATTCATTTAAAGATATCGTATAAAGGTATTCCATACGCCATCAATTTCCTCAAAAAACCCCTTTAAAATGTCATGATAGCGAAAATAATTGTCTCATTGTCACCCCCATTAAAAAAATTGGATAGATTTGCTATTCATACGCGTATACGTTTGTTCATTTAGTTAATGGCGCTGTTAAAAACGTAATCGGTGTTTTAAATTTGTTTATGAAGAATTGAAAACTCAAAATTAAACTTCTAGCCCCCATAATTCCGGTTAGAGGGTTAGAGAGATCGTACAGACTTTTCCAAGGCACGAAAATTTATCTTTTTGGATCTCTCTCTCTCTCCCTCTCTCTCTCCCTCTCTCTCCCCTCTCTCTCCCTCTCTCTCCCTCTCTCTCTCCTCTCTCTCTCCCTCTCTCCCTCTCTCTCCCTCTCCCTCTCTCTCTCCCTCTCTCTCCCTCTCTCTCCCTCTCTCTCTCCCTCTCTCTCTCCCTCTCTCTCTCCCTCTCTCTCTCCCTCTCTCTCTCTCTCTCTCTCTCTCTCTCTCTCTCTCTCTCTCTCTCTCTCTCTCTCTCTCTCTCTCTCTCTCTCTCTCTCTCTCTCTCTCTCTCTCTCTCTCACTCTCTCACTCTCTCACCCCCTCTCTGTCTGTCTGTCTGTCTGTCTGTCTGTCTGTCTGTCTGTCTGTCTGTCTGTCTGTCTGTCTGTCTGTTATTTTTTTAGTTTTTAAATAAACATACATTGATGAAATTTACTGTAATTATAATTAAAATTTACGGGTACTCCAAAATAAAGATTATCAATTCATTTAATGTACTATAATATATCATTAAGAACATGTGCAAGTTGTCAAAACTTACAACACAACTGAATAGGGGAAAGTTACCCAACAATAATTTGAATCCATTTCTGGACTCGTTCATCTATTTAATGTCGAGTCTTTGTTAGGATCTCCTCTCAACTCTTGTCCAGCCAGGTGTGCCAACCTATTAACAATTCAAACTTGTGACTTTAATCGGTTTATCTAGTTTGTGAATTAATAATAAAGTTGTCTACCTTTGTTAGAATTAGTTCCGTAACTAAGGGAAATGTATGTCATACAACGTTACATTGTTATAGAATGTAACTTTGCTTTTGTGAATGTTTCTGAAATCTGGATATGGAATTTACACGACAAGATTTGCATTTAATCTTTGACATGTTTTGGAATATATTACGTAACTTTATTAAATGAAAACAGGTTTGAGCGACAGGGAAACGATCATACATACTACAAATTCGATCTATCCTTCCGTCCTACATTTATCCATCCGTCCATTCATCTATCCATCCGTCCATTCATGCATACATCCATTCATCCATCCAATTCATCCATGCATCCATGAAATCAATCCATTCATCTATCCATACATCCATTCATTGACTATCTATACATCCATGCATCCGTCCATTCATCCATGCACCTATGTATTGATTCATCCATCTATCCTTCCCTCCTTCCATCCATCTATCCTTCTTTCCTTTCTTCCACCCATTCATACATCCATACATCCATACATCCATCCATCCTTGGTGTTACAGCTCCAATAGGAAACTGACATCTTTCATCAAAAGCCTCCACTATCTTCTACAATCAGCCACACGATCCATTCTCTGAGATCCATTTCTCTTACGTTATCCTCAAGGTCATCCAACTACCTTTTTTGGTTTCTCTGTGTCTTCTTCGTTCTGGCTTTCAATGGGATTACTGCTTTACAATTCTTTCTTTTTTTCTATTATCCTTTCTAAATATTAGTCTCGCCTCTAAGGAGAATACAGTTTTTATATATTTGTAAATATTATAAATTTTTTAATAATTTTAGTGTTTATAGATATGTCTAATATGTATAATTTCGTTGTGACTTCTCGACTACTAGACTCGCAACATTTGAATGTAGAAGGAGAATAAGAATAAAAATGAATAACAAAAAACTTTTATTTGAGCAAATTTAACTATCATAATGAGTACTTTTATCTAACTTTCGTCAAAAATAGAAATAATGGTCAGAAATTTATATCCGTTCGTGGTGTTGTTTTAACTAAAAATCTAAACAATTTCGCTCCAGGAAGTTACAGCTAGGCAAGATATTTATGCTTTATTTCTTCTACGAATAAAAATCAGATTTACCTTCTTATTAATTGTACAGAGCTAACATGTAAACTATTCTCAGCGGACGTAGAACGTAAACTTTTTTGGTTTAATAGTATCAGATCTAACAGTTTGAGTTGTTGATTTCTCAAATTGAGCCAAGTAATGAAATAGTACATTGCCACATTACCCATTGCATACAATGGAGTAGTGTGTTTTAATTGATCTTCACGTTTCATAACCTTGAAAAATCAGAAAAGTAATTTTAGATTTGCCGTCCCTCCGTTGTTGTCGCTGTCCTAAGCACGATAAGGAGACAAATATTAAGACGAGGATAGGAAATTAGTATAGGAGACTCAAGTGTGCTCGTTGAATTTCAGAAAATGGACTTAAAATGGAAACATACAGTTTTTGTTTATATCTTATGTATGATTCAACTTATAATAAACTTTATTAGATAATAATTTACAGATTTCAATTCTGCATGTAATTGTACTAACCCCACCTCTCAACGATGACAAATAGTGAAGTTATTGTCAAAAATGTAATTTCGAAACGTGATTTCCCAAGAAAATGTGATATTCTTATAGTTTCGAGATTTAGCAGAGCCTAATTATCGACACGAAAATAGCGAGTGGTGACGTTTTAATATATATATATATATATAATATATATATATATATATATATATATATATATACAACTGCGATGTGGTACGTTAGAGTCTAGCTGACGTCAAGAAAGTTGTATATATATACAACTATGAGGTTTATAAATCTTATGTAACAACTATTTTAAACAAACCTAAGAATCCTACTTTTGGACATTACTAATCTGCTTGTATGATTAGGCTGGGTACCCTGATGGCTTCCACAATTTGTTTTAAATAAAGAAGTATAGACGGGCAAAGGACATTTGTATTCAGGGCTTCGCATCAATGGTAAAAACTCAACTCTACAACCACGAACATCATTGCTCTTTCTCTAATGAACCTGTCAACATTAAAACTGTTTGTGTATTCAGTTGAAAATTTTAATCTTTAACAGCGTGATTGATGTGTTCACTAATTAAAAATAAAGTCGGCCAGCCTGGACTATTGTTCTTTGTTAATGTTTTGCGGGGAAAACGTTCCAACTGGAGCGTTGCAATATAGTACCAACTATTAATTGACTGCAAAACAAGTTACGATCTTTTATACGGTAATATTCACAGTACGATATTGGAGCATAGTCATTCACCCAGGGGTGGAATTTATAAATTTATTAAATTCAATAATTTTTTCCAATGTAAAAGTGTTACTTATTACGATTCAATTAACTGAATAATGGCATACGCATCCATATTGTGGGACTTTGGGCTATATGAAATTAACATGTTGCTTTTATTTTAACAAAATATAATTTGCGTATTCTATAACATTAATTTTTTTTTAAATAGCTCATTTTAAATAGAAATAATAGTATATTTCATCACTAGGACCAAAAGTGGGGTTTTTTAATACATGCTCAAGTTTACCGGAAAATGACCGAGGATTGAAAAGCTTCTTTGGGTCCAAGTGATGTCTACATTTTTCGTTATACTGCGAATAATATAAGAAAACAATTACAAAAATAAATAAAATGTTACAACCTATTTTTCTTCAAATCCATTTTAACAGCTGTTTTAACGGTTATTTACAATCGAGAGTATCGGTTGCTTTTATAGATGTTTTATAATAGTTAATTAATTCGTATAAACGAAGTAACAGCTGATGACCTCGACCTCAGGTCCTAGGACTGAAAAGAACAACTTTAGCATCTCAATGCTTGTATTGAAAACAGCTGTTTTTGAAGCAGTATGACAAAAAACAGTTTTGTATATTTGGTTATCGCCAAACTGATTATTGATAATCACATTTCAATGACTCACCGTTAAAATACTCTGTAGTTGTTTAGTCTCGCTCGGTCGTTTCGACTATTCAGCCATTATCAAATGTTGCTGGAATTTGTCTGTTGCGTTTTTAGTTTTAATTAGTGACGATGGATAAATCCTACCATCATTTGATAATGGCTAAATATCCGAAACGATTGTAGTAAGAAAAACACTATTGACTATCTTGATGGCAAGTCATTTTAATTTAAACAGTTTATTATTTTACAGCTAGTTTATGTGAGCACCTATACAATAAATCATTTTTTAAATTTTCAATCAATATATATTCTAGGAATTGCGACGGATAACCTTATTGTTCTCAAGCCAGCGTAAAATGCACCGACCTCTGACCCAGCCTAAATCATGAATACAAAATTCGCATAATACACCGACTTGCGACATCATCGTCCGTCATCTTGTTTTATCAGTGTAAACTGCACCGATCTCCAACCCGCCAATCTTGATCGCTCTTCCTATCTCGAGATATATGATCTTTATAAGTATTGATATTCTCGTTTTCCAAGTGGACATGAACATATAGAAACATTTTACAATAGTATCATATTTCCTCCTCTGTTTAGATTTTGTTTTAGAACTTCCTAGTTGTGACTAATTGTATTTATTACGCATTCCTTTTGTTTGAATAAAACTACTATTTTTGGACATGTATAATTAAAATCATGCTTTTGAAAATTCTCCTGAGAATTATTTTTCCGACCCAACCCACCCTAATCTCTTCCTATTTACGTGGTCTTTTTACCTCCTTTCGTAGACATGTTTCGAGTGTTAATGCATACAGAGCATTAATTCCAAACAGTATGGAATTGTATCTTGTTCTGAATATTTAAATATCTGTGATACTATTTTAATAAATATTTATTTATATTATTCTATATATATATATATATATATATATATATATATATATATATATATATATATATTTGATTTCATTAACAGTATTACTAAATTTTAAAAAATAATTAAATTTATGATTTAAAAGGTAATTTATGATTTTGAAATTACTATTGTCTTATTATATCATAAGTTGGATTTTTATGCATTACCTAATCAAGACATGTAACGGAATAGGCATGACATTTTTTCCATCACATTTGCATCTTTCTAACTTTGATAGTTAAACTTTTAAATTGGTTTTATTTATTAATCGTAATCAGTACCATCGCCGCAGTTTTTCTTCCATGTTTTCACACACTCGATTCCCATATCTTGAACTCGTTATGTTTTCACTGAAGTGTCACATTCGTTTCCCTCACCTTCCTTATCTTATCAACTTTGTAATTCCGACAAATTCGTGAAATCTTTCCACTTAAATTCTATGAAACTCCCATTATATCATCTTAGAAACTAATAAGATACATAAATTAAGGTGATAAATAGATTAGAAGTTTTAATATTATATAGACACAAACAGGAGATAACTTTCGTTAAAATATAACCTTTTTATTGTAGACAATTAAGTGTCACTACTGTTAAGTAAGTGTTTTCACGTTTTATTGTTTGTTGATAACATGATAAAATTCCTAATCACGTTTTTGTAACTCATAAAAATGGTAACGATTAATGGCTTATCGATTTAAAAAAGGGAATAAGCTTTTCAAAAGATACAGTAAATAAACTTTGTCTACAGTTGTTGACAAAGTGGCATTTTGTTCATTTAAATTAGTTTGCAAAACAGCTGATTTCTCAACAGTTTCACTTTGCCCACTACTTTGCTCACTCCGAATGGCAACCGAACAAAACGAAATTTAGGTTAAGTTCATTTGAATTGATTTATAATATACAGGAAATGTCCCATAGTAGGTTAGATTAATTCTCACATGTAAAATAACACAAATAAACAACAAAACAACGTTTTAAAGTTGAAAAAGGAAGTAATTATTCATGTAGATGATTGACAGTGTATGTACACGGAGAGTATTTTTCGTTTGCCAAGTTTTGAAGTTGGCAATCCCGTTTCCTCAACAATACACTTAAGTTATTTGTAATATTCATAAATAACCTCAGTTTTGACTTGAGAACTTCTACTCAGTATTGATGTGTTGTTTAGCACTACTGCTATATTTTGAGTAGTTAGTTTTAAAATATTGACAGTTCAGATTTTAAAATAATCTGAAATAAGAAAAATGCAGTTATTAAAGATCGAATTGTAATTGATTGTTTGAACACTATTGTACTAAATTAATGTTTTATTAAATTGTGTTACTGCTGAAGTATGTTTTTTATTTGTCACAAAATAACAACTGTAGACAAAGTGTAATGTGCAATTCGTGAGCAAAGTGTCTTTTTTAAACTCGATAAAATTGACGCACTCGGCAAGCCTCGTGCGTCAACATTTTTCTCTCGTTTAAAAAAGTGCCACTTTGCTCAAATAACTATTACCTTACTCTAATCCACGTCAACTTAAATTACTTATCCACGTCAAGAGGACTGTCAATTGTGACCTCAAAAAAAAATCATAAAATGGTATCTAATCTCTTTTACAGTCAACAGTAATTTATTATGTTTAATCGCAGTTCAAATATGTTTATATATAAATTTACAAAAACTGGAAAGTTGAAATGTATGTAATGTATGAAATGAAATAGTGTCTCATTGCTTTAAGAACAAAAGTAACTAGCTTGCCTACTAACAAGTTCTGCCTATTAACAAATCCTGCCTAGTATCAAGTCCTAGCTAAAAATTAAGTGCATTGATTTTATTTGCAAAATTTAACATGGCGATAATACGAAATTAAGAACAGCTGTTAACAAATCATTTGGTTTGTTTCTTTGATAACCAGTTTGTGATTTGATTACAATTTATCGTTTAGAATACAAAATATTCAATATTTTCACCAGTCATTAACATTAAATATGTAAAAATAAATAAATATTTAATATTTATATTAGAAACAATTTTACTTTACTCGTTACTTTAAAATCAATGTTCAGAATTTTACAAATTCTGTAGAATCCGCATCGTCGTTATGATAGTAATTAAAGTTATCATTTGTAATATATAGATATGTCAAACTGTTTCTGTGGTAAATCCTGCCAGCGATTTTTTCATTACTTTGCACTCTGTTAACCCCTGCAATAAATCCTGACTGCACCGCAGGACATTCTATTTTTCCGCCAGATTTGATCCTTGATGAGAGGTCAAACTCGTTACGGCTTAATGGCCTATTGTTCTTCATCCATATTTCTCTTCGGAGCAAAATTACAGATGAAAAAACAATGTTTACACTATGGAACCCGACCGCGTCATATAACAATATGTAATTGATAGTTTAATATTGGAGTGTAAAATAAACAATACTGGCTTTGTGAATAATAATAATATATTTTATAATATACTTTTGTAAAGCGTAAAACATAAGGTACATTGTGACTGATATTACAAATAACTACAGGGTAACACTTTTTGTTATTCTAAAGAATAATCGTATAGGATAACTAACTAATACATTGTTTTTGTCATCTGAAGTCACTGTTAAGCTTACTCTGAAATTCTGTACACCCCCGCCCCCCAATAGTTACTCCCGTACTAAATATCTACTCCATGATATTCACAATATAAAGCCATAGTACCTATGCTGCCAATAAATGTTTTGTTCCCTAGTTTAATTTACAGTATATAAACTGATATTTTTTTATAAAAGTATTGGTTGAATCATAAATATTAAGACCTAGACTAATTTAAGCTTCTCTTTAAGTACTAAACTACAAGTAGCAAGAGTAGTTTTTGATGCAACAATTTTCTAGATGTATTTCTGCGTGTATTTACTACATCTGATAAGAACATTTCCACTTTACAATTATATTACTGCCCTACACCACATCACACCGCGCCCTATATTCATTTCTCTTTTAGGTAACACAACTTTACTCTAGATGACAATATGAGCAATGCAAATACATAAATCCAATGAGCCTTGTGGTCTATAACGATTTGACAGAAGTAATCCTCAAACCTCTAATTAAAACACTAAAACAATTAACGTTAGACAGTTTAATAAACCCTTATGATGATTTCAGTAACATAGCTGTGAGGGATGTAAACCAATACTAAATTAAATGTGAAACAATAGTATTGTATTGAAAATACAAGTGGTTTGGGGATTACTTCTTTCGTATTATTAATATGAACAACGTAACCACAGAAAGAGTAAATGTTTCTAGACTTATTATACATAACTTAGCCTACAGAATAAAATAACTTTCTAGTAGTTCTATATATGTTTTCTTAAAAAATTCAGTTTTTTATTTATAAATAGTCCTTCTTTTGAGTTCCTCTTGAAAAGTAAAAGTTGTATTGGTATTTAGAATACACTCTCAAAGCTGGTTTTCCCCATAATAATTGCCATAACATTTGTGTATTCAAAAAGTATTGATGGAAGTACCGACATCTCCAATATTAATATTTTAAAGCATTATTCAAGTTTTCCCTTACACGCAGAAGGAATGTTTTCTTACTACGTTTTACTTGCTCTGTTTCATTTCTTCAATATAAGTTTACAGACTTAGTTATTCAACACATTGATACTTTAATAACATTCACCTAACTTTGAAATTATTTGGTTTTTCCAAGTAATACAGAGGTTTTTTGCAGACACCAATTGTTAACATGTTTTATTATCTTGCTTGTAACTAGAGTAATTAATATAATCTCATTATTAACTGACGGTAAAAAATATTACAGTTGATAGAAAAATGACTGCATTGCTTTAAAAAAATTACATAATTGGGTTAAATACCTCTCTTTAATCTTTCTTATCAAGTCTCATGCTCTTTTCTGATCTTGATGGTGTGTGAGAGCTTTGGGTTTTTATTTATTTTTATTATTTCTTTACAAGACGATAAAGACCGAAATGTTTCGCCTTTGAACAAGGAGGGATACATCCTGATTATTTTTTTTTAATCAGCTGTCACAGAATCACTGATCATTAGACGACCAGACCGGTAGAGCAATTGAGGGAATTTGTTTCAGCTTTACTAAAGAATACTTAAACAGTAACAGAAACTTGTATTCGTTCTTTTAAATAATAATGTAAACTATATTTTTCTTAATATGTAACGAACATTGTAAGGAATCAAATTGTTAAGAAATCTTATTTTAAAATATATGTATACAAAATTTACTTTACCAAAATTAAGAAACCCCAACTGGTTATTTAGTACAGTTTTAGGACTTAGTGGAGTGAAGAACACAGCCTCTATAAATAAAACACATTTATGAACAAGTGACCTTTAAATGAGTATTCGCTTGCCCCATTTATACTTGGAAACCATTTTGTACCGGAATAACAAGAGGCGATTGGAGTTTGCTGTATCCTATATAGAGCGAAGACTTTGCCTAATATCTACGTTTTCTCCTTTATTACATCGGTGGGTTTAACAATTTGGAAAGTTTTGTCTCCCTCATGACACCCATTACCTGATATTGTCATCGTCTTATTAGTTTGTTTTCTCGAGGGTTAAAGTGTTTTAATAAACTAAAAAAAATTAAATCTTCCTTATGCTATTTTATTTTGTGTAGGTAGACCTGTTATATAAGTTAAAGAAGTACAAACCTTTAATGAGAGATATTTGATTTATTAAGTAAAATAATTTTGGTCTCCATTTCACTGAATAGTTTTACAATAATTTTTGGTTATCTTATATGACTGTCATTTCTTTTCCTTATTTTACTTTGTCATATTTTTACAATTTACGTTTGTATGATCTTATTGTTTGACAAACATTCTCAAATAACCTTATTGCTTGCCAAACATTCCCAAATAGACTTATTGCTTGACAAACATTCCCAAATAATAAATAATAGTATTGCTTAACAAACATACCAATTTGTCTTATTGCTTGCGAAAATTCCCAAATGAGCTCGTGTCTTGACAAAATATTCCCAAATGTTGTCTTTGCTTGACAAACATTCCCAAATCATCTTAATGCTTGACAAACATTCCTAAATGATCTTATTGCCTGACAAACACTCAGGCATTTATTTACAAGGTCAGTAATAATAAATACAATCTATAGTTAATTTTTTAAAGACCATAACTAACCTTTTTCACACTTTTAATTATAGAAACATCAATGCAATATAGTATATCCTAATACAAACTATTAGTAATTACTCGTGTCATTATATTTAATTATTTTATAGTAACATGTATTTATACATGTTATTTATGTTATTGATGTTATGTGATGTGTTTTTTTAACAATATTATTTTTATTGTTTATTTTGTTGCACGTGAGTTTTTCAAACGTTGAATTTTTAAACAGCTGATCAGTAAGTTGATGTATACTTTAACTCGCCTTGTTCAGATTTACTTTAAGATTTCCTTAGAGTTTCTTACGTTAAGTTATTTGTTGAGGTTTATTTGCACATGTCGCTGAATGGACATACGGTAGGAGTCTATATATAAAGTAGGATCAAGTGATAAGTGGATTATTAGTTTCCAAAAGCAATGCCATGCCAAATTAATATCTCTTATTACAAAACTGTGTCTTTTCAATTTAATCTCTTTTGAGTGTGTCCATTGGACTTCATTGTTCCCTGTTTTGACAAATTCATTAATTTTAAACGTTCAAAACATCACATCGTTTATGAACAAACCAACAATGTTTTCATTGAATGGAAAACATCAGTGTCTCTTTATCATAACAAATTGTACTTGTACATTTTAAAAAAAAATTATTAAAAACAACTCTGTGTTTACTTTGACATATAAAAATTTTAAATTTTAATACAACAAAGTTAGAGATCAAAACAAACATGAAAATAGTAATTATACTTCTTGCTAATACTATTTACCTTTCCCTCAAAGTTTTTTAGCGTTGAAAAATATTGATTTAAACAAACGAATGTTTTAATATGCTATGAAAATATTTTTGTAACTACTGTAAATTATTTCAATTTTTACAGTTACACGTAACATTTGTTTAACCTCTACTGTATTTCTCTAAATACATTTTATATTTATATATACAGTGTGAACTCCACGTATGTTTATGTAGGGATTGTTCATATAAAACGACTTTGTCTTCTAAGTAATAAATATACATACACTTGTTAACGTCGTGTCGTATCTTATATGAAACTAATGCTCGACGTTTCGAAAGTAAAAATCAACTCTCGTTATCAAGTCTAAACTTAGAGCATTAAATAGAAAAACAAAAACATAGTCTAAGGGCAGTGTTGGTAAATAAAACTTGATAACGATAGATGATTTGTACTCTCGAAACTTCGTGTTTCATAGATACACAAATGATGGCAAATTTCTGATTAAAAAATAATAATACACAAATCACTTTAAAAACCCAATACCCGACATTTTAAAATTATTAATCAACTCTCGTTATTAAGTGCAAAACGAGAACTTAAAATATAAAAACACCAGCCTAGTAACCTAGAGCCATGTTGGAACTAAAACAAAATCTATAATCTATGAAAAGAGTTCAATTCTTTGCATTCAAAACTAAGATTAAATACAATCGTGATCAGATAAACCACCATACATAGGGCTACACTACACAAAGGACGGAAAGCAACTGATTGTAAAGGTGTGGAACCAAGAGGATGTTATCCTAACTGTTATCGAGATAACAACCTTTTGTCCCCTTTTTCAAGTCTTCTCGATCGTGTCATGATTCCCAATTGTGGAATAAGCGACAAAATTTCAGCTTTATTTAAAAGTAAAATAATTTTTTAACACTTGGTAACGAGAGTTGTTTTATACTTTCGAAACATCGTGTAAAAGTTCCATGTATACAAGTGTCCGATTTAACTATGTTAATAATATGAACAATATATCTTTATCACATAACTTTAAAATCAGAATACAAAATAGTTTCCCAGTTCTTACATATTTTATTTAGATTTGTTTTCTGTTATATTTCATTGACACAAGAGGAATGAACATTTTGTTTTATTAAAATGTTTGTTTTTCAACATTTATATGAAAAAAAGACATTAAATAAAACGCCTATCTTACAATTTCATTGGACAACTTCAGTTGAAAAAGTTCGAGTTTTTGTATGAATTTAATCGTTCGTAAAACGTAGTGTAATTGGACAAAGCAACGTAAAGTTTGCTGCAGCAATTCCACCATTTTGTTCTCACCTTATCTCAAAGTTTTATTTATTTTTAAATTATGATTTTTTTTTCAGGAGAATTAAATTTTTTTTTAAAATTATATTATAGGCACAATTTCCAAGTTAAATTTACTTTTATCAAATGTTATCACTCCCGTTAATATGGTGCATTTGTTAATAATTTATGAATTCTTATTATTTCAGTTGTTCTAACAACGCTGTTTCTATAATAATCATGTGTTCACAATATACAGGGTGTTTCTGAATTAATTTGGCAGCCTTCGGAATTGGATTTCTCAAATAAAAATAAATATAAATGTTCATATGAAAACATTGTTTCGTTGTCAGATAATCCACCATTTTGTATTAAAAAAAACTTTATAGCTTTTGACGAAGATATTATATTGAGTTTAGATTTGCCACTCACATTCTTTATGTAATGTTTCATATAAGTGTGTAAAAAGTAAAAATGTATTTATATAATTTTCAAAATGGCGGCCGTTACATATTTCTTATGTTGAATATCTCGAAAATCGTTGATTTAATAAAAAATTTCAAGACACAAAAAAGTTCCCGTTTAACTACAAATTAATTCAGTTAAAAAAAAAAAAATTCTCTAAGTCATAGGTAGAGTTATGGGAAAAAAGCCGAAAACATAATTTCTTTGTAGTTGTCTACAACACCTAGGATTAGGTTAGAAGCATATTGTTTTTTTAAATTATCAGAATTTCATTTAAAACACTGAAACCTCTACCACAGGTATGGTACAATAACACACACATAAATAAAATATTTATTTCCCCTATGTTATTATAGTTTCCTAGTGTGCATTCACCGCAGTGCTCATTGAACATCTATCAGAGAGTAAACAAATAAGAGAAAAGTTGCTTGTAACCTAATCTTAAGTGTTGTGGACAACCATCAAGAAATTATGTTCATATTATGTTCCCCCCCTTTTTTTATGAGGTGATGATGGCGGAGACGTTTTTTGGCTTTAAACAACAACAAAATCAGGGCATCCATGTAACTAGAAAATATCTTTAAAGTGAATTTATATAGAGCTCTCATTTGAAGTGGAAACATCATAGCAGACTATACTGTTTTTGAAGGGAAGTGAGTGTTTCATATATAAAACGATAGTTTACTCAATTTACAACTAACCGTGAATGAAAATTTAGTAAAATGATTTTGAAATTTATGTTTTATTTTAAACTTACTGAATAATATATTTCCTCTGTTCAACTTAACCTACTTCCCCTGTACTATGTTGGCATTACTGTTGAACTCAGCTATTCTATATTTAGTATAAAGTCATTTCTGGCAATTAATTTTTGAAGGAAAATCATTTACATCTACATTTAGAACATAACATATTTCTGAAGCTTCCGCGTTCAGTATTGTGTTTTAAATTAACTTCATTCGTTGTCATTTTCTATAATTAAATTACTATGTAATTAACTTGATTTATATATTGATTTCCTGGGTACTACGACTTAACTAGTGATATAAAAATTCTTCAGTTAAAAAAAAAGAAGTATTTTATTTCGTTAGTTTTTAGGTTTATCTTTATACGTGATTTCTTATTAGATTTACCTCTGTGCTTTTAACTTATTTATCAGAATTGTTTTTTTGTATTTTTGACTCTTTTTAATATTATGCTTTTTAATGTCTCCAACTTTTCTCTTTCGAAAAATTAAAAAAAAAACATTATTATTACGTTTGGAAAAGCGAAAAAAATATAAATATTATACATTACAGTTGAAAAATGTATTTCTTTTTATTATACCCCTAAATGAAATTTATATACAACGAAAATGCTGTCTTGAAAAAACTACAATTTCCATACAAACTATTCTTTTGCAATCGTATATATTTACTTATATAAAGTTTAGACGTATGTTCGCCGCACAAAATGCTCTTTCTTCTTTCTTGTCGTATGCATGAACGTTTTTATTCTATATAAGCCTGATTACATATTGTCTGAAAATATAAAGAGCCTATAATAAATCTATACATTATTCATAAAGGGCATCCAATTTCCTCAGAAAACACGATCTGCCTGAATTTATTTATCCCTTTACAACATGATAGAAATACACAAGATGGTGCACATCTAATAACAATATATTTGGATTTAATTATATCATTTAGTACAATCATAGTAATAAATTTGTAACAAGTAAAAAGAGATTTTTTTTTTTTTTTTTTTTTTTTTTTTAAGATTGTTTACTTAATTGGCAATGTGGATTGGGAAAAAGTTAATAAAATATTCCTTTTTTATATAGGAATCTTTAAAAGTACCGGCATAATTTTGTTGCTATTCGTGTTTTCTCTGCTAACTACTGTTTATTTAAATCGGGCCCTCCCACTCCATGACTGCATGTTGAGGAGAACCAAACTGAGAAGAAAAAATCTTCGTGTTGGTGGGATTTGAATTATCAACCTGCTGATCTAATCCTTGATCATAGGATTTAAGTCGTAAGCCCCTCAGACACTAAGACAATTATGCCCCACAAATCCTTACCGTTGCTTTCGCCAATACGAGAGCAAGATTTTCCTGCAATAGTAAAAAAATGAATATTAGTTTTTAATTGACGTTTCTTGCAATGTACTGTAAATACAAAGATTTTTCTTACTACGGATTTTTATTTATTTATTTTTATATATATATATATATATATTGTTCGTTAAATTGTGCTCTTTGCACCACCAGTTATGCAAAGTGAGTTTGCGAACCCGCGTGGTCTCTCTCTCTCTCTCTCTCTCTCTCTCTCTCTCTCTCTCTCTCTCTCTCTCTCTCTCTCTCTCTCTCTCTCTCTCTCTTAGTTTCTTCAAGGTCGCGCTTCTCCCTCAACTGACTCGAATCGTGGCGGCTTGTAAAGTGCCATGTATCATCATTTGAATTGTGTAGTCAGATTGCCTACCTTACGCCTAGTAAAGTACATTTTTAACACAAGTTTTGTAATTTGTCACCCGAGTATATTCAGCTACAATTTAAATTGAGGATTTGTTTTTGTCTGAATTTCATACATCGGCATGTCCAGGAAAGATATCCTTATAATATTAATAATATTAATAATAATAATAATAATAATAATATATATATATATATTTATATAAAGCATTTTTTTTTACTTGATTTAGGCCTGCAAGTTTTCCTTAGCAGTTTCAATGGATACAATTTTTAAATATTTAAAGTAAATAGAATTTTGGTAGATTCATATTTTTTGCTATTTTCAAGACTGATTATGGAACAATAAAATTTCTTAAGTTTAAATATGATAATACAGGATAAACTGAACAGAAAGCGATATTTAACACAGAAAGTGTGTTTGCGGTAATCTCATTGAAAATACGCTTAAGTTGACGTGTATACTTAAATATAATATTTGTTTTAAAGTAGTTTTTAAGGTGTGTAAATTGTTTTCTTTTGCTTTTATTGCTCAGTACTTAAATTAAACGTTACAAATTAAAATAGAATGCAATTGTTTGAAGTATTTTCTTTCGGGTTTTTAAGTAGTTTGCTTGATCCTTCCTAAGAAGAAGTTGTTTTATGGATATTATTATCTTCCATATGAAGATCAAATACTTACAATTTTATTTATATAATAAAAAGTATCAGGTACTTAGATTTTCTCACTTAGTTAATTACCAAATATATTTTTAGATATGAGTATAAAGATATGAACTTGTAGTGTTCGTATAAACGCCTACACAGAGTATTAGAAAAGTTTTGAAAATGTTTAATACTTCGAAAACTGCTTTAGATAGAAAAATGTTCGACCTCTCTTTTAAAAGCTCTTAACCAGACCTATCTACAGGGTGGTGGAAAAGTGTATTAGGATATACAGAATGTTCCAAAAGTAACTAAACAATATTTGTATAATAGGACTAATTAAGACACTTAAAAGAACTAATTTATTTTTAATAACAACAGAGTTATGAAGTTTTAAAATTCGTAATTTTTTAACACAATAATAATCTTTCTTTACGGGTCCTGTAATACAATAATCGATTAACGTTGAAATTCGATTGTTATCCGGTGTTACTTATACGAAACTAATATTAAATGCCAAAATTAGATAAACATCCTATATTTTTTTCCCCTCTATTGGTTACTAATATCCAATATTCCGCGTCAACATAAGTCGCTAAATTCGAAATATAAATTTGTTTTAGAATGATATGAAATTAGATTATTTTTGAAGCGACTAAATACATGTATATTATGACAAATACATATGTGAGATGTATATAATATATATTATATCTTTTTTAAATATCTGTTTCGTTAAAAAAATTCTAACATTCAATCAAAGTGGAAAGAATTAAACAAATTATTGCTTTAACGTGTAAAGAAAATTAGTTGTTTGGTTTAAAGTTTTAATCGAATTGCCAACTGTTTCGTGAATGCAATCTATCTAAGCTTCCTTCTTTTCCCCCTCTCTGTTGTTTCTCTTCATCAGTTTTCTCTTGGGATTCAATGATCTAAATCCCCGATATTCTTTAGTTTAGTCCCGGCAGCAGTAGATTTTTTCTTCTCTTGCATTTCTGTTTGAAAATAGTCTTAAGATGCGTTTTCTTATTTAATCCCATTCTATTACAGTATAGTGTATAATTTTAAAGGGGAGCTATTACAGTAAAAATGATTTAGTTTAAACCAAAAAAAGTTGAGTCTTTAATTTTAAATCCACTGTTAAAGGATTTATAGATAGTTTCTTTAGAAGACTTTTTTTATTTTATATTAGGCAGTGGAAATTACAAATAATTATCTCAGGTTTGGCACATGTGAGTTTTTATTCAAAATTGATATTACATTAACGTTGAAAATAACTGTTTTAATTTTTTTTTAAGTTATTACTCCACTTCAACAATTTATCAAAATATTAATATTTAATTTTAAATTATTTAGATCTCGTTTGAGATTTCGCGTATTCATTAAGTTGAATGAGATTCATTGACTAGTAAAGTGCTTTTAGTTTTAGTGATTTTTCTGCTATACAATTCAAATTTTTATTTTTCTTACATGCACAAATATTCCCACGCTCCACCATGTGTTCAATTTGTATAGCACTGTATTTACCTTATCGTCTTCTTTACTTTCTGTCCACATTCTCCTCCATATTTTCTGTGTTTATGGTACTGTATTTACCCTGCTGTCAATCAAAAAATATATAATTGTCTTTACGGCATTAAAATTATACTATAATAATATTAATTTATGAATAGTATATAGAATAAACTCGAATACAAGATTTCACAAACATTACGTTTACTTAATCAAACGCGTTTCAACGAACAAGTCGCCATCCTTAATGACACATTAGCTACAATAACTAAACTATAACTAACTACAGTTGTAAAATTTTAGTATTATTCCAGTATAACTTTTGTCGTTAAAACGCGTTTGGATAAATAAACGTTATTTACGTTCGAGTTTTATTCTATCTAATATTATCTCACAAGTAAAGTTCAACTTTTTATTTATTTGATTAATAGAATTTAAATATACAATTCAAATACATTAGGTTACTATGTAGGATTTATAAATACCCATTTAGTCTTTCAGCGTTTATATAGTTCAGTGATTGTTGTCAAATTATTCTATAATGTTAATATACTTAGGTTCATTTAACAAAGGAAGATAATTCATTCATGAAGGTGAGGTAGGAGCAGCTATATGTCATTAGGTTAACAACATATTCCGCATTTAAATTGAGTCACTAGGCAGAGATTAACGTGCAGGAAATGCTTATAGAATACATTATGTTGTAGTCAATACACACTTTATTGAAGGAATCTAACTAGCTCTAATTTATGTTATAAAAAATAATAATACAGTATTGTGAACTATTTATATATATATATATATATATATATATATATATATATATATATATATATATTCCTAAACACATGAAATCAAGTAAAGACGATAAATATAAATATAGTAATGAATGAATTTTGATGGTTTGGCTTCTGAAGACTGAATGTTCGTTCATTTTGTCACTTCCCCTTCTTAATTTTTCGTGTTTTTTTTTGGCGACAAATCCGTTGAGCTAATTTTAATTCTTTCCTATTAGTCATTTGGTTTACTTGTCTTAGTCACGTTGTTTGAAACCTTGTCAAATAAATTGCAAATTCATTCTTTAAACTACTCAGTATACTTTGCTGAACTATTAGAATTACTATTCTAAGAGTTTACAAATTCCTATTCTAAGAGTTCAACAAGGTATACTGAATATTTTAGGGTTGGAATTTGCAATTTATTTGACAAGGTTTCAAACAACGCGAAGTCAGGAATCTAGACTCCGTGACTAAAGACAAGTAAACCAAATGACCAAGAGAAAAGAATCACAATTACCTCAAAAGGATTTGCTGCTAAAAGAAAACACGAAAAATTAAGAAGGGCAGGTGACAAAATTATCGGACATTCAGTCTGCAGAAGCCAAACATTAAAGAATAAATAACTCAGGAGAATAAATAAGAGGTTTCATATAATTTTAAAATAGCAAGTCAAAGTGTTGTTTGAATCTAAATAAGGGTGAACATTTTAAATAAAGTGCAGTGTGTAGGAATCTACAATCCAACATAGACGTAACGATGATGTGAAATGAAACTTATGGTTATCAAAAAATAATGTAGCATCTTCATACTAAATGTGCTTAGACAGATATGGAAGTTTTGTAATTTATTAAAACAAATCAGATGTGATTAAAATAAATTTAATGCCGAAAACCAATAAGATTTGTTTTTAGAGAGAGTATTTTAAAGGAGAATTAGTAAAACGGATTTATAAGCAATACCCGATATAAATTCAATGACTCTTAAACCTGAAAATATATATTATGTTTTGAATATTAGTTTTAAAGATATTTTGTATTTACTTAAGTAACAAGAGTAGCCTAGGTGATAAATGACGTAATGGAATTTGGTATTATCAGATTTTATCTTTAATTGCTGTTATTTCAATTTGAATCACTATAGAAAGTAAAACAAACAATTTTTTTTATTAACCTTAATGATTAACCTATCATGCAGAGTGAGTTGATTATAAGTGATAGAATCTGGTGGAGCCTACAAATTTATGAATTTGTAAAGCTATAGTGAAATGTGACAGAACTCTTGAATAAACTTTATATAATAATGGAATATTATCAATAGTTTGCTTTTTAAACCTCTTAATTACTAAGATAATTTTAAAATATTGTATTAACCATAAAAACAAAATTTGAAGAATACAACGTACAAGAAATATCTCTAATTAGGTGCAACCAGTATTGTTAATTATGAGTTGATTTTTCTTTGTAGTATTAAGGATTTCACTTGCATTGTTTAATTAAATAATGGCGTAAGGTTTTAATACACACATTGATTTGATTACACCACATCCAACAATGGCCTAGGTAGGAAGCTCCTATGGGTTCAGTGATTATGATTTATTTATTTACTTTTTTCTTAGTGTAAAGATATCGGTATCACAGCTTACTTTTAAATCATTGCTCCAATTCTCAAAATTAATTTACAATTCAAGATGAAACACCTTAATATTGTAAGCTTATATGTACTCACGATATCTCTACACTCTAAAATAGCTTATACTGTTTAAAAGCCTTTTTATTTAGTAGTTTCGTGTTTACGACTAATTTGTGTTGATTATTCATTTTCCTAATACATAATTAAACACATTTTCTTACTTCACAATTTTTTTTTTATAATAACAGAATAATCAAAACTATCATCTCTGTCATCCTACTCCGTTGAATATATAAAAAACTTTCAGGTTGAAGTTTATACCCTTGTGGTTTTTACCTTTCGCTCGGAAAATCCGCTTATAAAATATTCCATTTCTTCAAAAACACAAGTCTTATCGTTGCGCCTAGGGAAATACCTCGCAACGTCTTTTTTCATTGTAGAAAACTTTCGAGCAGGCACGTGCTTATTTGCTATTCTTAAATCTTTAGTGATTCCTAAACTAAATTTATTACATGCATTCAGCTTTGAGTATACTAGTTCTTTATTTGAAAGACATATGTACTCTGTTATTCCACTTCTGCGATGAAAGTTAATCAGCTTTGAGTAACTAGTTCTTTAAACGGAAGACGAGTGTACTCTGTTAGTCCACTTCTGCGATGAAAGTTATTCAGCTTTGAGTAACTAGTTCTTTAAACGGAAGACGAGTGTACTCTGTTAGTCCACTTCTGCGATGAAAGTTAATCAGCTTTGAGTAACTAGTTCTTTAAACGGAAGACGAGTGTACTCTGTTAGTCCACTTCTGCGATGAAAGTTATTCAGCTTTGAGTAACTAGTTCTTTAAATGGAAGACGAGTGTACTCTGTTAGTCCACTTCTGCGATGAAAGTTATTCAGCTTTGAGTAACTAGTTCTTTAAACGGAAGACGAGTGTACTCTGTTATTCCACTTCTGCGATGAAAGTTATTCAGCTTTGAGTAACTAGTTCTTTAAACGGAAGACGAGTGTACTCTGTTATTCCACTTCTGCGATGAAAGTTAATCAGCTTTGAGTAACTAGTTCTTTATTTGAAAGACATATGTACTCTGTTATTCCACTTCTGCGATGAAAGTTATTCAGCTTTGAGTAACTAGTTCTTTATTTGAAAGACATATGTACTCTGTTATTCCACTTCTGCGATGAAAGTTAATCAGCTTTGAGTAACTAGTTCTTTAAACGGAAGACGAGTGTACTCTGTTAGTCCACTTCTGCGATGAAAGTTATTCAGCTTTGAGTAACTAGTTCTTTAAACGGAAGACGAGTGTACTCTGTTAGTCCACTTCTGCGATGAAAGTTATTCAGCTTTGAGTAACTAGTTCTTTAAACGGAAGACGAGTGTACTCTGTTATTCCACTTCTGCGATGAAAGTTATTCAGCTTTGAGTAACTAGTTCTTTAAACGGAAGACGAGTGTACTCTGTTAGTCCACTTCTGCGATGAAAGTTATTCAGCTTTGAGTAACTAGTTCTTTAAACGGAAGACGAGTGTACTCTGTTATTCCACTTCTGCGATGAAAGTTATTCAGTTTTGAGTAACTAGTTCTTTAAACGGAAGACGAGTGTACTCTGTTAGTCCACTTCTGCGATGAAAGTTATTCAGCTTTGAGTAACTAGTTCTTTAAACGGAAGACGAGTGTACTCTGTTATTCCACTTCTGCGATGAAAGTTATTCAGCTTTGAGTAACTAGTTCTTTAAACGGAAGACGAGTGTACTCTGTTAGTCCACTTCTGCGATGAAAGTTATTCAGCTTTGAGTAACTAGTTCTTTAAACGGAAGACGAGTGTACTCTGTTATTCCACTTCTGCGATGAAAGTTATTCAGCTTTGAGTAACTAGTTCTTTAAACGGAAGACGAGTGTACTCTGTTAGTCCACTTCTGCGATGAAAGTTATTCAGCTTTGAGTAACTAGTTCTTTAAACGGAAGACGAGTGTACTCTGTTATTCCACTTCTGCGATGAAAGTTATTCAGCTTTGAGTAACTAGTTCTTTAAACGGAAGACGAGTGTACTCTGTTAGTCCACTTCTGCGATGAAAGTTATTCAGCTTTGAGTAACTAGTTCTTTAAACGGAAGACGAGTGTACTCTGTTATTCCACTTCTGCGATGAAAGTTATTCAGCTTTGAGTAACTAGTTCTTTAAACGGAAGACGAGTGTACTCTGTTATTCCACTTCTGCGATGAAAGTTATTCAGCTTTGAGTAACTAGTTCTTTAAACGGAAGACGAGTGTACTCTGTTAGTCCACTTCTGCGATGAAAGTTATTCAGCTTTGAGTAACTAGTTCTTTAAACGGAAGACGAGTGTACTCTGTTATTCCACTTCTGCGATGAAAGTTATTCATCTTTGAGTAACTAGTTCTTTAAACGGAAGACGAGTGTACTCTGTTATTCCACTTCTGCGATGAAAGTTATTCAGCTTTGAGTAACTAGTTCTTTAAACGGAAGACGAGTGTACTCTGTTAGTCCACTTCTGCGATGAAAGTTATTCAGCTTTGAGTAACTAGTTCTTTAAACGGAAGACGAGTGTACTCTGTTAGTCCACTTCTGCGATGAAAGTTATTCAGCTTTGAGTAACTAGTTCTTTAAACGGAAGACGAGTGTACTCTGTTATTCCACTTCTGCGATGAAAGTTATTCAGCTTTGAGTAACTAGTTCTTTAAACGGAAGACGAGTGTACTCTGTTAGTCCACTTCTGCGATGAAAGTTATTCAGCTTTGAGTAACTAGTTCTTTAAACGGAAGACGAGTGTACTCTGTTATTCCACTTCTGCGATGAAAGTTATTCAGCTTTGAGTAACTAGTTCTTTAAACGGAAGACGAGTGTACTCTGTTATTCCACTTCTGCGATGAAAGTTATTCAGCTTTGAGTAACTAGTTCTTTAAACGGAAGACGAGTGTACTCTGTTAGTCCACTTCTGCGATGAAAGTTATTCAGCTTTGAGTAACTAGTTCTTTAAACGGAAGACGAGTGTACTCTGTTAGTCCACTTCTACGATGATAGTTATTCAGCTTTGAGTAACTAGTTCTTTAAACGGAAGACGAGTGTACTCTGTTAGTCCACTTCTGCGATGAAAGTTATTCAGCTTTGAGTAACTAGTTCTTTAAACGGAAGACGAGTGTACTCTGTTAGTCCACTTCTGCGATGAAAGTTATTCAGCTTTGAGTAACTAGTTCTTTAAACGGAAGACGAGTGTACTCTGTTAGTCCACTTCTGCGATGAAAGTTATTCAGCTTTGAGTAACTAGTTCTTTAAACGGAAGACGAGTGTACTCTGTTAGTCCACTTCTGCGATGAAAGTTATTCAGCTTTGAGTAACTAGTTCTTTAAACGGAAGACGAGTGTACTCTGTTAGTCCACTTCTGCGATGAAAGTTATTCAGCTTTGAGTAACTAGTTCTTTAAACGGAAGACGAGTGTACTCTGTTAGTCCACTTCTACGATGATAGTTATTCAGCTTTGAGTAACTAGTTCTTTATATGGAAGACAAGTGTACTCTGTTAATCCACTTCTGCTATGAAAGTTATTCAGCTTTGAGTAACTAGTTCTTTATATGGAACAAACTGTACTCCGTTATCCCACTTCTTCGATGATAGTTATTCAGCTTTGAGTATACTAGTTCTTTATATGGAAGACAAGTGTACTCTGTTAATCCACTTCTGCTATGAAAGTTATTCAGCTTTGAGTAACTAGTTCTTTATATGGAACAAACTGTACTCCGTTATCCCACTTCTTCGATGATAGTTATTCAGCTTTGAGTATACTAGTTCTTTATATGGAAGACAAGTGTACTCTGTTAATCCATTTCTGTGAATAAAGTTATTCAGCTTTGTGTATACTAGTTCTTTATATGGAAGACAAGTGTACTCTGTTAATCCATTTCTGTGAATAAAGTTATTCAGCTTTGTGTATACTAGTTCTTTATATGGAAGACAAGTGTACTCTGTTAATCCATTTCTGTGAATAAAGTTATTCAGCTTTGAGTATACTAGTTCTTTATATGGAAGACAAGTGTACTCTGTTAATCCACTTCTGCTATGAAAGTTATTCAGCTTTGAGTAACTAGTTCTTTATATGGAACAAACTGTACTCCGTTATCCCACTTCTTCGTTGATAGTTATTCAGCTTTGAGTATACTAGTTCTTTATATGGAAGACAAGTGTACTCTGTTAGTCCACTTCTGCTATGAAAGTTATTCAGCTTTGAGTAACTAGTTCTATATATGGAAGACAAGTGTACTCTGTTAATCCATTTCTGTGAATAAAGTTATTCAGCTTTGTGTATACTAGTTCTTTATATGGAAGACAAGTGTACTCTGTTAATCCATTTCTGTGAATAAAGTTATTCAGCTTTGTGTATACTAGTTCTTTATATGGAAGACAAATGTACTCTGTTAATCCATTTCTGTGAATAAAGTTATTCAGCTTTGTGTATACTAGTTCTTTATATGGAAGACAAGTGTACTCTGTTAATCCATTTCTGTGAATAAAGTTATTCAGCTTTGTGTATACTAGTTCTTTATATGGAAGACAAGTGTACTCTGTTAATCCATTTCTGTGAATAAAGTTATTCAGCTTTGTGTATACTAGTTCTTTATATGGAAGACAAGTGTACTCTGTTAATCCATTTCTGTGAATAAAGTTATTCAGCTTTGTGTATACTAGTTCTTTATATGGAAGACAAGTGTACTCTGTTAATCCATTTCTGTGAATAAAGTTATTCAGCTTTGTGTATACTAGTTCTTTATATGGAAGACAAATGTACTCTGTTAATCCATTTCTGTGAATAAAGTTATTCAGCTTTGTGTATACTAGTTCTTTATATGGAAGACAAGTGTACTCTGTTAATCCACTTCTGTGATGAAAGTTATTCAGCTCTGGGTAACTAGTTATTTATGTGAAAGGCAACTGTACTCTGTTATTCCACTTCTGCGATGAAAGTTAATCAGCTTTGAGTAACTAGTTATTTATATTAAACACAACTGTACTCTGTCATTCCACTTCTGCGATGAAAGTTAATGAGCTTTGAGTAACTAGTTCTATATATGGAACACAACTGTACTCTGTTATTCCACTTCTGCGATGAAAGTTATTCAGCTTTGAGTATACCAGTTCTTTATATGGAAGTTAACTGTACTCTATTATTCTACTTCGGTGTTGAAAGTAGTGATGAACAAATATTATTTGATTTTAACTAGAATTGTCATAATGAATTACATAGCTTGCTGAGTGTGACATAGTGTTAAATATTAAACACAAGAGCACTCCACTTGAATGTATGAAGGTTTTAGAAGAGTGGAAAAAGGGGGATATAGGAATAATAGCATTGGACAAAACCGCGTACAGATTGTTCATTGTATTGGAGTGCTGTGGATAAGCAGTCAGAATTGAAGTGCTGCTCTCACAGTTTACAATTTTGCTGTGGTTTTAGAGTTGTAGAAATTATAGCATTTCGATTATTTGCATTGCATTCCTAGTTTTTTGTTTTAATTTAATGGACATCTTACAAAATTTCACTTTTCACACAAAGCTGTATATATTTTTTAACCTTCTATAGTATTCTTTAACTGAGAGTTAGGTAATTGACGTTTCTCCTGTCCCGACCCGTGTACTTGCTTCAATTCAGCCACTCTACAGTACAACTCGTATCCAACTGGTAATAACTAGGCTAAATTTTAAATTTCAAGCTTATAAATAAATAATTCATTTGATTTGGTAAGACATATCTCTATTTCATATACTTAAAATTTGTTACAATTCATAAAATAGCTTTCTACTCGTAAATTTAAATAAGGCAGTAGTGAAAAACATGTCTATTTTATATGAAATAACTCGGAGTATATTAGGTGACGAATTCCAAATTAAATATTAAATGCTAAATTAATGATACATCAAAAACTTAAGCGAATTTTCCTTTTTGTTTTCTTTTAGAAAGTAACTGGCGGTTTGTTCCACTTACGGTTGTAACAGCTATTTTCTGTGAATGAATCTTTGACAATGGGAATGTATTATACTTTGTTCTCGTTAGCTCCACGACAGTACAGTGGAGTCTATTGTGTGTTTTCAGTGACTGTAAAGAAAAGAAAAAAAATTCTTCAGACGGATGTAGATCATTCTTGCTACAGGTTTTCTTTCTAAGTATTTTTTAAAAAATTTTATAATAAACTTTTTAACTTAGCTTTGCAGTGCGGAAAACTTAATTATAGCAATATAGTTTCTAGCTATGTAACTTTTCAACAGTTATTTTTAGTTTGTATAATATACTTGTTGACTAGGTAAAGCTTTAGTGATTTAAATTTGTTACACGGGTAGTAGAATAGTTTGTATTACTCGTTTAAAAAATATGTAGTTTCTATTTTATGTTTTAATAAAAGTGAGTCTTAGTTTTTTTTTTTTTCAATTGTGTATATCCTACTAGGAAAGTAGTAATTTACGAATAATCTCGTGTAACAAACATATGACTTCTTTTATAACGGCATTGGTAATTCTTAAAGCACGGTTTTTGGTAAGCGTTGCAGGGAAATATTACAGCTTCATTTTATTTTCAATATTCATTACGTTATATTTGTTTATCGTAATTTAACGAATTTGATTGACTTTTTTAGTAAAATAAAATGATTTAAAAAATAAACTGTTAACAATCATTGCACAAACTTTACCATTCACCCTTTCTTAAAACTGAAAGAAGTACCAAAATTAATCATAAAAAACTGTAATTTTGGATGTTATCAATCAACAGGTAATAAATTTCAATGGAGGCCGTCATTTAAAAAAAGTATTTAATTAAATAAGTGCCCTGCTTTGCTTCGCGTAAATTTTCTTTGATTTTAAAATTCAGTGTTTATCGACGCTGGTTAAGATTAATTTTGTTTTGGTAATTTTCTTGAACCGCAATATTACCTACGTATTTTCCCATCTTGGTATTTCACTGATTTTGAAAATAAGCTTTTTATAACGCCTGATTATATTTTTGATTATAATATTGAGCTTTTATCGACGCTGGTTTGAGATTGTTTTTAGTTTTTTTTTTAAATTATTCCTGAACCGAAATATTTAGACATCTTCGCATTTCACTAAATTTGACTGCTAGCGGTAGAGCCGATTTTGAAGAAGTGTTTTATATCAGCTGTATTTGATTATAAAATTGAGCTTTTATCGACAGTGGTATTCTGTTAATTATTCTTGAACCGTATTATTATTTACATAATTGTCTTTCTTTGCGTTTCGCTTAAATTTCACTGATATCGGTAGGGCCGATTTTGAAAAAAAAAATCAATCTCTTTTCCGATTTATTTATTTTACCGATAACTCATAAACCGATATTTTTGGAAATATGGCGACCAATACGTTTTGAGTGGGTCCATAGAAGCTACATTTGAGCAAATATTGACCAATATCGCTAGATCTCATTTTGAGAAAGTATTATTTTTGTCTTTTTTATTACTTTACTCCGAAATTTTGAGTTATAAAAGAATGTAATAAACCCTTCTAATGGCCTTAACAAATTTCATTAAAATCAGTCCACACGTTTATGCTGTAGAGTAGGCCTACTGCACATAGGACAGACGGACATAATTTAAAATACCACTTTTTTGCCACAACGTACCTCAAAACGAAAATCTGCTTATACTTACAGTAGATATGAGCTACTTTTTATTCCACAATTTAATTAATTTTATTTTAATCGTCCATTTGTATTTAGCCTATACTTCCAAAGTGGTATTTTAACGACTATGCCTCGATATATGTTTAACTTGATGCAACAATGAAAAGTGTGTAAAATCGCCTCCCAAAAATACACCAACCTTAAAATTTTCAAAAATTCAAACCCATTAATTTCTTAAAATAATGGGTATAAAAAGAATCTTTAAAATTGGTATTGATTCCAAAGTATCGTAAAAAATTCCGGGTTTCTTAAGAAATTTTACAGTTAGCTCCCACTTTAAAAATTTGCAATACTTGTTTTTAAATTCTATATGAGCAATAGTTTACGAAATTCCAAAATGGGCATGATAAAATAATCAGACCCTGTATTTGCCTACAATATACAGTGAACATAATAGATATATTATATACCAAAATCATGTAGATGTAATGCATGTGTGAGGGATATTATACTACAATACTTTCAACACTGAAGACAACGTTAAAGGAAACATAAAGCTAGAAAGCACTCAGCTTTTCCCTCTATTTTTTGTCACTTACGTCAGCATTTTACTTATTTGATTTAAGAATTGGTGAATTTATATTCATATATGCTGTAATTTCTTGTAGGTTATTTAAATCCAATCTCGTGTTTGAGTTATTGAGAGATTAAATTTTATCTTTTTATACAACCGTTTTGGTAAATTTACACTTTATCGTATTGGGTTTATATAATTTTTGAAGATATATCATTACTTTAAACATTATTTTCTGTATCAAAACCTAAATCATTGTAAGAATGGTTTCTGCCTCTTACAACTTTTAGGTTCATTACAAATTGCTCATAAACAACGCGTAGTGACGTTTTAAAAATGATTTTTTTAAATTTCACCCTTTATATTTACAAGATTGGACTGGTCAATAATCCATTGTAACCTTAGTAACCGTCAGGAACTCATTAAAGTGAGTACGGGGTTTGGCAGCCACCTGGAAGGAACCTAATAACTGGCTCCTACAACTTTGTCAACGTAGTCTTGGATTTAAGACCCCTCTCTCATACTTATAGACGTGAATAGAAATGTAGAAACGATCGTATTGTAGCAGTCGAAGTAGAGATATGTCCTAAATAATTATCTTAATATGCAATTAAACTTTTGAAAAGAAACATTCTAAATTCGAAATGTCCACTTTTAAAAACAAACATTCCAAATTTGGTACACTACGCTTTTGAAAACGAACATTCCAAATTCGATCGTGTCCATTTTTGAAAACAAAAAACACGTTAAATAAAATACTCGTTTAGATAATGTACAAGTGTTTTTTTTAAGGAACGACCTCTTATTCAACGACTTTGCGTCAAATTTTGCAACAACTATATACATCTTTATGTACTTGGAAATTGGTCCGTTTTGGTACAATGAGGGATTTAAAATTCCCAAAGGTTCAGGTGTTTACGATGTTCCTTTTTCTGCGTTTATTGTATTTTTTCTCGATAACACTGTTCGCCTACAAAAATAATAAAAAAGAATTTTACTTTTTGTTAAAATGAAAATCTTTTGTATCTTGTAAATATTTTGTAATGTAAACAAATTTCGTAATATTTTATAATAACAATATTAAGTGGCAGCCATTTTAAAAATATACAAAATAAAGTATTGGTTTTCTGATATACTGGAAAAGGTTACAACATAGATAATGAGTATACAAAACCTCCGATCAATATTTTATCTACTTCTAAAGATATGTTTTTTCGTAAAATACAAAATGGCTGACAGATTGAAAAAAAGCTCTTCCTGACGGATGTTTATATACACTTTTTCTTATTTTTAGCTCTTAAATATGTTCCTGGATTATTTCCTACAATTTATATCATCCTGTATTTCTTTTCATTAATTTTTATACTAAATAATGTTCCAGACAGTTCATACATAAATATTCAATATTTACTGGAGTATTAAAATATTTAATTCTTGGTGTTTACATACAAGTTTAAGATTTATTATTTTCACTGTTTGTCCAATTATTCCAAATCAGATTTATTCACTAAAATATAATCAGTGTTTTGAATTGTCTCGGACTGTTTGATATATAGATTACTCATTACTCACTTGTAAAGTATATTTATATAACATTCTGTTTACCGTTAACTGTGATAATCGATGAAACACACAACACAGTGGAATTCCTTAAGGCTAAACAATACACAACTACTGTAAATAACAATGAAGACTGTTAGTAGTAGTTTTTTTATCTAAACTGGGCAAATTGTTGTTTATAATACGCACTCTAAGATGCATCTCGTGATTGTTGCCAGAGATGTCTGTATTTGTTTTTGTTTTGTTTTACACGAATAAAGTATGATTTTAGTTTTGGGTATCTTTAAATTTACGATTTGTTCAAAATAGCTAAAATCATTATTTTTAACTATTGAGTTCAAATGTTTGACGTTTTAAAATTTTATTTGTACATTAATCTGTACATATCAAGTTAATACAGTTTTTCTGTTTAAAAAAAGAAGTATTGTTATAGAAGTTGTAACATGAAAGGAAAGAAAACATTTTTATTTCAAAATTAAAATTGTAATTGGTACATTTTTCTTGAGAAGTTGAAGAAATAATATATATGAAAAATCAGTAATTTTATAAAAGATATAATCCCCAAAACCACAATAAAACACTAAAACAATTAACAATAGAAAGTATAATATACCATTATGTACGTTTCGGTAACATAGCTACCATCCTCAGAGGAATAAAACCAATATTAAACTAAATGTGGCGGTGAGACGACTTATTCTTACCGCCGAGGGTCAACCGTTCTTAGCGCTCCTCCCCCTTCCCCCTCCACATTGTTCAGACCGGTTTCCCCGCCTACTTAAAAAATGGGAGGGGCAATGTACCGCTTAATTCCACTGTTTTAATATATCTTACAATTACAAAGTAAGTAATAAAATATTTAAATATGTAGTCAATTAATATCTATAATATAAAACAAAATATGTATATATCCAAGTATATATTAATATAAATTTTATCTTGAAAATAAATACGTTTTGGTTACAAGTTGTGACGTTTAATATAGTTGTAGATGATATGTTTCAAGTTGCTAAGTATAAGTTAAGATACAAATTGTTTTAATTACGCACAAGAAATTTTGTTTAAGAGTTATGTTTATTAAAATAATTGTCATATCAGGAGTTATTTACATAAGGAGAGTTGCGTGTTGTTAAGTTGCAACACTATTATTTGAATTCGAGTTTAGAAATCTCATTTGTAGGGGTAAAAGTGAAATAGATTTAAATACACGTCCCCATATAATACATTCGATTTGAATCCAGAAGAGTCAATAACGTTCTTCGCGAATTCTCCATAAATTTATGATAAACGGAAATTGTATTACAATACTTTCAACACTGAAGTGGTAAAGGAAGGAAAAATAAAGTACTCAGCTTTTCCCTCCTTTTTTTGCCACTTGTCAGCGTTTACCGTGTTTGAATTTACATTCAAGTTATTGTTGACAGTTAGTTATTTAAATCTAATAATATGTTTGAATTAGTCAAAGTTCAGATTGATTTCTTCTTTAAACTGTTTTGACTATTTCACAATTTATCACATTATGTTTGTAGATATTTATTGAACCGAAATAAACACTAATTGTTTATTTAAACATTTTAATGAAATCATGTTGCTTTGTAATATATCTCTTTACTAAGGTGCTGCTGTAGCCTTTCATTGTTTTAAATTTAAGCGGTTCAATTTTATTTATTTAAATGCCTTTTAACATTCTGGTTTTCAAAGACGCCTGAGCAGTCAAAACTAACGTTAAATACTGACGGTTGCTTGTTGTTCTTTGTGTAGTGTATGGTGCTTTTATATGTTTCCGTTTTAATAAATCTAATTTTTTACTACTAAGGTCTAGTCTTAGGCTTAAATTCTTTTTCTTATTTTATAGATTTAGTTTTAGTTTCCAACACAGTACTATGCAACTAGACTAGTGTTTATGCTCTCGATTTAACAAACACTTGATAACGAAGTTGATTTATATTCTCAAAACGTCGTGTATAATTTTTACATACACAAATATCCAATTAATCATTTGAATATTTTCATATGATTAACATTTGTGATTGATTTATAATAATAACATTACTGTAATGGTACAATGTTTTTTTTTTTTTTTCAAGTACTGCTGTAAAAAAAATGAAATAAAACACATGTCTTCGTCTTCTTAATTGCTTCTGTAAAAAAATAACTTTGCTTTGTATTCGTTTACACTTATTGTGTTTCTCTGAACATAAATTTGAAGTCTTTGTTGATAGTGGGCGAATATTATAAGCTATGGTTTAACAAAATATAAGATATAATACAAAATCTTAACAATGATTAGAAATGTGAATATATAGATTACAAATACTGTACTATGACGCTTTCCACTTTGCCTGGAAAATACTAAATTGCAGTTTATACAAAGATACTGTAATTAAGGTAACAATTTAAGAGTAATCTATGTATTATTAATGCTGTTTAATCGGAAATTTGCCATCACTGCTGTATATAACAACTAATTCAAGACGATTCGAGAGTATAAATTAACTATCGTTATCATTGTTAGTTTCCAACATGACTATGTTGGTGTTTTTCTATTTTATACTCTATCAAACACTTGATAACGAAAGTTGATTTATACTCTCAAAACGTCGTGTATTAGTTTTTATATACACAAATGATGACAAATGTCTGATTAAACAACAACAATAATATGAAAAATCCATCACAATCTAATAATTTAAAAATCAGAATTAATGTATTTTCTGTAAAAAACAAACAAACTGTGTTTAGTCACAGATGTACAACACTGTAAATGAATCGCAAAAGAATTATTGAGAGACTATAATTTTTCAAAATTTTCATAAGGGTACAGTATATATTTCTTTCTTATATTTGTGAAATTATTGTAGTTTCATTCTACAGACATATTTGATGTTATTTTGTGTGTAATAATAAAACAACTGTTTTTACCAACTGCAATTACTCTGTGTCAGTTACAAAAACTGAACGAGTTAGGGCCTATATAGAATTTCCAGAAATTTTGCTTTTGAAATAAGGATATACAAAAGCTAGGATTTTGATTTCAAAACTTGAATCTAAAATTGGAAATACCTTCTATTTATAATATAATATAATATTCACAACTTCATAATTTTAAAGCGTAAAACTTATTTCAAAGAAGACAGTTTAGATTTAAGTCTCAACTTTGATAATGTATTGGGGATGTTTTAAGAAGTTAAGTTAATTACGAAGATGATAAGATAAGAAAGCTTTGTTAAACATATGTCGCACTTGATAAATTTAAGATATTTAACATCGGAATCAAGTGTTTGTAAACATTCCTATAAACTCTGAAGTGAGTTATGAGTTTAGCTCTTAAAGTTAGAAAAATTGTCAAGTTAAAATTGTATTTTTTATATTCTTACATAAATCTAATTAAGTAACTCGTACAACTGTAAATAGCTAATTTGAAAAAAGGAATATATATATTCAAAGATGTAAGTAAAATTTTTTACGTAATTTTGAACGAAATCAAAAATCAAAGTCATTATTGTTTATAAATATAGAAAATAAATACTTTTATTATTACTTAATACACATTTTAAATTAAACTTTGTATTTTTCTAATATGCAATGTATTATATATATATATATATATATATATATATATATATATATATATATATATATATATATATATATATGTATGTATGTATATATATATATATATATATATATATATATATATATATATATATATACATACATACATACATATATATATATATATATATATATATATATATATATATATATATATATATATATATGGAGTGAAACAAAAGTGTTAACTTTTTAACAGTTGAAAGTAAAAAATAAAAACAATCTCGGGAATTTAAAGTATTTTGTTGATAGATAGCGAACTTTATAAGGTAAATGTTGACAATAATAAGAATTATGAGTGTATAGAGTATATAATGAAGTTTACTACTCTGCCTGGAAAATGTTTATAATTAATTTTGTAAAATAATTTAAGATTTCAAATACGAAGAACTTACTAAATTTTTAGTTTCTAGTTCTTTATTTATATATCGTTCCACTTCAATATCTATAAGTTTAATTTTATTTCAATGTAGTTCTCACTAGATAATAAAACGCATTCCATTAGAAACAAAGTTTAACGATAGTTTTCCCACTTGTTGTTTAAAGGTAAGAACAACCTGTCGGTCATAATCGCCTTATAAAAAAGTAAAATATCATAAAATAAAGACCTTGAATAACGTTAGGGTTGATAAAGAACAAAAGTTTGGCAAGAGGAATCTGGTAGGATAGACGAAAGAGAGGGATCTAAATCCAAGACTGTGGTAATAGATGTAGATTTATCTACAATATTGGGATTAACTAGTCCGTAAGACCACTAGTTGGTTCTAGACCTTTTTAGGTAGATTTTATTGTAAAGATTTACAAATTTTCATACCATCTGAGATAGGAAACAATTATTGAAACAGTATCAAAAATATTTTCTAAAAATCTATTTTACCTTAATTATAATATCGGAAACTATACAATATAAAATGTTTATACATAATGATGTTTTTCATTTATTTAAAAACTCAAAAATAAAGTTTACAATTATTGTTTCAATAAAAGGAACACAATTTATCTATCGAATAACGATGTTGTAATAATTTAATTTATTGTTTGGAAGATAAAGTTCCACGTTAATTATAACGTTAGTTGTACAACTCACAATAACAGCCTCTAATAACCTTCAGTGGTGGGGGATTGCTGTAATCATCTTAGTTGGTTCCAAGTTTAATTACATTCAAAGGTTAACGGTGACATCTAAATATCACCTTTATTATCGTCTTCTTTTCTTGTTTTAAGCGAACGACCGAGGTTTTATATTAGAAAGAACATTATCAAATCACCCTTCTAAAATAACACACAACTATTTTATTATAAAAATTTATTTTTTACTAAAAAAAAAAAGTTTTTTTTGTGTGTTCATTACAAAGGACAATTTGATAATGTTTTTTTAATATTAAAACTGCGGTTTAGTAAGAGAAAAGGAAAATATTACTCAAAATTATTATAATGAAACTGAGAAGTACGTTTAATGTACGATATTATGATGATGGAATTAGGACTTATAGTGAAGTATTAATGTTAAGAAGCTTAACGTAGCAGTGATAACGGGAACGTTCGAATCAAGATAAGTTCTACAAAATATGATCGTTTCTTAATACAGTTTCCTTCTTATATCATATTTGTTTCTTTAATTACAACAATTATCCTCTCAGAACCTTGTTATACCGGGTATGGTAATCCCGAAGATCCCTAGCTTGGGTTAGATATCTCGCTTCCATTTTATCCTATCAGGTTATTCTTGACAAAATCTGGTTCTCTTCTGACCTATTAGAGTATTCAAGAGCGGGTCTTTTTTAGAAGAGGGCCGCCACTATTAAAATTTCCCCTACACAGCGAACCTTACTGGGATGCATATAGACGGAAATATCCACAATACGCCAACGGACCCTCAGGTACGATGGTCAAGCCTATCTTATCAACCGTTATCTTATCGCGCGACGTAACAGGCGGACTGCCGCTGCCCCCGCTGCACTGATCAGTGGAGCTCGAGTATTTACTTAATCATGTCGCTATTATTGTTAGCTCGGGAAATCAATAGTAAAGAAAGAATTTATGCTAGAGACCATAGGTACTTGGTGGTATTCCATTTTAAATAAAATTAAAACAACAATTTTTTTAGTATCAACCACAATGTTTTAATAGAAACTTGCCGACCATGGTTTCGCTAGTTAAAGCATTGTCAAGGCTTATACAAGAATGAAACAATAAGGTTCAGTACACAATATATACACATTATAACAATAGCTGGGTTTTCCCATATAACCTAGATGAGAAAGGTAGAGGAAGGGAGTGGAGAGGAGGGTCAATGACTTGACTTGGTTAATGGTTTCAAAAGTGGGGAATTACTTAAATCTAATTGTTCATTTAAAACTAACACATTTTTATTTTTAACTAATCTATTAATTTCTAAATTTTCCAGAAGGTTTAATTTTTTAGATTTATTGACTATGTGTAAAATATCAAAATTTATATTACCATGAAAATCTGAAACATTGTGTGTTTTTAAATGATTAGAAAAACTAGAGTCCTCATGTCCTAACCTCCAACTCCTGTCATGCTCACTTAATCTAGTTTTAAAATTTCTACCAGTTTGCCCTATATAAGTAGCGTTACAAATTTTACAAGATAATTGATAGACCCCACATTTACTCATTTTTGGTATTTTATCTTTACTGTTAATTAACAATTTACCCAAATTATTGTCTACATAAAATGCTGGTTTGCAACTTTTTTTATTTTCCAATAGTTTACCCAATTTATAACTAATTTGACCAACATAACCTACTTTCCGCCATTTCGTGGATTTGTTATCACACTCACTGGGGAAAATATGTTTTTTGGCAATATTTTTCAACTTTTTATTTAACATTTTATCAATTATCTTGTAATCATACCCATTATTATTAGCTATTTCTTTTATACAATTTAATTCCTTAAAATAATCCTCCTTTGACATGGGAATATTAATTAAACGATGCAACATACTATGGAAAGCTGCTAGCTTATGGTTAACTGGATGTTGAGAATTGGCGTGAATCACGTTGTCTGTAAAAGTAGGCTTTCTATAGATACTAAAAGTATGTTTACCATTTTCAATTTTGATATTAAGGTCTAAATAACTAATTATGTTTTGCTGACTTATATCCATAGTAAATTGTATCGCCTTATTAATAGAATTTAAATAATTAAAAAACAATTGAAGTTGGCGTTCTGAACCATCAAACAAACATATCACATCATCTACATATCTGTACCAATAAATTATTTTTTTGTTTTTACTTTTAAACAGATTATCTTCAAAAGCGGTCATAAATATCTCTGCTAATAATGGAGATAGAGGTGACCCCATAGCCAAGCCCTCTATTTGTGCATAAAATTTTCCTTGAAATTGAAAATAATTTTGTTTCACACATACATCAATAACATCCATTAACTCTATAATGGTAACAGGATCAACTTTAGAGTTATACAATAATAATTCCACCTTTTCCAAACATTCTTTGACTGGAATGCTGGTAAATAAACTCTTCACATCAAAAGACACAATTTTGGCGTTAGGGGGTATTTTTACATCTTTAATTTTATTAACTAGCTCTAATGTATTAATAATTCCATGTTTCGACTTAAACTTAGATGTAGTTTTTAAGAAATCATTACAAAATTTTGCTAAATTATATGAGGGAGATTGAACAAAAGAGACTACTGGTCTTATAGGAATGTTATGTTTATGTAATTTAGGTAAACCATAGAGTCTAGGTGCTAACGGATTCATAATGGGTAAAATATATTGGTGAGAATTATTAAATATACAACTGTTATTAACTATTGTCGACCTTACATTTTTACCATTTGTCTTAGTAGGATCACCTTTTAACAATTTAAATGAAGAACTACTTAATAAATCCTGAACTTTGTCCGTGTAATTATCCAAAGTTAAAATCACTATTGAATTACCTTTATCGGCTTTTGTTAATACTAAATTATTTTCTGAAATTTTTTCCTTTATGTTTTTTATGACTTTGACTTCTTTGTTGTTGAAGAAATTAGATTTATTACTGTTAGCAAACTCTTCTTTAATTAAATCCGAACTAATATGTTTAGAAGTAGTATCAGTACCTAGAGCTAATTCTACATCTATGGCTAAATTTTCAAACTTTGATCCATTTGGTTTAAGTATCGGAGAATACTTTAACCCTTTGGATAATAAATTAATTTCATCATTGTTAAATTGTACGTCGGATAAGTTAACTAATCTATTGTAAAAAGTTTCTTTATGTTCCTTGATTTTAACCTTGTGTGATTGTTGTTGAGATAATCTATTTATTTTATCCTGTTGTTTTAAAAACCTATTATGTATGAATTCATTGATGTAATCACATAAATACCTGTCAAGAGTATCAAATAACACTTGATGTAGCCTAAAAGTTAGTTCACTGTGTATCACTTTTAGATGTTCACTCACATTATCCCTTATTCCATACCATTTTTTTATTTCATGTTTAATCCATGCTTTCTGAGCTGTTTTTTCTGCTATTTTCCCTCCTTCCGAAAATGTCAAAGGAGGATTATTTTAAGGAATTAAATTGTATAAAAGAAATAGCTAATAATAATGGGTATGATTACAAGATAATTGATAAAATGTTAAATAAAAAGTTGAAAAATATTGCCAAAAAACATATTTTCCCCAGTGAGTGTGATAACAAATCCACGAAATGGCGGAAAGTAGGTTATGTTGGTCAAATTAGTTATAAATTGGGTAAACTATTGGAAAATAAAAAAAGTTGCAAACCAGCATTTTATGTAGACAATAATTTGGGTAAATTGTTAATTAACAGTAAAGATAAAATACCAAAAATGAGTAAATGTGGGGTCTATCAATTATCTTGTAAAATTTGTAACGCTACTTATATAGGGCAAACTGGTAGAAATTTTAAAACTAGATTAAGTGAGCATGACAGGAGTTGGAGGTTAGGACATGAGGACTCTAGTTTTTCTAATCATTTAAAAACACACAATGTTTCAGATTTTCATGGTAATATAAATTTTGATATTTTACACATAGTCAATAAATCTAAAAAATTAAACCTTCTGGAAAATTTAGAAATTAATAGATTAGTTAAAAATAAAAATGTGTTAGTTTTAAATGAACAATTAGATTTAAGTAATTCCCCACTTTTGAAACCATTAACCAAGTCAAGTCATTGACCCTCCTCTCCACTCCCTTCCTCTACCTTTCTCATCTAGGTTATATGGGAAAACCCAGCTATTGTTATAATGTGTATATATTGTGTACTGAACCTTATTGTTTCATTCTTGTATAAGCCTTGACAATGCTTTAACTAGCGAAACCATGGTCGGCAAGTTTCTATTAAAACATTGTGGTTGATACTAAAAAAATTGTTGTTTTAATTTTATGTAAAGAAAGAAATTTGCTGTATCAGGTAAATAATATGTGTACCCATATTTATCATAACATAACCTAACCTAACTCCGCAGAGCGCTGTACAGCGCTGTCTAGGGGAAATTTTAATAGTGGCGGCCCTCTTCTAAAAAAGACCCTCAAGAGCTAGTGGTGTTGCTTATCAATTTTATACGGCGATGATGACCGATAGGTTTTTGCGTTTAAACCACAAGGGAAACAATTACAATAGCTTGGATTTATATTCATGGAATTAACCAGAATAGATATTAGTCGGTACACATTACATCATGTTTATTGTTTACTTCCGAGTCATACACTTTTTGTTTGAGTGTTTCTCTAAACTTCACCCTATTAACACAATATATATCACTGTTCAGTATAGTTCACAATTGAGACAATAGCATACAAATATACGATTACGATATAACATTAAGTTTCAAGATCTTCCAATCAACGTGGATACATTAAAATAATTCCACAAGTCTATCAAGTTTCTACATACAACTTGGAATTCAACGTTACCTACTCCTTTAATTATACTACTCACAAGATGCTAATCAATGCAAGTTTGTTATTCAATCTAATGTAATTACATCTAGTTAAGATATCTTGCATGTCAGAAGGAATTTATTTGAAGGTGATTGTGTCTTATTGTTTAGTATATGATTTGAAATAGAAGAAGGAGGCTGATAGTTCTCAATATCTGTGCACAGTAACACAAACTCATAATTAATATTTGTTTTGCTTTAGTATGTGGGTGGTAGAAACAATCTAATGGTCGCAATCGTGTGTTTTATTTAGATTCGGGCAAGTTCGTTAAACTGATAATCATTATTTAAATTTAAAATAACGTGTCTTCTTTTTTTTACAATTACTTTTTACTTGTATTTACAACATCCCACTAAATAACTTGTATGACGATTAAAAAAAATTTACTCTCCAAATTTTTCGTCTAATTACACAAAAATATTAAGAAATACAATTTGTTGTAGTATTAATATTACAGTTATAGTAACTGGTATGTTAACTGAATTAAAATCAAACTTTGAGTTACGAATATTCGACGACAAACTAGCAACGTTGACTAATAATATAAATTCGACTTATTTAATGTCAGCATATTAACTAGTCGTATAGTATTTATATACGACAGTATTGTAATTTAATAATTATCGTTGCTTTGTTTTACCAGTTGCAGTACAACTTATCTACTCATTGGCAGCTAAGGTTAACAACGTAACACAACCTAACATTGTGACATTTAATAAACTATGTTTACGCATATCTATACTTCAGCTACATAAACTATTTTTCATTTATCAACACTCAAAAAGAAACACTTGAAATAATGAATAGAATCATAACTATGAAGACGTGATTGCCACTGTTTGTATCGTTTATAAATTAATTTTGTGGGAGAGAATAGTTTAAAAATGCTCTTTTAAATTTTATTTTTTAAATCTTGAAATACAACTACTGAATATTAAATTCTATTTGACTTACATTTGTACTACATTCTTCTGCTATTCCTAGCATTGCTTTAACGTGTGCTGACTCGTTCCATTTTCAAATACTATTTATGTACAGCTTCGTCCCTCAACGGTGTCGTCTTATATAATCCATTACTTTACCTCTACTCTTCCTGTAGTCTCCGCCCTCTTCTGTGATTGTATCTGTACGCTCCGCCCTCTTTGATTTGATTTATATTCTCCGCCCTTTCCTGTGATGAGATCTGTAAGCTCCGTACTCTTTTGATGATGCAGACTCCGTCTTTTTTTAGTGATTGGATCTGTAGGTTCCGCCCTCTTACATAATTGATTTATAAGAAATATTGGAAAGTGTTAAATTTAGCGAATTTCATCATATTTGTTTGAAAATTAATGTTTTTGTTTTAAGCGTTAATGAAAAAGTATTGAAAGGTGTTCAAGTTTTTGTGTACTATTTTTCCTTTAACCGAAGTATACGAATTCACACGATTTGTAATTGTTTTATTTGTAATACTTTATAAAACGCAGATGAAAGATGAAAATTGTTAAAGTTATGTAAATCTTTAATTCTTTTGTCCATAAATTTATTAATAAAATCGTCTTTAATATTTAAATGCATACATAATATCTTTAATTATTAAAACTCTTATCTCAAGAAAGATGGTAGACTGACTATACATTGTTTAACTGTGTGCCATGCTGGATGATGCATTTACATAATTTACCTTATTCTCTCTGATATTACCAAGGATTGCTTTTAAGTTGTGTTGGGACAGAATATATTATGAAAAGTTATCTCTTTGTACTATAATCAGCTTTGGCAATACAGATATATTGCCAGTACTCTAGACAATCCAGAGTAACTAGGAAGGTTTATTCGGTTAAACGTACTAACATAAAGAAGCTCCTAATACGCTAACACACAGACAGAAATAAATTGTTTATCTTCAGTAGAATATCTTGTAATTACCATTCTTTGCTTCCAAACAAGAACTATTTTTAACATCACAAATAATTTGATCCATAGTTTGAATTTTCACTTTAAAAATTACTACATTTTGAGAACATAATGTCATGTATTTTTGTGGTAATGTTCGTGTTTTAGTTGTTGTTTAAAGACAAAAACCTCTCGGTCATCATCGCCTTATACAAAAATGAAAAAAAGTATATAAAGACAGAACCTCACCTTTCGAATAATGTAATAGCGTTAGGCTCGGAAAAGAACTAGAGTTGATCAAAAGAAACCTGATAGGAATAAAAGAGATGGTTCTAACCCAAGACTACATGATTAAAACGTGGAAATCCAGCTAGGTAGTTTAGGGATTGCCAAGGCTGAACTCACCAAAGTGAGCCCTTGAGGGGCTTTAGTAGAGTAATGTTTCTTAATTCGAAACATTGATTTTATTTCTTAGAAGAAGCTCTTTAGCAGACGATAACGTGTATGTAGAACAGTTGTAGTGTAGAATGCGCTAGTGTTGAAGGAGTCAGTAAGATACGCCTTTAGATGGCAGCATTAAAGCTACTAATTACTGAGCTTCAAAGCATACCTTTGAGATTAGCAATCTATTAATTTTGATTAATTTCGTTGCTACAAAACTATAAAGCAATCATTACTGAACTGCAATAAACTTGTCAATTAACTGTCATGAAGGAAATCAATCTGTCAGTTATGATTTCAAAGTTTGCTTTGGATATATCAGAGTAAGTAGTAAGTCTTACTCAGATAAGCTTGCACACTTTTGTTATATATTATCTTGGATCAGATTAAAGAGCGCGAAGTTTTGAAAATGTCAGATTATTATCTCGCATCATATTACACTTTGGTACCATCTGTTACGTCGCGCTGAAACTAACTTTATTAGCTTTTACCTCTACAGAAAGTATAATGTCATTCTACATTCGTGTAATAGAAAAATTGAATTTGATTAAATTTGTATTACATTTCCTTTTGAAATAACCTACTTCAATAGACCTTAAAGTGAGACTCAGATCTTGGCTGTTGTATGTGCTTCGGATCATTTCTAACAACTGGGATAGGTTTTACAAAAATGTTCAATTATATGAGTGGAAAATTCAAGCGTTTAAACCAGATGAAACTTTTTGACGTGTTTTCAAAATCGACCTAACCATTCAATAAGTTTGTTGAATTTATATATGACATCCTCAGCCAGTTGTATTTGATGTTTGTTAAACAAAAAGTAAGGTTTTATATAATTTCTTCTGCAAACATTATCGAAACTGTAATAAATTATAGGAAATTGTTCTCTAAGATCGGAAATTGTTCTTAAAGGAGTTACTTTGGAACAGATGTCACATTTTCAGTATTTGGGCTGTGATATTACTTACGGAACGGTGTCAACATTTGTCAACAAAGTTTTATCTGTGGTTTTTGTTGAACAATCCCGGAATGCACGCAAAGAAACGTAGATCAAATTTGATATTTATGGCAGTTTCTACAGTTTTCTATTCTGCGGAATATTGGGCACCGCGAAAGATTTATAACGAGTGATTTTGAAGCTTCTGAAATAAGGGTTATTAGTTCTATCCATGGCTGCACAAAAAGGTACCGAAATCGTAATAATAATATTCGACAAGAATTGGAGATCCTTCGTATAACAGAAGAAGTGTCTGTAAACAGATAAATTGGCGAGGTCATGTACTGAGAAAGGAAGATAGAAGGTGTTAGGATTGGCTCCTTTAACTGCCTGGGTTCTTTAACTTTCAATATAATCAAATCAGTGGTTCAGTACTTAATTAATCTTTATTAACAACACAAATTTATATCTATCTTTTATACAATTCAAAACGAACACACAATAATAAAAAAGTGGGATCAATATGAAAAGCAAAACACGTTATTGTCTCTGTGATAATACAATATCAACAATCATTTAAACAATATTCAAAACTAAATATTCATCACACAAAACCCAGAATGATTCCAAATATTATTACTTTTTTCTAATTGAAATGACTGAGATTACAAGTGCCTTTATATTGTAATGCTTGCTCACCTTGTAGAGTCTTAAAATCGGCCAGTCCCTTTCTAGTCCTTCCGATTGGATTCAAACTTCCTGGGCTGTCTTCTTCCACCACGGCTAGCGACGCAGCCGGTATCTTCTAACCTCTCCTTGGTGGCGGCCGTTTATATATCTTTCATCGCCCGCGGTGTTCTACTTCCGTTGCAAGTCAAGAATTTCAACACTTTTTCACTTCTTTCACCATAGTAGGGCCATTATGAGTGTCGTATGATTATTACATTTAAAAATATTATGATTACAATATACTAAAAAGAAATAATAATAAATTACATTAAATATATTTCCGACAAAGGGCAAAACAACGACGTATAAACTTGCGGCAAGAGAAGTTTGGCATGACCGAGGACAAGATGGTGAACCTGGATAGGCAGTTTGTCGAAACCTAGTCCGACGATAACTTACCATTTTGATTGTTTAAACCACTCGGTCATTAACCTTATAAAAAAGAGAAGCAATGGTTTCAAAGTTGTAAAAAAACAAGAGTTGGTTAAGAGAGACCTGATAGGAAATATATAATAGAGAGATCTAACCAAAAAATACACGATAAAAGTTGTAAATTCAGCTAGGTACCTCGGAATTGCCAAACCAGTGCTCACTAAAGCAAGTCTCTGATGATCATAATCGGTGGAAGTGAATTTAAAGCAAAACATCAATTTTACCCACGTACAATCAAAAGCACCACCATCGTTGCATTTAAAAGTATATAAAGAGGTGGGGGACTTTTGGACACACCTTGTATATTTCCAAATATACGTATTTCTCTTCTTATGGACAATATTGTATGGTTTCAATAAAGTTGTTTACATAATCTTTTAAATTTAAAAATTAAAAAATATTTTTTATTTGTGATATTCATAACTATTTATAAAACTATATTCCGAGAACTAATCTCATTGAATAGAACTTCGTTAAGTGAGGCTACCTCCCTCTCACACCCTCCCTGTACTGACTTTGTGACGTCACAACATGCTGTATCAATGTGTTTTAATTACATACAAGTGGAGGGTGGAGGGAAATAGGGGTGTTTAACTTCAGAGCAATTTGATGTTCACTTGTCAAGCTCTCGTGCAATCTGGCGTTCCTGTTTCATCATCAATTTTGTTTTATATTAAATATGCATTTATACCACCTTTATTATTAAATGTAAACATTTTTACTTAAGGAACTTATTAAGTCTCTTTCCTGGGTTTCAAACTCCGTATATTCTCGAATTTGTAAAGGAATTGACATTGAAAGAGGGAGTTTTTATTGTATTGAGAATTGTTTATTTTTAAAGTCTTTCAAAAGTGAGTTGAAACTTTAAATCGTTGTGGTTTCGTTATTTGTTGTCCAATGCCTGAACAAACCTCTTTATTGAATGCAGAAATAATAGGTACTTATTATAACATCATAATATGATAAATCATTGGTATGTATTTGTTGCTATAGCAACGAGTTTGTTTCATTGTTGACTAATTTGAAAAAAGATAAACTTGTAGTACTTTACAATCAATTGATTTTGTTTCCAACATGACTTTACCTTTACAAAAACATATTGTTTCAGTAGTAATATGAAAACCCGGAGTTTATCAGCCGGGTTAAGAATGTTTCGTACTCCCAACGATTTGATGGACAGGCCCTGCAGTGTAGTGGCGTATAAAAAGTTTGTTAGTAAGTTCGAAACAACCGAGCCTGGTATAAACATAAAAACGCAAGGAATATCTTTAATTGTAAGAAATGAAAAACTGAAAGAAACAATTATTGAAAACGTACCTGGGATAAAGGTTAGGAAATGCTGTGCATAGCATAGAAGAGAGGTTATTGCTTCTCCAGGAAGAGAATGATGTCCACTTTAAACACATATCTTAGTAAGACTAATAAGTAAGAATTTGGCTTATTTTTTTAAACTGAAACCCGTTTTTTTCCAAATTAATTTGTGTATTTTATTTTGTTCTATCTTTAAAAAAAAAGAAATACACTAATCAATTAAAGTTTTAACTTTTGAAAGACCCAGTGTGTATATAATTTTAGTTTTTAGTTTTCTGAAGTACGCTTCTGGGCAATAGCGAAGTTTAGTATACTAGCTGGATCTAGAACTTTCTTTGTGTAGACTTTGATTACATCCCTCTAACCGGGTCTCAATTGAATAATTCTTGTTCTTTTCCTGTCTTGTCGCTATTAGAGTTTTCGTGGTTTAAAAGTCTTTATCGACTTTTCTTCAACTGTTAGGTTTTTCAACATTAAAAAAAGGACAATAAATAATTGCATACTTATTTTGTGCATTTTGCCTAAGAACAATTTTAATATAAAACTTTTATGTACTAAAAAATACAGGACTTCATCTTTCCCGGAATACATTTTGTTATTATTATATCTTTATGTAATAACTAAACTTAATTAATTGTTAATTAATTTTCATGATAAATTACGTACTCTGCTCAATGTGCTGTCTATAAATTGTCGTATACAATTTATAATCCAGTTTACATAAGCCAAACGGGTTAAAATTTTAAAACTAGGTTAAAGGAACTTAAGTAGTTGGCAGGTATGCTATAAAGACTTTAGCTTATTCAACCGTTAAACCCATAATGTATGAGATTTTAATTCCAAAGTAGAATTTATGATTACGTCCGTTCTAAAGGTAAAATGTTAAATTCAATAGAAAGGTCAAAAGAAAGCGATTAGTCAAATGGTAAAACGACGAGGAGAAGAGACGAGACGAGACGAGACGACGAGGATACGAGACAAGAGGAGACGACGAGGATAAGAGACGAGACGAGACGACGAGGATACAAGACGAGACGAGACGAGAGGAGACGACGAGGAGACGAGACGAGAGGAGACGACGAGGAGAAGAGACGAGACGAGACGAGACGAGAGGAGACGACGAGCAGAAGAGACTAGACGAGACGACGAGGATACAAGACGAGACGAGACGAGAGGAGACGACGAGGAGACGACGAGGAGACGAGACGACGAGGAGAAGAGACGAGACGAGACGAGACGAGAGGAGACGACGAGGATAAGAGACGAGACGAGACGACGAGGATACAAGACGAGACGAGACGAGAGGAGACGACGAGGAGACGAGACGAGAGGAGACGACGAGGAGAAGAGACGAGACGAGACGAGACGAGAGGAGACGACGAGCAGAAGAGACTAGACGAGACGACGAGGAGAAGAGACGACGAGGATAAGAGACGAGACGAGTCGACGAAGAGACGAGACCAGACGAGTCGAGACGAGACGAGACGAGACTCCAAGGATACAAGACAAGAGGAGACGACGAGGAGACGAGACGAGAGGAGACGACGAGGATATGAGACGAGACGAGACGAGACGAGACGACGAGGAGACGAAACAACGAGGAGACGAGACCAGACGAGTCGAGACGACGAGGAGACGAGACTCCAAGGATACAAGACAAGAGGAGACGACGAGGAGACGAGACGAGAGGAGACGACGAGGATATGAGACGAGACGAGACGAGACGAGACGACGAGGAGACGAAACAACGAAGAGACGAGACCAGACGAGTCGAGACGAGACGAGACGAGACTCCAAGGATACAAGACAAGAGGAGACGACGAGGAGACGAGACGAGAGGAGACGACGAGGATATGAGACGAGACGAGACGAGACGAGACGACGAGGAGACGAAACAACGAAGAGACGAGACCAGACGAGTCGAGACGAGACGAGACGAGACTCCAAGGATACAAGACAAGAGGAGACGACGAGGAGACGAGACGAGAGGAGACGACGAGGATATGAGACGAGACGAGACGAGACGAGACGACGAGGAGACGAAACAACGAGGAGACGAGACGAGACGAGACGAGGAGAGACGAGACGAGACGACGAGGAGACGAGACGAGAGGAGACGACGAGGATAAGAGACGAGACGAGACGAGACGAGGAGAGACGAGACGAGACAAGGAGAGACGAGACGACGAGGAGACGAAACAACGAGGAGACGAGACGAGACGAGACGAGACGAGACGACGAGGAGACAAGACATATTACATATTTTTGTTTAATAACAAGTGAACAATTAGGTGAGCAATTCATCACCCTCTTCTGCCCTGGTGTAAATTGATACCCCACCTTTGCCTTAACCTAACCTAATATTCCCCCCTTACTGTGTAAATCAGTTGTCTTAGAAAAGGCCGGATTTGTTCAAATATTTGTAGAACATAATATAACAAAATATTTTTCCTAAAGTTGGTATAGAAAGTAGCTTTTTCTAAATCTTAATTAAGAAGAGAATCAGATGTTTGTTACATATGTGCATAATATAAATTTCAAGATCAGCTGTTGTAATTTATCTGTTTTTCTATCGTTTAACCTATTGTTTTAATTTATGCTCAAACGTCAACCTCTAAAGACTCGTTTATAACTACCGTGTCTGTGTTATCCACTGTCTTTATAACAACACAAATCGAAGTAAGTGACAATGCAACTGTAGGAGGTGAGGTTTACTCTGTCATTTATCTTGTGTTAACTTATCCATTAACAAGGCGCGAGGTCTAGAGTTTACCAATCACTTTTCTTCTGAAAGTTTATAACTAACAACTTCATTGTCAGAGGGTCAATTATTAGTACTGGTGAGGTGGTGTTTTCAATGTACTGTTCATATTATCTACATCAAGATTTATGAAACAAAATTAATAACACACTGTTAATTCGATTTTAATTAATGTTCAATGTTGTTTGTATTCTATTTGTGTTGTTTGGTTTATATCATTTAATCCTGAGTAGGACGATACACCTTACTTTTTGAGCTTCTGTTTATTACTTTCCAATTCCTCCTTAATTCCTCTATCGAATGATATCCTCCACGTTATTTTCAGTCTTCTTTGTTTTCTTGGAGATTCCATTCCTTGCCGACTTCCAACGATATCAGGTGTTCTGACGATATAGCCCAATCAATTAATTATACTTCCTCAATTGAACTTCAATTTGATCTTCTTCAATTTAAATCCGCTCTTCTAACACAAATACCTGGATTTGAAAGAAATTTCTGATTTTCCATGTTTGACAGCTGTTTAAAAGCTCAGATTTTACATTAATTAAAACATCCTCTGTCAGTTGTTCTTTTTAACTATTGCTACCACCTAATTGTTTTTACAAATACCTCTTCGGCCTTCCTGATCCTTTGCTAAATCTTCAGTCGTTCCTCCACTCTTTAATACCAAACTATTGAAACCTCTTCTCCTTCTTTTATAGCTTTATTCTTCACAGTTAAACATTTTTCGTTCCTTGAGTTAAACCTCATTTTCTTGTAGCGAATGAATGTTTACTTAATATTATCTAGAATTTTCTTTGCTCCTTATTCAATTGCTTTAGTGGGAAAAAAACAAGCGTACAATACATTGAATTACTATTCATAATCCGAACTGTATATATATGAAAACTTTGACTTTTTTCCTCCTTCAAGATATTGTCTATAGATATTATAAAGTAATTTTACTCTCTTTATTGGTGTAGTAAGCTCGTCTTTAATGAGTCTTGGCAGTCTTTCCTGTATATCGAAATATTTTTAGTGTCATAAATGGCCGTCATTAAGTTCCTTCTCGAAACCACTACTCACTTCGTTTGTGTATTGTAGTTTTACATGTTTAAATACGGTTTCAACTTACATCGCTCATGTCTGAAGCACGAGCAATGAGTATCCTGATCCTCGTTGAAATCGAGTATTTAATAACATTAGTTTATGTTAAATTATGTTACTTTTTTTTACCAATTTCTAACCCAAATTTCATTTTCGTTTACATTACGATTTAATACAAATGTTGTGGTTATTGCTATACAGTACTTATTGCTAACAATCCATCCAAATTATTTGTTCTGTTATAAGAAAATTATCCCTTGTAACAGTGTGATAGACTTTTTGTTATTTTTCACTGATAACTTTTGAGACTGGAGGTTTTTGAGAGATGAGTTGTGAGTATTAAAAACCTTTGCAGTAATTTTAACAGCGTAATCGTTATAATATCCATCGGAGTGTTCCTCGTTGTGGACTCGAAATCAACCATCTCCAACAAACCAACAGAATGGTGTCAATCTGCCGGAATCCAAGATGAACTATCATAGCTGAATCAAATCTGCCTTTAACCCCTACCAGACAGAATATGGATATCTCTGCGGCGTTGGTTCAGTGATCTATACAGCAGCTGGAAGGCAATGAGTCCAACTGAAGTACAAGGACCTCTAACACAGTCGATTCTTCGTAGAAAAGGCGTGATTACCTTTAAACTGTTCATGGGATATGAAATTATATTCTCACTTTTTTTGAAAAGTGTAACAACTAAACAAAATTCACTTTGCGAAATCGTGCGACAGGATGCTGATCATCTATTGATCTCTACAGTGTTCGTCTTTATCATATCTTCTAATATCCAACCATGGAAACCTATTGCAAAGCAAGTAGCTTAATGGTGTAAATGTCACAGCGGAGATTGAATAAAGTAAAGTAAGTGAATAAACCAACGTTATATGCTTCAAAATACATAATCTGTTGTTAAATTGTTACTCTTTATTTCCTTTTAGTGTTCATAAAACCTACATTTAAGCAAATTTAATCCAAATCTGTATGTTTGTTTTTAGTACTATGGCAGGTATCCTCAACACAAATGTTCAAAACAACTAGATATTCATTATTGTAATACTATCATTAACAGTTGTAGAAAGCAACTGGACAAACATAAATTTGTAAATCACTTTTGTGCTAATGGATTTTGGCAATACTATCTCCTCCCCCCTCCTCTCTCTCTCTCTCATATATATATATATATATATATATATATATATATATATATATATATATATATATATATATATATATACTTATTGTGTACTATAAATGAAGTTTGTACTACACTTACAAACTGAAGAAAAGATTACAAATCATCTTTTCTTTAGTCTGTAGGTGTAGTACAAACTTCATAATATATTTATTATAATATAAGAAAGCACACAGTGCAATTCATGGTTGACAATAGTTCATACCCAGGTTTATTTATGTATCCAATCTGTGTCGGGAGATGTAATATTTACTGCCGCTGCTCACAGCACACTTGCTGTTACAAACACCTTTTCAGAATGTGTTTACTCACCCTCTGGGTACAACTTCAACCATAAAACGAGTTTTTATAACTTTGCATGTTTAATAAATTGCATCAACTGTGAGTTAATATTGTCGTTTTTATTCTGTAAAACTCATCAAATATTAGTTATGTTTTTGCTTCAATTTCGTAGTATGTATAATAAATCTGTCTACAGATGCAAGAGCGGTAGAGTAAGGGGGAGGCAAGTTGGCGGAAAACGCTATTATCCATCACACTTGCCCTTACTACTATCCTTTGTAAAAACATTATTTCAAAACCACTCTCTCTGTCTATATTCTCATAACTGAGGACCAAAGATTGATTTTTAGTAATGCATATTTTTTCTACTACAATCTTTTTTTAGATTCATATTAAAGTAAATTGTATATTATTGTAAAATATAGTCACTTAATTGTAACTCCCACTAGACTGCATTCTGAAAAAGTCTAATAAAATCTACAGGCTAATTAGGATTACATTATTTTCTAAAAAATTCATTTCGACATTCCTCTTCACTGATTTATATGGAATGTCATTCCATAAATCACGAGTGTAACAACATAATAACAACTTTATTGCTTTAAAGTACATAAGCAAGATGTTGACCATTTACAATATTAACATAATTTATGACATTGTTCGTTTTTATCCTTAGTGTTTCTATAATTAACTTGTTTGTGTATTTATAATACTTACAAAAATATTTTTATATCATTATAACACGTAACACAATTTTAGGAATCGAAGTAACCAAATTATACGAACTACAATGATATCAGTACATTTACAAACGAGATAGTTGTTTGAAGATATTTTACAAAACTAATTTATTACATTAATTACAATTGGAAATCTAGCTCACCGGATATGCTGATAAATAACTTTTAATATGTTACTCACCGCCAGCAATCCTTTTTTTGAAGTTTTTCCTTCAGTACATATATATTACCACTACACGTGTTTCGGACTTTTTACGTCCATCGTCGGGTGGTCAAAACACAATTAAAAACATTTAAACACAAATTTGTAAAAACACATAACACAAACAACACGCGCACAAATGAAGTCTAACATGTCTCTGGGCTGACACTGTACAATGTACTAGTGAGTTATCAGCTGATGTCTACTTCCTAGTAAGCTGGCTTATTAGTTCATAAGTGGGGGTTGCATCAAACTGTTTTTTGTCATTTAGCAAATTATCCGGGTGCTCTTGTTCATTTTTGTATATGTGTAGTGGTAATATATATGTACTGAAGGAAAAACTTCAAAAAAAAGATTGCTGGCGGTGAGTAACATATTAAAAGTTATTACATTAAGTTTAAAATAGATTTTCTAAGTTTTAGGCTATACATAACAAAAAGGTAGATATTTTTCATGGCCTGTACTGAGTTTGAGGTTAAGATTGTCTCCATATTATATAAATATTGCACAGAATTGCAATTGTTCAAATATTTACATCTAAAAAGATTACACCGTTTACATTCCAACAAAAGGTGAGTTATAGTGTCATTTCCTGTTACACAGATTGGGCAGATTTCGCTGGGGTTGAAGCTATATTAATCTATTTTATTTAATGCCAGCAAGGCGTAATTGAGCAGTAATTCTTATTATGTATAAAGTACAATTCTCTTCAAAGTATGGTTCACAGGGGGTTAAGCCACTTATATGTTTGTAGTAATCACTGTATCTTGAATTTAAAACTGTATCAATGTCTGAGCATATTAAATTGTTTTTGAATTGTTCAACTAAATACTTGATTACATCCCAATGGTTTTGAGTGTAAATGTGGTTTAAAAGTATTAAACGTCTATAATCCTCGATATACAGAACGTTTTTATTGTTCTTCCTTTTGTAAATACTCCTTTCAGCTCTGGTTTTTAGTTAACATGTGTTTTTAAGCATAAATAGTGTAGATACATAATAGCAAAAGGTCTAAATAGCCTTCATAAATATTACATAACAAGTCTTATTTATTTTTTACTTAACACATTATAAAGTTTATTGACGTCTTGTACGTATATAAAAATATCTTTACAATGTATAGTAGGGTAAAATTGTCACGTAACTACCTGATTCATAAAGTACAGTAGCAGTATCGAATTTCCATTTAGTATTGGCAATTTAAATAAAGTACAGTCGGGTCTTAAACATATAGACTTTGTTAACTTTATCTAGTGAAGTCAACATTGGAATTGGGTTAACTACAAAGAAACTTTGTTCCTTTAAGAAATTATCTAATGTACAAAACTAGTCATGGATAAATATAAAGAGGAGACTATGTTCAAAGGTTGTTTTTATATAAGATGTTATTATAACTTTCACAATTTACTATTTATTTGTTGCAGTGTGTATTATAATGTTTATATTTTGTTTTATTTTAGAATTAGCTATCTTAAGATAAACTATTAATTTTACGAAGTATAGGGTGTGTCTGGTAATCGTGGAACTTTGATACTGGTCTTCACCTTGCATGGCCTCAGGAAACATAAAAAGTGATTTGACATGTCTGTCCGTCCGTCGTTGTATGTACGATAGCAGACATAAAGTTTTGTATAGTCTGCTCATATAGAACCCTATTTAAATTTAGAAAAAATCAAATTTGCAATCAATTTAACTTTTTTTTTTTAATTTGAAGAATTAAATTCTGCATTCAATGTTACCAACCTTGCCTCTCTACTATGACAAATAGCGAAGCAACGTTATTTCGTTGAAGAAACGGAAGTTTTTTTGAAACATGTTCTGCTTTATTACCAGAGATCTGTCACTATAAAACATTGCTTAATGTAAGTGTCTTGCTGTAAAAAATTAACACCATAACTTTGGGTTAAAACAAGAAGGACGATGTGGAGGGGAGGGGTAATACAATTAGACAGCATGTGTCAGATTACAAATGTGTGTCGCATAATTGTCACATTGTTCGCCACATTAAGGCGGGTGCTTTGTGACTAAACTATTGCGTTTATAGTAAATTTATTTGGTTTCTCTAAGATAAAAAGACACGATCTTGAGTTCTTCGTAGAAATTTATTTCTGCCGTTAAATCTGTTAATCAGTTACATTACGAACTAATTATGATTTAGTTTAGATATGCTCATATATTGCCGTATCTCCAAAGTTTCAAAATTGTTTTGAATTCAAAATGTAAAATTATTTGTCATACTATCAAATTATAAAATATAGATTTAGGACTAACTTCAATCTACTCACCATTTCCAAAAACTCACCACTTGTCGATCTAAAAATATATAACGTAGCATTCAGAAATCGAATATCTCAAAATCAGATCGAACGATATTGATAGAATTTAAATACAATATTAAGATTAGTCTACATATAATTGTGTCTAACTCTATATAAATAACATAGTTATGGTTTATAATATCATATTTAAAAATAGCTTAGTGAAATCTTGTTAATTTTGTTCACAAATTAAATTTTTGTTTTCTTAAATATGTCATTTCATCAATATCACTCGACCCGATTTTTGAATATTCGTCCTTTTAAAAAGTATCAATGATTAGTTTTCGTTGATAATAATAGTTTAGTTAAGTTGATAATAATAGTGTCCGTTAATTCCTTTGCCCTTTTCAGCCTTTCCTCTCCTAACTTAATTCCTCAGCTAAAATTCTTCTCCTTACCCCACCTGCATGCTTAGTCCTCATTATTGTATTAATAAAATGTTCAATGACATTTCATTCAGCATTTGTTTTACCATACGCTCAGCAGTCTACTTTATTCCAGCTTCCATATACATTTCCCTCTCCTCGTTCCACTCTTCGCAGTAGTTGCATGTAGAGTCGTCTCTGATTTTGAAGCGCTTCAAATAACTGTTGAAACACCCGTGTCCTGATAGCGCTTGAGCGAAGTAAACACTCTCAGCAATATTAAGAATCAATATTTTCGTCCAGTACCATCGCTCCTGCCACCTTTCGATAGGACTTGTTTAATTTCTAATGACTTCCATCTTACTTCAGTTTTAGTCTTTTGTCCTCGTAGCCTTGTAAATTATTTTCTTTCCTCGGCAATCAGATCCATTGATGGTCGTCTAACAGTCACCAGCAGTTTACTTGTCGAGACAGTTTTGTAGGCTGAAGAAATCTTCATGACAATAGGTCGCTGAGCCCACGTTTAGTTTCACTATGCTTTTCCAATGCGCTAACTCAAACCGGAGCTGCTTCTAGTATACAACGCTCGCTAAGAGTGTTCCTTGATCCATTAACGATTGACATCTAACGTGCCTCGACAAACCCTTGTCTCTACAAAAGTTTTCAACGATTTACTTATTATTCAGTCAAAATCGAGTCCCCTATTCATTATCACTCCCAGATAGGTGAGCAGGTCCCACCTTTCAATCTTCACCTTGTCAATTTGAAGCTTCGGTTTATGGATTTTCTCCTGTCAGTATTGCTTCTGCACAAGGACATCATCTGCGAACTCACTATAACCGTGTCTGGTGGAAGTTTTATTTTAAATACATTACGTTCCATATAAAGGGATCGATCTTAGTGCCTTGTGGAACACCACGTGTAAGAACCAGTCGTCACTTTCATAGAATATCCATATATTGTTAATTGTTCAGGTACTTTATTCTTTTTACGTGATTCCACAATCACACCCCATTTTACAGAATTGAAGGTGTTCTGTAAATCTAAAGCCTTACCTCTTGCATTTTCTCTCCTTACCTCTCTCAGCTTCTACCGTCGATATTTCTTACACGATCAGAGAATCAGTACTTTTAAAAAGACAATGCTGTTTTCGGAAAGGAGGATCTACTTTAGTTACGATTCTAATTAGGTGTTATATTCGAATCGGTTAATTGTTTATGTAGATCTAGAGTCATATACATAAGTAGTTAGAATTTATGATACATTTTCATACAATTTAAAGTCTAAAAAGTAGTAAAATATATGAGCTTTTTACCAAGAGCTATTCTTAAAAATAATAGTGGATATTCAATTCTAGAAATGCACAGTTTACTTTTGTAGGATTATGTTTATTTTTATACTGCAACTAGCTTCGATTGGAAATGTAAGTGGTAGGATTAAAGTCTTACTTTTATATTGTCTTTTGCAACCATTGTATAAAGTAGAGTGAGCGATTTACTGATCCCAGATATGAATAATAAAAGTAGAGTTCAATGTCTCTGTTGGTTTAGAGTGAGACGTGTTCTATCTTTAAAATAGGAGTAGGGCCTATATTAAATGTTCTTTCGTAGAGTTTATAGCTCAGGACCCATCGTATATTCTTTAGACCATCAATGGCTGACTTTAGTGATTACAGGCTTGCCAACCCCGAGTGAATCACACTGGACCTACGTTTGTATGTTGTCTTCAGTTAGATTCCTCTCTTTAATATTTTATCAGGTCTCCTTTGACCAATTATTATTCTCTTCCGACCCTGATTAGAGTATTCAAGAGCTAGGGGTCCTCTACTTTGCAGAAGAATGTAGTGGTCGTAATGATATTCAGTCCCGATTGTTTTAAAAATCTCAGCAGTTTGGAATCGTGTTATGTATACGTGTTACATAAATTATTACACACTCAATATTATTTAGTAATAGATTGTCACTGTTATTAGTATAAGATGGTCTAACATATATAATTTAATTATTTTAAAGTTATTTAAATGTAGGACTTTCATGGTTAATCAGTAATCATGTTTAAAAAAAAAATCCAAAATCAGAATCATCATATTGTATTATAATCATTAATAGTATTTGTGCATTCTAGTAAATTTAACAAGAATAAATAATTTTAGTTTTTGCCAATATATATAATTATATATATATATATATATATATATATCCTGTGACTTATAATACAACAAAGGACTAATGATATGTTCAGCATTTGAAAGGACTACAAAAAATGTTTCTTGACATTTAAAAAAATGAACCGTTTACGAGAATATGAATATCAATTTCTAATTTAGTTTTAGTTTTAATTTATCATTGAAAATTAAATAGACACCATTTTGAAACGGACCACGTAAAATTTGGTGAGAATCTGCAAAGTAATTACACGAATACCCAAACTACAAATAAAACATTAACAATTAGGGTTAAGAAGTTTAATAAACCTTTACGCATCAGAGAAATAAACCAATACTAAACTAAATGTGACAATGGGATGAATGATAAAGTGACTAGCGCTCCTTCCCCCCTCCACATTGGATATACCAGGTTCCCCGCTTATGTAAAAATTGGGAGGGGCATCGTGTCACTCAATCCAACTAGTGTAATATTACTTACTTATTAAAAAAATACAAAAAGCAAAGGAACAAATAGCTATGTTACCGAAATGTACGTAAAGGTTTTTTTAAACTTCCTAACGTTAATTATGTTAGTGTTACATTTATGGTTTGGGGATTACTTCTTTCATATTGTTATTAACCACAAGGCTCATTGGATGTTTGTGTTTTGGAGTTATCTTAATTTAGGAGAAAACAAAATGGCGGACCGACGGAAAATTAATTATTTCAGAAAAATGTTTCTATTGTATTTTATGATTTTCTTCTCTCAAGAAACAATGCTAGAATGAGGTTATAGCGGGTACAGTAATACTTTGTATATAGGGTAACAAGTAACTACTTTTGTTGCACAGTTTTGCACTCGATTTATCGTTTAGTTTCGTTTATACTGAAAAGAATGCTCAGCAATTTTAGATGTTTATTAAATTTAATTGAATTATTTTTCGTTAGCCAGATTGTAATGGTTCTTCGTGTTTTCTTCACACAGAATATAGAAACCTTTTGTATTGCATTCTACATTTTTCTTTAAGCTTCTTGCGTTTGTTCTAGTATCGTATGTGTTCATAGTTTTTTTAAAGACCACTTTGTTAACAATAAATTTCGATCGGAACCGAACCAAACCAAAAAGATTTTTTTTTTAATTTTGAACTATGTAAAGGTAATTCAATATAATCTATCCCTTACTGCATTATAAAATATCCCTCTATATGTTTGAAATATTACTGGCTCAGAGATCAGAGTCGCCAGCACAGATTATATAATAAATCTCTTTAAAATAACTTGTTGATATTCTAGGCTGTTCATTTATATATAAATGAACAGCCCTATATATTGTATGTTGCCCTAAACAATAATTTGATTTTTGTTTGTTACAGGTAAGTTGAAACAGTGACCGTCTTACATCATTGTAGTAAGTAAATAGGAACTTTGTAACTTACATTTAAATTAAGTTCCAGTTCTTTAAAATACTTTTTCTTTCCTTTTATTTCTGAAATTTGTTTTTTTTACAATTTTTCTTGTTTACCGCTGTATATTTGTATTAAAAATAAGACAGAAGAATGTATTCTCTTAGTATATCCTTTAATCCACAACTCAGAAGGCATAGCGAGGACGTGAGTGCGAGATTTCGTGGAAAGTCTGATCGATGCTCTATCCGGGAGAGTTTCTCAGGAATTATGGGGCAACATAACCATCAGTCCTGACAGTTATTTCCTCCCCACATTATCCATCCACAAGATATTCAGTGAAGATATTACTGAATATATACAGAATATGGATTTAACTGTTTGTTTACGTTAGAGAGACTGTGTTCTTACCGAAGGCGATTTTCTTTTGTAATAATAATATTATTTATTTATTTATATTTGTAGAAAGTCCCATGTAAGTGTTACGCTTATGTAAATACAAATACGTAGTTTTAAATCTAGATTGTTTGAGTTGGTCTGATGGATCGAAGAAAACACTAAACCAGAATTAACTTTGTGTTAACAGCTGATTTATGTTGAATAACGAAAATTAATCAAAGTTTGATAACTATGATTACAAATTACGAGCTAAACGTCAATGTTAGGTAAATTTAACAAAATATAAATGAAGTAAATACGCGAATTACATATTGATAGTAGAATTTTTTATACTTTAACGTAATAAATTGTTCTATTTTTATTACGTTTTTAAAATTAAACAGATGTTCACATATATTTCACATTGAAAACAATTCACAGAGTTTAGGATGCAAAATAGTAAGACGTTTATGTTGCTGCGAATTTACGTTTGATATTAAATTTAATTTGTTAAAATTTGACAAAATTAAAACAAAATGGATGAGCTAACAAGTATCAGAAACCCTCATAAAATTATATACACTCGTGTATAGATTTATTACGATTTGAATTCTCTGTGATCAGGAAAAAAAAACTATTGTTTAAAAGCGAAAAACCTATTAGTCAGTCATAGTTTTATAATAAAAAAAGAGCCGGAGTCGGAAAATAACAAGAGTTAGTCAAAAGAGACCTTAATAAGTAAAATGAAAAGAGAAGGATCTAACCAAAGACTACATGGAAAAGGTGTAGATCCAGCTAGACACCTCGGGATTGCCAGTCCGTACTTACTATAAGTGAGCCCATGAAGGTTATAATTAGAAATAAGTACCCACCCAACGGTTATATACTAATCCAGGAATTTACTTGAAACGTCAACCAAGAAAAATAACTAACCTTCAATTGCTACAAACTTATCCCTAATCCATTCATCATTTTTTAAAAGTATTTATCTTCTCTGTTTCGTAATATTCTTTATACGTTTCGGATCCCATCTTCAGAAGCATAAATAAGAGGCATCAAACACTGATTGGAGTAAGGCATATTGTAGGTATCTTATAAATTTAAAAAATATAGAACTGACAATGTTATAAATTTAACATCAGTAATTTTATCATATCTAACCTATTTCCATGAGAGGTAAACTGTTGAATTTTATCCCGTTCACTGATGCGACAGGGGATGTCGTGAGTGAGTGAACCCTTGACAATGGAGAGTGGGATACTCTGCTCTCATTACACTACAAGTGGGACGGGCTCTATTGTGTTCGTCCAGTGACTGTAAAGGCAAGTGGAAAACTGCCCTTTTGGGTCTTGAATGAATGGAATTCTCTCCTGTTACGTTTTCCTTTCTTTTAAATCTTTTGTTGCCAAATAATTTCAGGTAAAGTTATCTTTGTGAAGCGGAAAATACTGTTTCAACAATAACCAGTATAAATATGTCGCTTTGCTGTGGTGAATGTTGACCACAGGGATGATGTGATTTAAGGAAAACATATTTCTATACAAGTCTAGATCTTTATGACTTGATAAATTATATATTACTGCCAAAACTATACAAGTACTAGATCTTTATTTACTATATATATATATATATATATAGTTATAAAGTAATATAGTAATATATATTTTATATACATCATAAAGCTGTAATACTTGTATAGTCTTTGCAGTAATATATATTTTATATAGTTCATAAAGATGTAATACTTGTATAGTCTTCACAGTAATATATATTTTATATATTTCATAAAGATGTAATACTTGTATAGTCTTCGCAGTAATATATATTTTATATAGTTCATAAAGGTGTAGTACTTGTATAGTCTTCGCAGTAATATATATTTTATATATTTCATAAAGATGTAATACTTGTATAGTCTTCACAGTAATATATATTTTATATATTTCATAAAGATGTAATACTTGTATAGTCTTCGCAGTAATATATATTTTATATAGTTCATAAAGGTGTAATACTTGTATAGTCTTCGCAGTAATATATATTTTATATATTTCATAAAGATGTAGTACTTGTATAGTCTTCGCAGTAATATATATTTTATATATTTCATAAAGATGTAATACTTGTATAGTCTTCACAGTAATATATATTTTAAATATTTCATAAAGATGTAGTACTTGTATAGTCTTCGCAGTAATATATATTTTATATAGTTCATAAAGGTGTAATACTTGTATAGTCTTCGCAGTAATATATATTTTATATAGTTCATAAAGGTGTAATACTTGTATAATCTTCGCAGTAATATATATATTTTATATAGTTCATAAAGATCTAGTACTTGTATAGTCTTCGCAGTAATATATATTTTATATAGTTCATAAAGATCTAGTACTTGTATAGTCTTCGCAGTAATATACAATTTCTATTTACCTTAATATTTTTAGTTCATGATAAAGGTTCTAAATAATAATACTACTTTTTTCTGTTAAATTAAAACATGCTGTGTTCTTTTAAAACGCCTTTTGCTTTATAAGCGAACTATTTTCTTGTACTTTATGGTATTATAGCTTTGATATCAAAACACTGTGCATCACTATTCGGTCTGATCAATAAAACCAGGCTGACAAGGGAGAGCAGTCTATTCTGTTTTGAGTTATGACGAGGTATATCTGGGCCTAATGAGTTATATATCCAGAGTTTGCTGGTTATCGAACTAATATCAACTAAATAGAACAAAGGGGTATGATAGGTGTTATGCAAATAAATGTTGAAATTGTATGAAACATCCTGTTATATAGTGGAGAGTTCTTCAGTAATAAAATGTCGTAGACAAAAATTTAAGTGCGTTTATTTTATACGTATAATTGTTGTGGGGAATACAAATTTTGTAAAACAAATAAAAATGTGAAAGACTGCAAAAGCATTAACTTTAAATAAAAATGTCTTTTATTTGTATTTTTCCATTCCGTAAAGTCAAAAATCCTGCTAAATACTTTGAAAAAATATAGCTTTACCCAACATGAAGTAAATAATTGTATTGATTTGAAAAATAAAGTAATTTCCAAAATTAATAATTCAATATCTCTGAGTAGTAAAAGATATCTTTGCACCAGATAATAATGTAATTAATTATAATATATAACACATTGTTTAATAGGAAGAATGACTTGGTGCTGTAATTATTTTAACAAAATACAAACAAATATCATATGACCGTTGTGTCCATAGCACTGCATCTCCAGTTGACAAGGGTCAGAAAGATTTGACAAGTCTAGATGTTATCCGCTGAACGGTACACTTTTCTGTTACATTCTTTCACTCCCTGCACTACGTTTGTCAATGGTACATAGGTCAACGTTCTTAGATTTATTGTAGTATTAATACACGATAAAACATGTTCCAATAAATCTTTTCGGAAAAAGCGTATAAACAATATCTGTTTTTAGAAAGTAAGGTGACTAAAACATTTCAATTTTGAACCTAACTTAACCTATCAAGGACTATCTTAGAAATCTCTTTTATCTGAAAAATGTGCCGCTCAGAGGAAAGCCCTTCAAACCGTTTTGACTCTTGTTAATGCGGCGTTCAGATCACTGGCCGCTCTGTGGAAGACATTCATGTAGAAGTGGCTTTTGGTCCTACTCGCACAATGGATTATCTTAGATTTGTATATTTATGTATCTACGTGTTGTGTATATTTATAATTAGTCTTTTATCGTGTATATTATTACGTGAATTCTTAATAAAAGGAATGTTTTTATGGAAAAAGAAAACTTAGTTTTACCCACCCAGAGTACGAAATAGTGGAGATTTTATCGTGCGATCCGTCCGTCGCGTTATCGTCTGTAACGAAATCATGATAGCGGCTACAGAAATTGAAACGATTTGAAAATTTCACAATGGCTGCTATTTTGGACAATTTCATATCTCGCGTGTTATTCAACTTATAACTCAAAATTATCAGATTTCAATTGTGCTTGTGATGGTCCCTTATCTCTATGAAAAATAGCGAAGTCAAAAATATAATTTTGAACTTTGGCGTTCCCGCCAAATTTCTAATAATTGCTGTGGAGCCGATTCTACGATACGAGCGTAAGTAGTGGAGACTCCTCCAGGTATGTACAGCTTCGATGCTCCCCTAGGGGGGGGGGGGGAAGGGGGGTCGATATACTAACACTAGGACCTAGCCGACTTCAAGAAAATATTGATACAGTAATAGTTAATAAGTTTATTATTACAAAACATTTAGTAATTTGTTTTAAACTCCCTTACACATTTGGTAAATAAGTATGTGTTATTTACAGTTTAGTTTAAGCTCTTAAAGTTTACCACCTGACAATTTTTGTATATATTTAGTTGACATTGTGCCCACATTTTTTAACTTTAGTACTTTCAATGTTTAGATTGTTAGTTGTTTTATAATGTTTCGTTTTTATGTAATTATCAAAAGACAAATTCGTTTCACAAAACTCCTACCACTTTTTCTGCTAAATTTACTGATTTGCAAGAGTTAGGCGAACGAGATAATCTGTGATTTTCAACGCTCTGTAAAGAGAATTATTAAAGTAATAAATTACTTGACGGAAAGTCTAGATATCAAAAATGTAAATCTGACTCCATATTGACTGATGTTAGAAATATGCTGACTGGATTAAGAAATAAATAACTTTTCGTAAAAAAGTTTTCAAATAAATTTAGACTTGTGTATCAGTTTCCAAATGTTCGTCTTCCGAATGAAACTTTATCGCAAAAGTTTTTTATATTGCGGTCATTGACGTAGGCCTAAACTAAAAAGAGGCTCCATTTTGCAACTTAAATTTTTTAATACCAAATTGCGTTCACATATCAATTTTGTGTGTAATTTAAAATGTTCCCAGAACCGAATCAAGTAATAGAAATACCTGCCTCCCACAAATATTTCTACAAATATTAATCTAAATAAAACTTGTAAACTAGTGTTTTAATCTGAGCCTCAGTGTTTATTACAAAACATTATTATTATTGTTGTTTCGGATATTTGTCATTATTTGTGAATATAAACTAAGTTTCGACAAATTGTCTCCATTCTTGTTTCTCGAGATTACAGTTCCATTATCAATAGTAAATTTAGTTTTCCGGTTAATTCGTCACAAGGTGTGTGTTAACAAGGATCTATTTTAAATTGTTCGGTCTTATTACAGTTGGTAGTATGAGTTATTTTTTGTTGTTTCAACTCCTCACCTTTATTAGAATTTTTTTAAAGAGTCTCTGTACGTAATTGTGGTTAATTTGTGTTTCTTGTAGTTTTAGTTTGTCGTCCTCACGTTAATTTTGTAAGGGATCATGTAAACTCTTTTAAACAAGCAAACAATATTGACTATTATCTAATTTCCCTATTTATAAAATAGTTTTTCTAAAGAACTGATCTCAACTGAGAGTCGGATTTTTACAATTGAACACCATTTGACAGTTCGATTTGTATGACATAATATACTCAAGAAAACTTCACAGTCAATAACTATAGAAACACACAGAATAAAACAAAACAAAGTACTTAGTGATCAACAGTTGAGGTGTTTTCGTGTTTTTGTTGAAATTATCGTTTTTTCTGTATTAATTATTAGCATGTATATGTATAATTTATATGTATACTTACATACTCTATGTCTCCTACCCACATATTCTACATGTACACTTTTATTGTAAATATATATATATATATATATATTTATATATATATATATATATGATCATGCGCGTGGTGGAATTTCGTATACACATATTTAAACTAATTTTAGCCAAATGTCATCGGAATGAATTATAAAACGTATGTTAAGAGGGAGTGTGTAAATAGATATTTTTACCAACTTCCATTTTTTAAAATAAGAATTCCATAGTAAGTGGTCGTTTATACTAAAAGAGGGTTGGTTACATGAATAAATTAATTTCCACATGATGTTTATAGTTTATTTTTTTAAATTGATAACATAAACACTATTTGTTTAATACGACGTTTCCATTGTTGACTTAATCGCCATCTTCAGTTAAATTACATTTCCTTAGTTCTGTATTCACTGGAAACTGGAAATGTTAACTTGGACCAAATGAAGTAGTCGTATTTATGTATTTTTTTTCTTTCATTTGATGTTAGAATCATTTCTTCACATTGCTTAAAGTTTTGTAATGTGAAAATCTACCCAGTAAAATTTCTTTACACAAGCAATTTATATTTGACTTACGCTATTTATTACAAATTAAACATTTTTCAAAACGGTAAAACTTTAATTTCGTGAACGATATTTGTCTTCTCTATGATTTTGCTGCTTAAAATCTCAAATAAAATGCACATTACATACATTTTGGCTGTTCACAATTTTTCCAACGTAATATTTTTCAAACAATTCTCGACACTCGATACTGCATTGTTTCCTCTGGAAACATCAATTTAGCACTGAAATGTATTACTGACACAATCATAACTCACTGACATTTGTTAATGGAAGAACAGTAATCTAAACCAGCTGGTTGTGAGCTGTCATTTTGTTTTTTTGGGTTAATTGTAAATCAATCCGGTGTCCAAACGTTGTGAACAAAACATTATCTATCGGTTTAATTTATTAATATCTATAACTTCTAAGGATTATTATTATTTGATATTTTTCTCATATTTTATTTGAATTTTTTAAATTTATGTTGTGAATTTCAACGTCTAATTTGTTTATTATATTTCCTCAATGTGTAGTTTTAATTTTTTCATATTATTTACAGTGTTTTTAAATATTCTTAAATTTTTTAAGCGGTAAAACAGAATAAAAATATAAAATATTTTCATATGTAATAATTAGTATATTAAATGTTGAGCTTGACTTAAGAGAAAAACTACACAGGTTACACCTTTGTTGTGGTTTGGTTGGTGTAGCTGGTGTATCACTGAAAAGGACGACCTTGTCGTTGAAACGCGTCTGATACTTAGGCGTATATTTTTATGAGAATTGTGTTCTGTGTGTTTGTTATACTGAATAATTAGTATGTTCATTTTTTATGTAAGGTTTAATTAAAACAACGTGAAGGAATCCTTGTTGCATTTAAATTTCACATTATTTATAACTATCATGCTAGCATGCAAATATATTTTAACAATTTTTAAACTAAAAAAACAAACAAATATAGGCTACGCATATCTTGAAATTCATCTTTCCTATCAGATCTCTCTTGAAAAACTCTTGTTTTTTCTGACCTTAAGACTATTACATTATTCGAGGATTAGGGATTTATGTTTTATAAATTTTGTTTGTTTTAAAAGTGATGATGACGGAGAGGTTTTTTTGTCTTTAAGGAACAGGGAAAACTAAACAAAGGTTTATTCCTACTTCATAATTTACCTTGACAAAGTGTTTTAATTTTATCTTAAAATAATTGTTTTAATTTTATCTAGTTATTGAATTAACTTTCTACGAATAAAATAGAAGTATATAAGTAAAACTTTATGTAGAAATTTTTGTATGTAAATCAAGTTGAATCGGTTGAAGATCTCTAGTTTTTAATTTTTGTACAGTTCAAAACCACAAAGAAAAACTTTTTTTTAACAAACTTATTATCATTAGGTTAATTTATTTATCATTTACGTAGAGTTAAATTTCGCACAAATAATAATACTAAAAGTAATTTTTTTAAAGTCTCTTAGATTTATAACCAAGCAATTTCTTCTTGTTCTTTCATTAAAGCAAACCACCATAATATATTCTGTCTGTTAAGTTGGCAACACTTAGAAGTGACAGATTGATGTCGGCTCCTGCTGTGGGACAAGTTGAATAGTTTAACTCCAGTAATTGATTGTTCTAAGCTGAACCTTGTGAAGGTAGCATGTAACCACAAATTATATTCTCCCCCCAAAAGTAATTATTCTTCAACACCCAATACTGAAAACACCATAATTTAATCTTGTTTAACTATTTAATTATATAATTTGAGTGAATATATATATATATATATATATATATATATATGTGTGTGTGGGGGGGAGGGTGTGTTTATAATATGAAAGATATTTTGTATTAGGAAAATGTAGATTTAAATTACTATGTGACTGAAATCTTCATTAGTTTTGTTTAGAACAGACTTTTAATTTGTTTATCGTTAGAAAAAATATGTTTCTACTGTTGTTATTAATTTTCGATTTAAATTTAAACAAGATTAATAATCACTTATAAATTATTCTTTTATAAGAAATTATGGGTAATATTGTTCTAAAATTTAAAATAATAAAAGTCTGTCGTAATTATAATGATGTAAGAAAAGCAAAACAAATTAATATAGATTTCTAGCAATTAATATCTGTTTATTAATAAAAAAAATTATATTACGCGTTTATTTATGAAAATATTGTAGACAGACATACAATAAGTATTGTAAACAAACATGTTACTTAACAATACTTATATTGATTATGTAAATAATGTTAAGAGGATTCCCTACTGAAAAATGGTAATATTCTGATAAAAATTGGGTTTTTCTGATTCTATAGACTCTTAGGTTTAAGAAAATCACAATATAATTTATATTTTTTCATCTTATCAGTGTGAAACAAATTAATCTAAACGATGCGTGCACTCGCTTTTAATCGAGAAACTGAACCAGTATCCCGTCTATTCTGTAAAATTGGATAATTTTCATTGGTGTTATGGAATACATTATTATAACGTACTTATTTTGTAATGTTTTACCAGTTCTTTTAGCATATTTATGGCAAGAAAAGGAAGACTAACTTAAGGTGCTGGTTGCTTTTGAACTTTTAGAACACGCCTAGTAGATTCTTTTGTGCCTATTTTTGTTTTTGTAAAAACTAATTTTTAAGTGATAATATAGACAATATTTTGTTTTTTAAACTATTTACTGTCATTATTATGTATTACAAAGTTATTAGGTTAAGGCACTTACGTTTGTCTTAAATTTTTATGAGCTCTTACAACTAGTGTCGTCTTTTAAACGCAATTTACCGTTACTTAAAAATTTTCATATTTTCCAGACAAAAGTTGACATAACTAAAAGACTATTACAGCGAGCGTAATAAACTTGTTACATCTTCATTGGACTACAATAATAAAGGTCGTCCTGTATTAGACAAATAAAAATAATTTAAAAAATGTTACAATTACGTTTTAAAACTTTTTTTTTGTTTGGAACTTATTTAATCAAATCATTAGTGACTAAAATAGAATTTATTTTCTATAAATTTTAATAAAAATAGTTTTGTATGATTTTAACAACACATTTAAATTTTTTTTTCTAAAAAGAACATATCGTTATATTTATTCATTAAACATCCTAAATTTAAATTCTCAATCAATTAGTTTTAAGAAGAATGATGCACAAAACTTACTGATTTCAAAACCCAAAATTTAATAGTTTTATACCGGACTGCTCTTGGGGCTTTTTCATCCTTAGTTGTCGGAGCTACACGTATTGCGGCAACCTTGAAGGCTTCATCAGGTTATAAAATTTCACAATAAATACAGATAATTTATAGTATTACCCACAAACTGGCACAAGGAGCTCGCGGACCATATACAGTCTAAGTAGTTATTTAACTAATAACCACAATTAAAATTTAAACCATAATAAGCTTAGGAAAATTTAGGAGTTGGTAATTAATATGTTTTCTTTTATTATCATTCAAAAATTTAATAATCTATCTTTTACTATGTATGCTACACTTAGATTCAAATAAATATAAAATTAAAAGTGATCACATACAACGAATTAAAGAAAACAATTATAAAAGATCATTATAAAATAAAATGTATTGTATTTTTTACAATCTTACATAAATAAGTAACGTCTTTATTAAAGTGTTACATAAACAAACAAATCAGGATAACGTAATAAAGATTTTTTTTTTTAATGTCAACAATCTCATTATCTGATATTCCTTTAATGTCAGCAGCTGTACAGTGACTAACAACCTCTCCCCACGTCCACGATGTTTAATTAAAACTCAACTTATGTAAATTTGTTTTTACTTTAACCGGATTTGAATATAATTTTTTTGAAGTTGTTTTTATCAGCCTTCGATGTAATTAATATTTTGAGGCGTGATTAAAAAAAACACCAAGTCGTAAAATAAGATAATTAAAAATGCTCGAAAGAAAGAAGAGTTTATTAAATTCACTGTCATCGTACGCAGTTTGAAAGAGTTATTTTGTAAGATCTGTTCCCATATATGTGAACATAAATTTTCTACAAGTGGAGAGTTCATCTTTATGGAGTTGTCTTTTTCTCCCTTCTCGTAATTCAAAGTCAAAATAAATCGGAACTACCATTCTTGCCAACTCAATATGTTTCTCTTTTATTACTCAAATATTTACCGCCTTTACTTTCTACCACAAGGAGTGCAGATTTCTGTAGGATTTTTTTTATCTCTAGCCTCTCCGATTTCAATCTTTGAAGAGTTCTCTTAAGAGCGTTTGTCTATTGACTCAGTTTTTTAACGTTTTGTGCATGGTAGGATGTTTTAAATTTTAATTTTAAAACTGGTTGGAATGTAGGGAATAGGTGGAATATAGAGTGATTGGCAGGTAAAGGTTAGGAATAATTACATTTTTTTTAATTAATTGATTTTTGTTTATTTTATGAGATTGTATGAGAAAATGACTTACTAGCGTAATTTTCTAAAATATTTTTATCCCGAGAGCTTACGATAGCCCTTTTGAAGAACATTTCAAAAATGTGGTTCAAATTAATTGTATTATTAATATGCTTTAATCGGACATTTTGTATTATTTTTTAATATAAAAACAAAACGTTTCGAGATTATAAACCAACTTTCGATTTCATGTGATAAAAGTAGAACACGAAAAAATTGAAAACAGCAACATAGCCAGTACCATGTTGGAAACTAAAACTAGAGCTAAACCCATGTGTTGACGTCCTTTATGTAGCCTCACTCCTGTGTTTTGGCTTGTTGTTTTTTTACATGGGCTTTCTTTGGTTATATTTTTTTGTGAAACATCATTATCATATACATTTAAAAACAAATTATTTGTTGTGTTAAAATTTGTTCTTGATTGGACAGATAGGGTAGTTTTAGTGCCTTATTATTGTTCGCACTTTCTCAATGAATATATAATTTAATGGTTTAATAAATATATGTGATTTAAATATTTAAATTTCCTTGGGTTTAGAAGGATCTTTGTTTGGAGTGGAACGCAAAATCATCTTAGGACATTCGCAATAATTCATTACTTTTAATACATATACATTTTCCATTTTTGTTGGAGTAACATAACTGATTGCAACTATAAAATGATATAGTTATAGATTTGCCTGAGTAATCTTATAGAAACTACTAAAGTTTACAGCTGTTGCGCCTATTTGTCAGGCATCATCAGAACATGTACAACAAACACACTACCTTATGTTAAAATAATTTTAAAAACACAAAAAATTTAGAAATAATAAATTTTTTTTTTATTTAAATTTAATTGTGTTTTATAAAATTTTTTAACATAAATGATGATAAATAGACAAAACAACTGTAGACCTAAATTTTAATTGTTTACATAAGATTGCTCAGGCAAGTAAGAGATATATAAATGTATCATTCTATAAACTGACTATAAAGTTTGGAGGAACAATATTATTACGTTTAGAAGTGGTATTGCAATATAGTCTAATAAAAACAAATATGGATTGTCAGTTTATTTGTGTAATAAAGTCTCTAAATATTTCGTTATGATGTACCATTATTTTGTATTGCTTAGGGTACTTGGGGTTATTTGGAATGTAAATAACAATTTCATGAATCAGGAATATACGGGGTAATTTGGATAATAATATGAGGCTATTTGGACAATGTAATTGTTGAGGTAAAACACGTTACTTAATATACAGGGTGTCTCACGGAGAAACTGTCAGGACGTATTTAACCGGTGAATATAAGGAATAATATTCATTGGAACATTATCCAAGAATTGTTAGTTGTCTATCTAGCAGCCATTTTGTGTTTAGGTGGAGAAAACATACTTGTTTAAGATATTTTTAAACCAAATTTTGAGCATTAAATTTAGAGGATCTCCTTGTGTAACATTATTTGATGGGGTTTGGTACCAATGTACCAATGTGGCTCCATGAATTGTTTTATTAAACATTTTAATGAATAAATTACAGCCATCTTCTATAAAAGTAAATATTAACATCTTCAAACAAAGCTGTCATATTCTCAACCCTTCATTAGACACAATTTATGATTATGAACTCGACTTATTGTTACTGTCTTGTTTTTTGTCCCAATCTTGTTTATATTCTAAGCTGAATTATTCAATTCCTTGTCAACTGTTTTATCCAAATTTGCATTGGTTACGGCTGCATTAGTTATATTTAAGGAATGAACAAAAATTAAACCCAACAAGAATCAAAGTTGTATTTCCAATTCTCTCAATAGGTTTTGTAAAATGTAATATTTTCTTCACCGGCTCACGATAGCTTTTACAATCATGCTTCTATGAATGTTTACATTTCCTTTACTTCCACCTCAAGCTATAAAGCAGAGTTCATGTTGACTGAGTCCCGTATTGATGATTTCATTTTGTAATGTAGGCCTAAAATAAAGTTATCTTATTCTTTAATGATTTTCTCTTTAAAAAGTTTTATTCTGATACACTTTCAAATGTCCCTTACCACACTTGGGAATAAACAAAATAACAAAAAAACAAAAAATGTTTGTCAAAAGTAAAATGTTTATTCCTATTAAAAATGTTAATCCTAATAGGAATAAACATTTTACTTTTGACAAAATATTTTTGTTTTTTGTTATTTTGTTTATTCCCAAGTGTGGTAAGGGACTTTTGAAAGTGTATCTGTATATATTGTCACCACAGTGCTCTGGTCTTTGTTTAAGTTTTATTCTGTTTAAAGTTTTATCCTTTTTAAAGTTGTACGATTTTAGAGTTTTACCCTTTATAAATTTTACTTTTTAAAACTTTTTCTCTTTATAGAGTTTTACCCTTTTAAAATGTGTACTCTTTTTAAAATTTTATACCGTTTAAAATATCATACTTTTAAACTTTCAGGTTTTTTAAAGTTTTACACTTTTAAAGATTTACCTTTTTTAAAGTTTTGCTCTTTTGAAGTTTTATTCTCTTTACGTTTTACACTTTTTAAAGTTTTTTCCTTTTTAAAGTTGGATCGATTTTAAAATTAAACCATTAAAAAAAATTATTTTACTATTTTTTCAAAGTTTTATCCCGTAAATTTTTATCCTTTTTAAAGTTTTAACCATTTTAAAGTTTTTCCTCGTTTAAAGTTTTACCCTTTTTAAAGTTTCAACCTGTTTAAAGTTTTACTCTTTTTAAAGATGTGTCCTTTTTAAAGTTGAACAATTTTAAAGTTTGATCCTTTTTAAATATTACCCTTTTAAAGTTTTACACTTTTTAAAGTGTTATCCCCTTTAATGTTTTATCCTCTACAGTTTTTACAGTTGTTAATATTCATCCTTTTTAATATTTATTCCTGTTTAAAGTTTTACCTCTTTTAAGGTAGCTCTCCTAACAAAAAAAGAAGGTAAATTACGATTTTGATCAAAAATGTTGCATAACTATAGCTGTTATGTAAATGTGTTACAGAACTTTCAGTTCGATAGTTACACCAAAAGAATCTTTCATTGTCGCTGTTATAAAATAAGTAATTTCTCAAAATCTTGTTCAAAGATTTCTTTCAAATTTCAATAAATAATTACCCAACCCTTGTACATTGCTATAATAATCACGAAAATCTAAGTTTTAAAATTAAATGGAGTTTAACCCCACGACGCGTTTAATTTAATAAGTCAAATTTTTGACTCTCTCTCTCTCTCTCTCTCTCTCTCTCTCTCTCTCCCCCTCCCTCCCTCCCTCCCTCCCTCCCTTCTTCCCTCTCATTCTATATATATATATATATATATATATATATATATATATATATATATATATATATATATATATATATACATATACATATATTTCAACAACTTTGATCACTTACTTTTTTATGATTTTTTCATGGGATATTGATTGTCGACTCTTTACCCCTAAAATTCTGTTTCTAAAACAGTATAGACATAGTTATATGACAGCTACGGATGTGACATTTTTAATGGTAAATCATTTTATGGTTTTAGATTTCTTTGAATATAGGCGAATGAAAAATTTTGTGCAATATTTTTTTTCCATTTATTTATAGCCAACAATATTTGCTACCTTTGAGCAGAGTAAGAAATCAATGTTTACAAGTGAAATTATGTACATTTCAGTACACGTTCTTGGTAATATAATTTTACCCAACCCACAGATTATATTCCTTCATTGTAGAGACTTTCCTTGAACGTGTATTTTCGTTCTGCCTTCAATATTTACCGTTCATTAAATACTATTAACGAAAATAGGTTATAATTCATTTAAACATCCCCTTTCATGTGTTGTTGTGTGTAAGCTGCTTCCTTTACCACCAACTTCATACAGACAGCATTATTACTTGTTATTCCCATTCACTTCGTTAATTACTTTATACGCTCTATTAGATGTATGTTTTCATTATATCCTTACTGTTTCAAAGCATGAGGAATAAATTCGAAAAACGGGAAAAAAAATTACTTAACCAGTATACGAACTATGGGGTAACTTTGGTAATCCCAACAAAATTCAACCTCTGTATTTTGATCGATCTTCAGGTTTTTATTTGTAATGGCGTCCGTCCTTCTTCGTCGTTTGTAACTAAGGACGTTTGACGATAGAGGACTCTAAAATCAGGATATTGACATCAAATTTGGTATAGAGGACTATAGTGTGCTCTTATAGAATTCGTTTAAAATACAAAAAATCTATTAGAAAAGACAAAATGGCGGCTATTTTAAACCGTTTTTGTTTACTACTCGTGTGGTATTCATAACGTAATAAATTACATGAAAATTATAGATTTAAATTCTGAGTACCAAACTCTTATCGGTTGCAAATATCATAGGTATTGTCAAAAATGTAATAGATTTTTAATTTAATAATTTTAACGCTTATAAATTTTTACTAGCTAGTATTGTGAAATAAATAATATTTCAAGTGAAAAACACATGACCTAGACAGGATATTCAACACAGGACCTTTGGCTTTACCAACTTAGCTAACAGGACCCAATGATCTACCAACTTAGCTATCGTCGCTTCCCAGCATAGGGCGTACGGTTCTCACTTGACTTTGCTTTTTGATGCAATATTCTAGCTAAAATTAATAAAGTTAAAATTAAATATTTATTTCAATGTCGTTTCTAACGAGGTACGAGTAGTCAATTCGATAACTCGATAATTAAATTAATAAGTTAAATAAAACTATGCTGGGAAGCGACTAAGGATAGCTCACTTGGTAGAGACATTGGCGCGTAAAGCCAAAGGTCCTGAGCTCAATTCCTAGTCTAGGTCGTATATTTTTCATTTGAAATATTATTTAAAAAATAACTAATGTTATAAACCTTAACCTTCCAAAAAAAAAAAATAGTTACGAAGCCCGTGTCACCGACACGAGCATAGCGAGTGGAGGCTCTTTCATATTCGTACAGTTTCGATGCCCATCCCGGCAGGACCTAGACACATTTAAGTGGTCCGTTAAGGTTAAGGGGCCAGCCAACGTCGAGAAAGTAATGATTTACAATTACCAGGTTCAGAAAACCCTTGTAACAACTGTTTTAAATAAACTTACCCTCCTGTGTAATAAATCAAATATCATATTTTCATCTTAATATTTAAGGCCGTTATCGTGCTTACGTACAGACAACAGAGGGGGCGCTCGTTGAAAATCATTTTTCGGTTCCCTGAAGACTGGAAACCCGATAACAAGTTAAAAAATGGAGTTGGAAAATTTTACGATATTCAAACTTAACCTTCTTCCTATGTGTAAATAAGACAGAAGGTAAGCAGCCATATACATAATGCATTTACTATTTTACTAATAACAATTATATTAGAATATATTTTAAATAAAAATTTGACTATGAATGCCTTACACAAGTCTTGAATTATGAATTTGTTTTGCACGTAACCTCAAAAATATATTTTACTAAAATGATTTCTTTAATTATGTGTACTTACTATATTTAATATAAGTGTTTTCCTTCAGTTCAGTTAATCATTTTTAATATATATATATTTTTTTTTTTAAGCAGAATCAGATCTATCAATAATTTTGTTGTAATTGTTTGTAAATATATTTATAGAATGCTAGACAGAAATTTGGTGAATTCAAATAATTCAATACCAATAATTAAAATGATTATCTAAAGAAAACAGTTTCCTAGGTATTTAAAACGTAATTGGATTTCCAACGCTCTAATAAAAGTAATCTATCTACTAATCTCGCAGCTTCTTCCCCCCTCCCTTCGACAGTTAACTCTTGGGTTTTTGTCTTGGGAGCGCTCAATGATCTTATGTCTCTTTTCCACCGACTTTCACTTTAATTTACTTCAGACAACACTTTGTCTAACTATTTATTCATTATATTCTATGTGCATTCTGGTTTAAAATCTGTTCTTTTATTTCATTTTAATAACTGGTATGTGAGACAAAATGTTTATTTATAATTTTGTTTAAATTCAATATCATCAAACGTTTCTTTAGTTTCATTCTGTGGGAATTTATAAACAGAAATGTACAGAGTATTTAAGTTATTTATTTACGTTAATGCTTTTTCTTTGCGTCCAAGCACTACTCAAGTTGTATAATTATTTATAATTTGAATTCATGACAGAGAAAACTTTTTATTTTACAATCTTAATACTTTCTAATATTTTCTATGATTGAAATTATCTTCGGTTTTTCATTTTAGTTTTTAAAATTCTATTAATTATTATTTTTGATTCTGGCAATAATGGCAACAACATAATAATTTTAATAAATGTATTTACGAATTCCACATACAACTAATTTGAATACCAGTACTAAAAATATGTTTTTATAGATGTGGAAACACTTATTCCTTACCACATATTTTATTCCAACTAAAATTATTTCTATTTTCACCATTACATAAGTAGGGTGTCATCCTCGAATGTTGTTTTAAGTAGGGCTATTTAAATTTTAAAATTAGTTAGTAATTATGGATAACGATTTAGTTATTTAAGATGCTGTTATGTAGTCAAAAATAAACGTTCTTTTTTTATTATTGTCTGGTAACTACTACTAATATGGGTTCATTTAATTCTGATAATTATTTTGTGGTATTATAAATGTATTGGGCATTTTATTTTATCATTTTAAATTATATATATATATATGTATATATATATAATACATATATATATATACTATATATATATATATATATTATGTGCAATAATATATACCCCTGTATATATATCACAATCTCAATCTTAGTAATTCATTTAAACACTTCCTTTCACCTGTTCTTGTTGTGTGTAACTTGCTAATTTTAATTATGTTAGTGTTAAAATATATATAAATGATATAATAATATGCCCAATACATTTATAGTTTACCACAAAATAATTATTAGAATTAATTATATATACAGTTAGTATATCAACTTTGTGTAATCGTAATGATAAAATGAGAAAATATTCCCCTTTTAAACAAAATAAATTACCTTAACATATTAACACAATTGTGTTCTGTTCCATTGTTCTGTCAAAGTTTTGTACTTTCTCTCAATTTCCTATCTTATTTTCATAAAACTTTGGCCGTCTACCATTTTGTTATCGAACTCAAAATTGCACAGGTTGATATGTCTTTTAATAAGCTTTAAAATGATATTGAAGTCTACATAAAAACATGTTGACCCCCTTTTACCGTGCCCCTATTGGTTAAAAGGGGGGGGGAGTTCTTCTAAATGTAGCTATTGTTATCCTACATATTTTCATTAAGTTTAAATGTTTTATCTAAAACCCTTAATCTATAAAGAGGCTTTAAACTTCTTTTTTTTTACTCTGGTAACAAATAAATACGGTTTAAATTTACTACTTTCTTTAAGTTTGTAAGAAGTCTTATTTTAAGTGTAATTATTTTTTTTTTCAAGCCAAGCAATAAGGAAGTTTCTCAAAACATATCTTTTTAGTATAATATTCTAAGTGATGTAGTCTTGTGTCAGTATAATAAAAAGAACTTTATTCTACAAAAGGAATGGAAGTGCTGCAATAACACGTTCGGTTTTATTACAACCACTATCACACTAAAAACATTGTTTACTGTGACACAAGAATACTCATGTGAAAGCGTAAGAAGCGTTGTGGATAATACAATTAGACAGAAAGTGTCGCCCTGTGATGTATTTCTCAGTATTGTTCAATGTAATAAATTGAAATGTTTTTCATCGCTGTGGTTTGGTTTTAAAATTCATTAGAGTTGAGATTTATTTGATGTATTAGACTATTGGTGTTTTAGTGATTGTCTTGAGGTAAAACAACTTGATGTAATAGTGAACGTTATGTCACTTGTTGACTGTACTATTTAATTATTACTTATCACTGTGGTGAAATACACAATATTAATTTATAATTCTGCTAAATATAATTACAGACACGAAAACTAAAAAGACAATAGTTGCAATCATTATTATTTAGTTTATTCCCTCGAATACACTGATGTTAATTCCGTAACATAGTTACCATCAGAGGGTTCTGTTAGCTAAACTGGAATTAACATTTACATCTACGATTACATAAATGATGACCTACCACCCATCCTACTCCACAATTTTATATTATGTTTTTCGTTTTTGTGCCCGCCAATGTGGTTAAGAGAGATATTAAAGACAAAACTATAACAATCAGAATGATATCTTTAAAATATTTTTAACCTAACCTAACCTGTGTATATCATGTATTACTAATTATCGCACAATGTAAAGAGTAAATAAAACAAAAACTCATTTAAATGCTGGTTTTCATTTCCATGGTTTGATGACCCTGTCGTGCTTGATTGATGAATAGCTAAAATATATACTCTTAAAAACGTATTAAAGGATATAAGTATTTAATTTACAAGGATAATAAATATTACGTTTCTACTTAACCTAATGTGCACTTATCCATAGGAGAAACTCGCAACATATGACCCACGCAGCAGGTGGTGAGACACGGGTGGTAAAGAGCAGAAACAAGGCAGTTCATGTAAAAACAGCAGGTGGGCTTTCAATGTGCTCTTTATGGTCTGTGATTTTGCGTCATACGTGGTCACCCAGGAACTTGTTAAGTAAAATAACCTAGTACTTTTTTTATCTTTGTAATTGGTTAAAGTTTGTAATATCGTATTATAAGTTACTTCACTTATTTTACTTTATCATCTTTTAATCTCATGAAATGGTTATGAAATTTTCCCCCTACATTCTCTTGCATGAATATGAAGTTAAGGATTTTTTGTCACGCCTTATTGTTATTTTTCTTAAAAATTTATATTAATAGATAAACCAACAAACGCCCCTTTGTCCGCGATCCATATTTACTAGATACATTTCTTCGATTCCCGTTGTGTAACAGCACATTAAAAACACCGTAGAATGACGATACTTATTATGGCAAGCTTATAAAGAAGCATAATCCGAAGAATGACATGAAAACCGTTTAAGATGAACCACTATTTAAAACTAAATACAAAAACTTATTTAGTCAAGCAGAATCACTGTCGTTTCTATTTAATTATACCACAGTAACTGTCATAACGATTATAGTATCATGAAGGATTATGTAAATTCTTTACATAACTCCTATTATTGACAATATTTTAAAATCTCAAACCTTTTAACATATTTATTTATATTGTGATCAGTGAGTGGAATCAGAGTGTACAAATGAAATTACCACATTGCGTATATACATGATTGAAAATAAATAATTCCTAAACCATAACTAAAACATTAACACAATTAACGTTTGAAAGCTTAATGAACTTTTATGTACGTTTCGATAACATAACTACCATACTCAGGAGGAATATACAAATACTAAACTAAATATGTCATTGAGTCGACAAGCGTACGTAGCGCTCCTCTCCCTTCCACATTGTTCAGACCGGTTTCCCCTCCAACGTAGAAAGTGGGAGGGGCGTCGGGACGCCCAATCCAACTAATCTAATATAACTTATTAAGAATTTAAAAAAATATAGCAAATGATCAAACACATATACCTTTGCTTTTCATTTAAAAATATCAATGTAAGTTAGAGTAGTTGGATTGAGCGGCACGTCGCCCCTCTAACTTTCTAAGTAGGCGGGGAAACCGGTTTAACCAATGCGGAGAGGGGGGGGAGGTCGTCTCACTGTCACATTTACTTTGGTATTGTTAGTCTGAGGATGGTAGCTATGTTACCAAAATGTACATATGGGTTTATTAAACTTGCTAATTTTAATTATGTTAGTGTTTTATTTGTGGTTTGGGAATTACTTTTTTCATATCGTTATCAACCACAAGGCGTATTGCATTTTTGTATTGTGTGTATTAAGCTACATTATCTTTATTTCATACATTGTTATCTTTTATTGTGCTTTGAACAAATTGTAATCAACGTAATATTAGCTTAAACATTCTGCATCGTGTTGTTCACTCTTCCTTTAATTTTGTATAAACAAGAAGAAATAACTATTCTCACTTGGTAATTTAATTTGACTCAACCACAACCAATATGGTCTTCCCCTTTGAGAAGTTCCTTCAAATAACATTCCCGTGTATTTTCACAAGAAATTCCCTCCTTACATAAACTGTTTCTCCTCGCTCTGTTCTCAACGTTTACGTTTCTCTAATTAAATCCTGTTAATGAAAATAGGTTATAATTCATTTAAACACTTCCTTTCACCTGTTCTTGTTGTGTGTAAGCTGTTTCCTTTACCACGAACTTCAAATGAGATGTACTTGTTACTCGAAATTTCTATCAGCTTTTATTAATTAATGTATACGCATTGTACGATGCGCTGTCTAAATATATAGTTTAATACCTTTTGAAGGATTATTTTTGTAATATGTAATTGTTTTATACGTTTAAGTTAATTATTTTAACATTAAATACATCAAATATTACTGGTCGTTACATCAACTACAATTCTAAATTTTTCAGCAAATTCCTAATATGTAAAATTAGTTGTTCAGTTAAAAATATCTATTTGATTTTAGTATTTCAATGTTTCATGGATTAAAGAAGAAATTATTGTATGAAGTTTTTATTAGTATGTTTTTTTTGTGTTTGGTCACAGCGTTTATAATTTTTTTTTTTTTTTATCAGTATTATTTTTACAATCTTATGCATTTCAGATTAATATTCGTTAAATAGTTCTCTCCTACATTTTGAGTTGAATACATATTATGTATCAAATTGTTATCGTGGGACAACTAATGCCTCCTTTAGTCATAACATCCAATGCGCATGATCATACTGACTGACTGTAATGTTAGTAGGAACAATATTATTACACTCTGATGTGATATTACAATGTAATCAAAACAGGAATAGTATATCCCTGTATTTGTATGTAATTAATAACAAACATGACACACAATCGTTCTTAAATTGATAACGTTTATTTTAGATATTAGAAATTATTGTACAGCTCTAGAACAGATGGCAATACTACATAAAACAACTGTACTTGTCCCCAAGGAAGATCGATTTGTTGGTTTAAATATTCTATCCAAACGTTAGGGAATATAATTTGACATATTTGTTATTTTGATTATTTATAACTTTAAATTTGTTTTTTTTATGTATCTAGGGAATGTTAAATAATTGTAATTCATCTGTCATAAATTTATAACATTGTTGTCACAACATGAATAAATGATGTTTTTTTTTATGAACAAAACATCAATAAGGTGGATTTTCTTCACAGTTTTCAATATTGTTTATTCTTGTACGCCCAAACCCTGTATTCTATCAGTTTAACATGAATTCTTTGTACAGTGCCACGCTTTTTTGTAAACCTAACCGTGTCTTTACAATTTCGATCTTATAATTTTGATTGTAGTATTATATTAAAGAAAATTCTATTTAGTTTCTCTAAAGAAGTGATGTCTACCCTCACACAACACTAGGGACGTTATTTATGACCTCAATTAAAGGGACACTGCTGCAATGGATCAATCATATACAACATGCACTCCATCTTCTTTGGTATTACAACATAATTATCCTCGGGAGAAAACATGTGATTCAGAATACACTTTTCTCATTACTAGCTTTTGATAATTTTATTATTATCTCGTTTTTTTTTATTAACTTGCACACAATATGGCGCATATAAAAAGTAGGTATGATATATAATTAATGTTTTTATTAATAATCCAATTAAAATAATTTCATCAAATAGTTTTATTTATGGCTTAGACATAATATTTTTAATTGACAGTGCTCTATATACATATTGTTAAAATTATTTGTTCTTGATAAATTAACTTCTATTTATTATTTTTCTATTATTTTATATCTAAATAAAAATTACATAACTTCTCTGATTATCATCTTCTTTTATCACGTCATTTAAAAAGGTATGATTGTCATTTCAATCAAGCATCTGTTTTTAGGACTAATAAAATATTAAAAAATTATTAAAATATCCCAATTTTTGTACGTATATCTGTTATATAATAATAGTTTTATTCCGCCATTTTATTTAGGCTATGCGATAAACACTTACACCGCGTAACATTGTTCGGACCGTTCACATAATTGAATTGCAACAAGTGGTTTACAACTTCTTAAGCTTAAACCACTATTTACAGTTTGTAAGTAGTTCTTTATAAGTTTAAAATATACTCTAAATTTCTAGTTTAGTTAGGATTTGAACTTCTTTTGTATCCTTTGATACGAAACTTTTTAAGCTATTGATAAAGATAAAAGTTGGAATTTGTGTTTATAATTTGATTTCATAATCATCGTAGACGATTTAATCAAATAATTTTTGAATCAATTCAATAATATGCTACTGAAGTAATTATTGTATGCATATGAAACGTAATAATACATCATAAATATATCATTTTTAAATGATTTTTCATTTTGTAAATAACTTAAACTAAATATCATTTCTTTATTATTTTCAGTTTAACTATTATTTTTAAAGTGTTGTTTACTATTATTATGTATATAACAACAAGGTAAAGGTCACAATTAGTTTACTTTCCCGTCGGTCTTTCTATCATTTTATTTGGTAATAACCTGTTTATTCAATTTTTCCAAAGGCAACAAATTAAATCAATAAATTTTCTTTGAAATATGTTACAAAAACTGAAGGAATTGTTGTCTTTATTTTTTTATTTATCCTGTATCCTTAGAATAAAGTAAGTTTGTTACTCGATAAAAATTCTGACCTTCGTTTTTTGAATGATTTCACGTTTTATAGTTTTACAAGATTGATAAAGTGATTTTCGTCAAGCCGCCCTTCCGCTGTCGTCGTCGCCTATACGCAAGCGCAATAACGACCACTAAAATTAATATAACATGAAATGTTGCCCAGTGGAAAAACCCCTATTGAACCTATATTGAAATTCATAAAATTCGAACTACAAAATCTCAAAATGGCGGACATATTGAACAGTTTTAGTTCATATTTCGTGTATCATTAACTTATAACACAATAAATTAGATAAACATCTTATTTACATTCTGCATGTAACGGTACCAACCGTACATCTACTATGATAAATAGCTTAGTCATTGTTAAAAACGCAATTTGGAATTCTGACTTCTTAAGAAATTGTGATTTTTGTATAGCTACGAGAATCCTAGCCGATTCTTCTACAGGAACGGTTTAAACGCAGGTTTCTTCTGGTAGGCGACTCTATCTACCAACTGAATTTAACATAACCTACAAACTCCAATAAACCAACTTTTGGGCATTAAATTTAAAAGATCTGTTTTTGTTACATTGCATGATGGGGTGGGTTAATAACATAATGGCGCTCATCAACGTGTTTTACTTTATGACTTTAAGCTTCACGTGTTGTTTGTTTTATCAATAGAATCGACTTTGTAACGGAATGGTATCTTAATTCTAATCTAAATGTATATTTAAATTCTACAATAGAAAAAACCTACAGGGATAAAAATACTATACACTTTTTTCGAAATTCTATTTTAAGTTACCATATTTAATTGTCAACTTAATTCACGTGATTGAGTAATTAAAAAATAATCCGATGTTGAATAATTACATTAACATACGTCGTTCTCCGGTTATTTTTGAAGTTTAATATAGTTTTAATATATCGTAGCTCAAATACAATATAACAAACATATACTTCTTTATTAATGGAAAACAGGTTTCTTTCTCTAGCTTTGATTACATGCCGAGTCTAGGAAAATATAATGATCCTGTTATGAATAATTCATAAAAGATATCCAATTCTTTTCGGTTAATAAGTTCTTCTTCAAGTGAAATGTTATTTCCTCCTTTGCACTATCTTAGATTGATCTTGGAACACGCTCAACAGATCTTCGAATAAATTCAGATTTTTGTGACACCTAAATTACTTTATATAATCAGACTCCAAAATGTAGTTTAATATAGCTTGTATAGTCGTATTCCCAGCGACCGATTCATATCATTTGTTGGATAGCTTCGAACTTTGCTTTGTATAATTAATTGTATTTATTATTACTACAAATAATTTAATAAATATATTTGTGAGAAAATCTGTTCAACGATTTTAATTTTTTTAAATCTAACAAGTCAAGCTCTTATTTATATCTGGAGTAAGTTAAATTTAATAATTTTATTACTAACATAATACCATTTAAATATCATAAATCCCTTATTTATATAAATTCTGAGTGTTTCGTGGAAACAATATTTACTATTCTCTGTTTGAAGTTAATGATGGAAGTTCATTTTTATTGTTATACATTTTTCGGACATTTGCCATCATTTGTGTGTTAAAAATCAAAACACGACGTTTCGGGAATAAGAATCAATTTCCGTTATCAAGTGACTAAAAACTAATGAAACATGAAACTAGAAACTAAGCCTATGTAAGAAGTAAAATTAAATAAGAATACCACCAACCTTAATATCTAAGCATGCATCTCAGAGCTGAAACTGAGAAGAAAAAAAACACAATCACGGTAACGTCACGAAACGTAGTGTTTTGATTTTTAACACACAAATGATGGCAAATGTCCGAAAAATGTATAATAATAAAAATCTTTACTAGTTGTATATTACCTTATTCTCACTTACTTAACCAGAACTTATAGAAGGCTATTCGTTGCAGAAAAGTCTCTTGAAGTAACAGTCATTTGTATTTTCACAAGGAATTTTCCCCTTAGAGAAATGATTGCGAAAAATATATAATATACTGGTTATCAAGTTCGGTGTACTTCCGGTTATGAAGTTTGGCTGTTGTGGTAATTCCACGGGTATTCGGGGATCACTGTATCGAGATCATAGCATAGATATGCGATGCGCGCAACGTAGTCAAGACAAGTTACAGTCGTTCTCAATGCGCCGAGGTCAGCGGATGTAAGTTGCGCGTTGTTACTATTTAACCTTTTGCTTATAAAACTAAATGGCTACCTAAACCCTTAATCGCGGGGTTGATCGACCCCCGGGTGTTACGTAGTCATGAGTAGGTCATCCGACTAAAATTAAGAAGGAATTATTATGACCTAAAGGGTTAACGTAATTCTCCCATTACGCCTGTCCCTAACCGTAAGTTCTAAACGATAAGTTAAGTAAATATAAATTAGATATATAACTAATATAAGTTAGTAAATATATAAGTTAAGTAAATAATTAGTTAGTTTAGTAATTAAATTATATCTCATCATAAGCTGGCTGTGAACATAGTGGTTAGTTGGGTTTGAGACTAAGCGTTAATTAACGATCCAATATATTTACTGTATAAGTCTTAACACGTTTTTCCAAACCCTCCTTCCGGAACCTTAAGCGGTTCGAACGTCTGGTCATATCGAATAACCAGGGCTGACGTTAGCCTCAGTCGGTAGCCGAGACGTTCGCCGCACAGTATTTCTGATTATCAAGTTTGGGTGTACTTCCGGTTATCAAGTTTGGGTGTGTGTACTTGTAATTATGAAGATTGGGTGTACTTGTACTTATTAAGTTTGGGTGTACTTCCGGATATGAAATTCGGATTTTTGCGAGGTCTTATTAAGTGGGATAAATTTAAAAAAACATTTTAAGTACTAAATTAATGTATTGATAGATTTATAAATGTTACTTAATGAATAATTACTTTCCTAATATTGAGATGTCTTAAGTTTATTTTAACAATACAAATGTTACCATTTAAATCGCATTAGATGAAGATGATAACAATCTAATACGCAGCCAATTCCCTAATTACACATTCCTCCCTGCGGAACGTAATGAGGAAATGCGTGCAATTATGACGACAATATAAATTTATTCCGGTCCACCTATAATTTTGTTCCTCTTTGTGTTTTGGTTTTAATGTTTATTATCAACATTTTGTTTTATCACGCTGAAACGAAATTTAGCGAATTAAAATAATTATCTAAAGAAAACAGTTTCTAAGTTTAATTGGTTGTCGCTTTAATAAAATTAATCCATGTACCAAACACGCAACTTCATCCCCTTCTCGACAGTTAAATCTTGAGTCTCAATGATCTCATTCCGCCTCCATATTTCTCCAACCGACATCCTCCTTTAATTTAGTCCGGACAACACTTTGTTTAACTATTTATAAAGCTTATTACACCCTCTTACATTAATATTCCGCATGCATTCAGTTTAAAATAAGTCTTTTTAATTTCAGTCTAACAATTGGTATGCGACGTACAAGCTTTATTTATAACTTGGTTTAAGTTTAGTAGTGTCGTATGTTTGTTTAATTAGATTCTGTGAGAATTTATAGACACAGATTGGACATTGTTTTGTATTTGTATTTGCACGAATATAGAGCTTTGTATTGTGAGATGTCTTAAAATGAAAATAAAATACAACTTCTCACAAATAATACGTGAATTAAATTAAACACGTTTCAATGTTCATCGCTACAGTGATGCGTGAGATACGAGGTACGATCAGAAAGTAAGTTCTATCAATTTAGTTGTCTGTTTTTAAAATATATTTTTAAATACCATTACCTACATGTAAACTGATTTATAATCCTATCTGAATTCAGTTAATATTTAAGGCTACATTATAGGCTAGTCTGTTAAAGTTAAATTGTAAAGATTAAATAAACCATTTTGAATTTTGTTCATTTGGACAAATTATTCCATAGAGAAGATCCTCTCACATCCTGTCTCTACTCCGTGACATTGGGAATTTGGAATATCATCTTGCTTTCTCTAGATTATCTCTGAATTAACGGCTTTATAGAAGCGGACTCGATTGATGTATATTGCACAAATTAAAAACTTAAATTTTACTTGAATACCATTTCTCAAAAACTTAATAATCAAACTCACTTCAACGATAATGGTTACAATGTGGTTTAAACACGTTTTATTTGTGAGATATTGTGTTTGATTTATTTTTATTTCAAAACATCTCTTAAGTCAAGTTCATTGTTTTTTTTTTTTAAGGTTAGAAATTCGTTGCGAATAAGTTTAGATATTTAAACTTGGACTCTTTTTTTCTCTTTCTTTCTTTTTTTTCTTTTTTTTTCTTTCACACATTAAATTTTTTCCTTCGTGTCTTGTATCTTAAATTAAAAAATGACATTTACACCTTTTGTCGTTGTATGTTAAATAATTTATTTCATATATAGTAAATTTTAATTATTGTAAGATACAGTTCTGACTAATTTCGTTCGCCATGTTTATTTTGCAATCGCAGGTAAAACATTTGAATATTCTCAGGCATGTGTTCCAATCACGTTAATGATTGGGTGTTTCCAAAAGTCATACAATACAAGGTGTTTCACAAACACAAACCTTATGATGTATTCTTGTTTGAAGTAGACCTAATAAAAAACAACATTATTATGCCAGAGCAATGGAAGTGCTACAATAACATGTTCAGTTTTATTACCAACACTGTCACTATAAAAACATTGCTTGCTGTAAGTGTCTCGCTGTTAAATATTAACACAAGAACACAGCTTTAAAAGCATAAGGGGCGGAGTGGATAACACGATTACACCAAATGTCACGCTGTGAATCTGTATATTTATTGAATCTGAGTGAAACTACATTTAAATGAGGTTGTTTTTTCCTTGTTGTTTAAAGAGGAAAACCTCTCTTTATTTCGCCATATAAGAAAAAGAAGATGAAGGCGTACTTCGAGTACTTTAATAGCGTCAGGTCGGGAAAGAACAAGAGTTGGTCAAAAGAATCCTGATTGAAAAGATAAGAGAGTGAGATTTAAAACCACACTACATGCAAATAGGTAGGTTCTTCAGAGTTGCTCCGCCCAAACTGTCTACAGTGAGCCAATATTAGATTTTCTACATCTACATTATTGACATTTTAGTGGTTGTATGCCGTGTGAAATCTATACCAGTAAAAACAGTCTGATATAGTAGTAAATATTTAAGCATGCAAGAACTTGTGTTTCCTTTTAAAGTTTAAAACCTCTCGGAAATTGTCAAAGGAATAAAGAACATAAAATAAAAACCCTTAGCCCTCGAATACTCCAATAGCGTCAGAGCTGGAAGAGAACAAGAGTTGTTCAAAAGTCACGTGATAAAAAAGATGAAAAAAGGGGTAGATGCACCTAGGTTCCTCGTTATTATCACGCCCTTAATTACTATAAATGAATTCTTAGACCACAAAAACTGTTACAAATGGAAGATATTGTATTGATATTATTTTACGGGGGTCCCACGAAGAGGTCGCTATTTTTAATATGGCGGACATATGGAATACTACTTAACTATATACAGTTATATTACATTATATGAAAAAACGTACCTTTGAGTTTCATTGTTTTATGATCAATCGAAACAAAATGATGGAATAAGAAAATAATGGTAAGTTTACAATAAAATTATTTTATTTGGATAAGCAATACAAATTTTATTTGCTGATACTGTAATATGAAAATGAGTGACACTTAATAAAGAAAAAAAACCGTAATAAATTATTAATGATCCACTTGATCTTTATTCAAATTGATGTCCATCAATAGTTATGCACTGATGACAGCGAAAAAAGGTCATAAGGGCTTTTGAAAAATTGCTGAGGTATTAAAAGTAATTCCTCTTTAATCAGCCTCATTTAATTCATCATCTGTTGTTATAGGGTGAAAATTCAAATTTTGTTTTTCTTGGCATACCTTTGAACTGAGCACCTTGGTATTCCAGTAGAGGATGAAAATTTTCTAAGTGTATTTGGCCTATTTGGAGATTTCAGTAAAGAAGCACATGCAAGCTCTTCATTTTCTGATAAAAAATCTATGGTATTTCTTTGAAACTGATCCTGTTTCTAGTACTTTCCATTATGAATTGATTTTCTTAAAGGAGGAACCACATTTGGGTTGGTTCTTTTGAAAACACCTTATCGCATCCTATTAATTTAAAAGCAATACCACAAGAACAACATTTAACTTTTTGTTCAGTTGATATTCATTGTTTCTATGATATCACACATAAACTGATTACCAAATTGTTTCATTGTTGTGTGTTAACAAAACAACAGCTGATCGAGATTCAACAGATGGCAATGCACATTTTAATTGTATTTCATCATGTTAGGAAGTGGTTATATCCAGAAGAATAATGTTCTTTTTGTTATGCCACCATTTTGTTTTTATTGACCATAACAATAAAACTGGAGGGGATATTTTTACATATCTATGTAACATAACTGTAAAGTGTCAAGTTTGTAGAGTGTTCCACATGTCCGACATATTAATTGTAAAATAGTGATCCCTTCGTGGGACTCCCTGATAATAATAATATACCTATATATGTGATGTTTATTTCATTCTTATCAATAAGATGTACATATTGTTAATTTTATGTTTTGTTCTGTTACAGGTAAGTCATACAGTCCTGCATATGGCCTATAGAACGTAATGCAATCCGTACAACTATTGTAAGTCAATTTAAAACATAAAACGTATTGTCAATGCTTTGAAATTTCCTCGTCATTTTATGCAACAATGTAAATTAAATTAAATAATGAGTTTAAAATCAGCTGTTGAAATAATATTTGTTAAATTGATGGCTGTCGTAATTATTTTGAATTATTTAGTTTCACCCCCCCCCCCCCACTGACACACACAAATTGGTTTATTGAATTTTGCGGATCATTTAAATCATGGTAATTCTTTGTGATTATTTTTGAATGTTTGTTTGAATGAGTCTTAATCTGAGCATCATTTCTACTCAACTAACGGAAAAACTTAAATTTTCCTTGACCCCCACATAAGTACAGATCTTTAAAATGAGTATTGTTTCAAAATTCTAAAAAAAAAAAAAAAAAAAAAAAAATGTAAAAATTGTGAGAATATAAAATGTGATTAAATGTAAAAAAATAATTAAATGTACAGACAGATTTTTCAAATAGTAATTCCTATCGTGGGATATATCATTTTGAAGGGCATGAAAAAACGATATTTTTATTGCCTTTGATTTGTCTCTACCATATCTTTAACCGGAATTATGGGTAGTAGAAATTGAATATTTAACTTTATATTTTATTTGTCTCTGATAATAATGAAAGGAAAAACAAAATACTGATTCAATTTTTTAACAACATACTATTTAATTAAATGAACACACTTTTATGTATTTTTCCTATTTTAGCAAACCTACCCCAAATTTTGAAAGGGAGATCCAATTGGGGAATTTTTTCTCCATCATATGACATATCATTTCAAAATGAATTGTCAGAGGAAACTGATGGCGTATATAATAAGTCTGTACAATTTGTTTAAATGAATTCATTTTAATTTTGATATTACTTTGGCCTTCATTCTTGTTAAGTTAGTTCATTATTTCAACCAAAGTAGTAATGGGGACTTATTTTATTCGTCATCAGTTTATTCTTACTGTCACTGTTAAACAAATCGGCTCTCATAAATTTAATCGGTATTTTGTTGTTGTTTTTTTCCCCATAAATATCTATGATAAATTGAAAACTATTAAAATTTGACTTCTAGCCCCATAATTCCGGTTATAGATATCGTAGAGACTTTTACAAAGGTCTGAAATGTTTTTTTTTTATGCCCTTCAAAATGATATGTCACATGATGGGAGTTGCTATTTGAAAAATTACGATATCCCCTTAAAAAAGGGGGCTAAAATATGTTTACCACCATAAAAAGTGATAGGACTTATCTTATTAGGTTTGGCAAAGATTAGAAGTTTTCTTCTCTACTTATTCAGAAATTACCTAGGAGTTGCAAGACTTTCTACTAAATATTTGTGTCAGTAAAATTTGTCTGTTATATCTACTGAATCAAATAAACACCCTAAGGAATAACATGTTCTGTATTACTTGTACAAAGATATGTAACAGCAGTCTGATAATCAACATTTCTGATAGCTTAGTTACACTAACTAGTTGGGATGGAATTTGGCACACTTGTACCTATAGATACTGTAATTTATTTGATTCTATTATTTATTGCCTTCAGGGCTAGCCAAATGTCAGATAGAATTTATGATGTAGAAACGAGCTATTTCTGTTTTATTATGTTTTCAAGAAACATTTTGATTCTTTTGGAATGCATTAGTATTGGTACTTCAATAACTAGCGACCAGATTGACTCATACTTTTTAACAAAATAGACGTTTATTGTATTTTTGTTTGATCTAGATAATTTTAGTGTTGGGGTTTGTGAAATGGAGATAGGGATCAAAATGAGGCGTTACATTAAAATCTGGTGATCTAAGGAATAGAAATTTTGAAGTTTCATGCTACATAGAGTAATTAATATTTACTACATACATTTTCGTATCCCAGAAGTGGGTGTATGGTAGCAAAACTTTTTTATTTATTGTATATTTTTATAAGGTATTAGAATTAACATTTAGATTCTCAAAAATAAAATATAATCTGCCAATTTTATAAAGTATTTATTGATTTCACTAAAGTTTGTATAATTTGATTTGATAGTTAAGAAACTAATTTCTAAATGTTGTGATTTTTTACAATCCATTAACAATTTGTATTTATGAATACGACTACAGATTAATAATTACCAATGAATTTGGATGTAATTGAACTATTTACGATTTCTATATAACATATCAAATTCATATTATTAATATAGTTTACTCTGCCATTTGCCTCCTCTAAATATAAGTATCAGTGAACAGAAAAATAATCTGGAAGAGGTGAAAATAATATTTCGATGAAAATCGAATACAACCGAAAATTAATTTAAGCTTCATACTCCCATAAATGTGGAAAAAATATAGAAACGGTTTCATATATTTGGTTCTACAAAGTTACAAAAAACGTCATTTTAGATACATTATGTATCTACGGGATGATAAAAGCATTTACTACTATATAGGCTACAGGGTGTTCCAAAATAACACAGAACGTGATTTTTTAATCTTAATTTAATGTAAAAATGTTGTACCGATTTTTATCGATTAAAAATCTTCAAAATATTTGCAAAGTTTTGGTGAAAGTTTCGTTCCTCTATTTTTATGTTACATAGTTATTGGTCTAGTGAAGTCCTTTCCACATTCCCCCCCCACACTGTATAAAACTATGAAACAATCTAATCTGCCAAACGTATATAGAAATACAAATTATGGCGTCCGTTGAGTTAAAAATTAATCCGGTTAATTCATAGCAAGGCGTAGCTTCATGGTCTCAAACTAGAGACATGTGGCGAAAGGTTATTCACTCCGATAAATCCGTTAGGTAACTAGTCCGTTCGCACTCAACGTTTTTGTTAGTCAACTTGTGTATAATCTCTTTTCTAGCTTGGTGTTTTGTCATTTCTTGCGATAGGAGCAGTTTTATTAATTTGTGGTTTTATTATCTTACGTTTTATGGCCGCTTAGATCTAGTTTCAGTTATTGGTTACTTCCGTACGTTACTAGTTTCCAACATATTCCAAGAATACAAAGCTATATTGTCATCATGTTTTATGTTTTCACTTGATAACGGCAGTTGATGGTTACTCTTGAAACGTCATGAATTAGTTTTTCTATACGCATATAATTGCAAATATTAGAATAAACGATATCGATAGTATAAACACATCGTACAATGGTAATATTTAATTAAATATATATTAATTTAACCATGCTTTATAGTTATGAAATTTTAAAACAAAAATATCATAAAAGGAATTACCTTTTTACGACTTAAGGTTTTGAGAAAATGCTTGTATAATGCATGTACTCGTGTGTTTTGAATTTTTGTGTAAGCCTCGTGGCTTAATAACGTGATTTAGTTGTGCTTACAGAGGTCTAAACAAGAGCTTTAATTTATTTTGAGTTCATGCTGTTAAATTAATGAAGTCTTGTGCTTTTAAGGGCTAAGTGGTTAATCTGGTGAGTTTAGATGGTAATCTAGGATTTAATCTCATTAATTTTGCCTTTTTTGTGCTTCTGTAATGGTTTCTTTGTACGTATGGGACATATAAAAGTAAAACTTTAAATGGTAGTGTTTTACATTTATAATATTTTGAAAAATTCGTATAAAAATTATTTTAAAAATAGAAATGAAAAATGCATTATAGTTCGTTTTTTAAAACCTTTTTGATATATCATTAAATTAATTTTGAAATATCTATCTTTTCCATAATTAAAAACAATATATAAATAGTCTTGATCATTTCTATTTTATTTGATATATTATCATTCTTACAAATATGTTATTTAAAGAAGCATTTTGATATTTATAAAAAATATACAGGTGGGTTCAAAATTTTGGGAGCTGTCTGATTTTAGGAAAATAAGATAAAAATTTATAAAAACATAGATCCGGTAACGCTTCATTTTAAGTCTGTCCGGCTTTTTGTGTTTAAAAAAAATTAACGATAACTTTTGAAATTATTAATGTTATGAGTTTAAATTTGGTGTAAACATTGACGCTAAGTTTTGTAACCAGTATACCAAGATATAAAACTTTACTATGTAAATATTCAAAATGGCGACAGTTTATAATTTTTAAAGTCAAATATCTCGGACACCGTAAATTTTACGAATATTTTACAAGAGACAAAATATTTCATTTTTTTAATGACAAATTAAATGAGGGTTTCTGTAACTTGAAAAATAGTCAAGTTATCGTCAAAAACTAAAACGAAAAGACATTGGTAATTGTCAAGATAACGCAAAACATATATTACAATAATATTTCTAGACTAATTAATTAGACTACATATTAACGTGAAATTATTTCTTAATATTGTTTATCATAAAAGAATAGAAATAATTTGTGTTATTTATTTTAAAAATTGTACACAAACAACCGATAAATACAAACGACATTTCTCTCTGTCTTTGAAAATTTACTGACTAGTTACACTACATTTGAATCTGAAATTATTTCTTAATACTGTTTATCGTTAAAGAATAGAAATTTTTTTTGTTACTTGTTTAAAAAAAATGTACACAAATAACCGATAAGTACAAACGTCATGTCTCTCTGTGTCTTTATTTGAAATTTTACTGACTAATTAGATTACATTTTAATGTGATATTATTTCTTAATATTTTTTTTCATAAAAGGATAATGTTATTTTTAACTTTAGAGATACAGTAACAGATGCAATTTATCGACTTTCCTAATTTGACAACAGTTGCGTGTGACAGTTGGATTCTTGACAATAGGAATGGAGAATAGTCCGCTTTTATTACAGTATAGCCTTGCAGTGACTATAGTGCGTGTCCAGTGACTGTAAAAGCAAATAGGATATTCTCTACTTGAATACTGAAATCAATGTGTGATATTCTATTTTTTAATCTATTTTATTTTGACATTAACAATATTTATGTTAATGTTACAGGATGATATTGAGCAATAAATAACAAATTTATTTAATGATCTTTCGACAGATTTTAATCTTACTAAACAAATTGTTTTATTATAATACCAGGCGATTCACGAAGATATGCAGAAACTGCGGGAGATTATTCTGCATGTAAAAGTAAAGAAAAAAAAAGTTATAACAACACGGTCCGGAAATGCTTCGTTAGCGAGTTACGGGCTGAGTATGTATTTCGATGGTTCCTTTATTACTTTGAAAATTAAGGGTGTATAACGAATCAGTTTCATACATCAATTTGCAATCGTATTAATCTTATCAACAAGTAAAGATAATGTGCCTAGTAAAGATCAATAACCTAGAACCTAGTGTTGATAATATGCCTATGATTTCATATTTAAAATATTATGAATTCCTATTACAGGGCGTAAAAAGTGATATGTTAGTGGATGTAATTTTATTATTTAATTTTGCAAAGAGGATTTTCCCAGTTGTCCAACATATCAACAAATAGAAGAGTAGATTTCGGGAAGTGTAGGTCTTAGCGGGCTTTACACTTTAACAGAAAACATAGTTAAAGGTTATTTTTAAAAGTATTAAATACTAATCTCGGCACTTTATTGGGAATTATCAGCTTTAACTTGCTCTAAAGCATAATGGATTGGTATTTAATACAATCAATCTTTGAAAGTTCTTTACACATCCTGTACTGGGAATCTGTACATATTTATGACTTCTAAATAATTGTGAATGAAATAAATAAACTAAAATCCATTTCAAATATATTAACGGCCGCTATTTTAGATAGGACCAAGATATCGACCTCTAGTTTTCGTATTTGCATTTTACTAAATAAGCCCTTTAATATTATGGGTAACTCGATGGGGGGGGGGGTTTCCATTTAAGATTAATAAGTTGCCCCCTAAAATCCCCATTTTTTGGAGGGACAGGTAAAAATGTCGCATTTTCCAAAAAGTAGTATTTTTTTCAGCACAAGGCACATATATATTTTTTTAAATTTCTTTTTTAGTTTTCAAGTTGTTGAACCGGTCCAGAACTTTTGGGACACACGGTATATTTCATAATTTATCGTTAATACATGAGTTATTTAAAACGAGGTAATATCTTCAATGGTTGCACCAGATTGTCCATGCACTGGGAATTACATCATTCTGTTGTTTTATCTCTACCTTAAAGCTATGTGGGACGTGATTTAATTTACTTTATAGTTTTTATACAAATCCACTGTAATGCCTTATTATTCAGTATACCTAGTATAAGCTAAGTTTTATAATCACAAAAGATTTTGATCTCCATTGTTTCCTTCAGGAAACTGAAAAAGTTAATTTCGGAATGTGATCCGTCCGTTGTTGTTTTCGTCTGTACGTAAGCACGATAGCGGCCACAAAAATGAAGATAATAAAATGGATTTCAGTATAGGGTGTAGGATTTCAGTATAGGGTATAGGATTTCAGTATAGGGTGTAGTGTGCTCATATAAGACCCTATTGACATTAAGAAAAATCGAATTCAAAATATAATGTCGGCGATCTTTAAATAGTTTGTTTTTCAACTTAAAACACACACACTAAATTAGACACAATTTTTTAGATTTCAATTCCCTATCTAATTACGCCAAGAAAGTAATAACACATAATTATGATCTTCGAAAACCTGTGTAACAACTGTTTTAATAAAACCTACCCTCTACTGGGTTATATCTTTTAATCTAACATTAGAATTTACCATATCCTACGAAGCTCGAATAATCAACTTTTGGTCATTATATTTGAAAGATTTGTGATGGGGATGGTGGCCATTAACGTTTTTACAGTTAAAAAAAACAAACAATAAACACATAACAATGTATAACAAATTACACAAAGTAATCACTATATTGTCTTGAAATTACATCCCAGGTAATTCCGGACAATCACTTAGTTTCTTTTATTGTTTAAGTCTAGATAAAGTCAATAAGTTTTTGTCGTCGACTGTCTTTGGAACAAAATAAAGAAATAGTTGCAGCTTCATGTCTTATTAGCTCAGTCAACTGTGCCCTTTAGAGGTGGAGTAACAGTTTGTGTTCATTCTCAAAGGGCTGTTAAATAAATTAATCCTTTCAGAAGACAGTGAGGGTTAGAAAGTACTGAATTCAATTAGTCAGTGTGTTACACCTGTCTTTGTGAATTTTTAAGGAAGTTTAAATCTTTGATCGTGTTTAAAACATTTAAAAATTTATTAGTGAAACTTCTTTAATGAATGTTTTTTTATTTTTTTATTATTTTTATTTTTTTATTTTTAGGATTTATACTTTCCTCTTACCGGGCGTACCTTACCCATTACAAGTCAACCCTTTCTACGTTACAGGTTAAAGAATTAGAATTTTGGTATGCAGGTAAATTAATTTGCTTATCACTAATGTTTTTAAATGAAGGCTTTCATTCTCTGTTTTGCCTCTCAACTACGAAGCACCCTTATTCACAGGTCTTTCCCTTTCAATCCAATCTCAGGTTTTTGGAAAACCATGAGGTATTTCAGATGATGTTTTCCTATCTATCCTTCCCTACACAGAGCGTCTAAGGACACAGTAAGTTTCCTGCTCAAAGTTAGGCAGGTCAAATGTTATATTCTGAGCTGTTTACTCAGCTTCGCCAAATTTTCTACACTGAAGGTCTGGTACATGCAACTTCATTCTGTGTAGATCGCTTCGGAACATCCAGTGACTCATCAACAATCAACAGTTTACATAGGTCAGACCTACCCAGCTTAAGGCCTTTTTTGTACTGAGTCTTGAAGGACCTTTGAGTATCCTCTTTGACTGTACATTGCCTTCAGTTCTCTCCCAATATGTTCTTTAAGAAAAATAAGTTTTTGAACGAAACTGAAATGTACGAAAACTCTTATTGAGTGAAAAATAAACGAAAAGAAAATAACTGCAGTCGGTTCCACGTTCACTTTTCAGTGCCATACCGGAGATAGTCAAACTACTACTCAATCTGTAAACATTACGGTGTCAAACGGGTGTTTCACCAATTCATTGAGAGCACCAGCCCAGCCAGTAACGTAGTGGTGATATTTCCTATATGGCTAGTAGTGTTAAAACTCCCATTTGATTTGCATTGCTAATGGAGTTCCTATATTGAATAATTTTAAAATTAACGTGGAATCGAGAGTAATAGGTAAAAAACGCGCAAACCGGAAATTGATCCTGTCTAAAATGGCAGACTCAAAAATGGTTTTTAGAAATTCAAAACATATAGTTCACCCCTTTTTCTCACTTCTGTTTGAAGACAGTTTGATTCTGAAAAGGGAGCTAAATTAGAAAACAATAATTATTCAAAAGGCAGATTTTGGTTAATATTGTAAATAATATTAATCTTTTAAATTAATTAAATCAAAAAAACAAACAATAAATGATTTTTGTGTCATACTTTTAACGTGAGATATTTCAAAAGAACTAAATAGGTTTCTATTACCAAAACCGAAATTCTAACATTATAAGAATAGTATAATTATTATAAATAAACATTTAATTTGATTTGTGACATGTTTTAAAATTAAAATAAACAATACTTCACCGCAAACTATTTAGAAAGTTGTAAATAGGTTTAGACCACGCCCCTCCTCGCTCATTCTGTTTTCATACGGGGCGTGGCATAGGATAAAGTTAGTTATAGTTTGATTATCTTTTCTCATGCTTCACTGAAGATGGCGTGTCGTTGAAACGCGTTTAATATAAAAAATGTATTTTTGTGAAATTGTATTTAAGTTCAATTTAAATTTACGAATTATCATTCTCATATTCACTACTGAAACTGAAACTTGTGTCAGATAGAAAATGATAAAATAGAAATTAATGATTGCATGTTGTAGCAACTGTAGGCCTTATGGATGGTGGGGATAAGAAGAGGAAAGAATGATAAGCGGGGATAAGAATGGGAAGTGGTGATATGAAGGGGAAATAATGGAATAGAACTTGATTTTGCGCACAGGCTTTTTTCTTTACTTTGTTTTGAATCTATATTACTCAACTTTTTTTACGTTTTAGAATTAACAAAATGGCTGTCGTTACTACTGTCATTTTAACAAGTGATATCCATTATCTTGTGGATCTAGACACAGTTATTCCTGATTTATCACAATTTCACAGTATTGTTGATTTGTTACTTGTATACACAATTGTGTAACACTAACATCAGATGTATTGGCGTCTGTCCAAAAGAAGGCGCTTAAAGTGAGTGCTACAGAATGAATAATGATTCGCATTAGAAACTGAATTTTCAACATGTAAAACACGCAGGGATTGTTGTTCATGTACATCAGTCAAGAATAAATATAATTTATAACAGATTTAATACACAGTTTAAATCGCAGAATAATAACATTCCATTTCTTTCAAGTATTTGCATAAACTATGTTATTTAATACAACTACAAATCTGTCGTAAGGCAATAGTCCAAACTTAGTTTAAACACGTTTTGTTATTTCCATTTTCACTAATGTGCTTAACTTTTTAATACCTACAAAACCGGATCTTTGTATGTTCTGTATCTGTTTTATATTAGGATCTACGAATAGATTTGATTACGACTATTTGGTATTTCGTCTAAACTTGTGGTTGTTACCCTTAGGGACTAACTTATAGTGAGTACAGTCTTGTCAATCTTAAAAGGAATCTAGCTAGATCTACACTTTTTTTTTGAAGTAGTCTTGGGTTATTTTTTCGTTTCCCCCACCAGGTCTCTCTGGACCAATTCTTGTTCTTTTTTGACCCTAACACTATTCACGTATTCAAGAGGTAGGGTTCTTTATTTTATGTTCTTTCTTTCTTTTAAGGCGATGTTCTCGGAGAAGTTTTAAGAAATATTTACATAACAATTACACTGCTTTGTTACTCGAGATAACGGAACATCCCTGTACATTGGGTGGGGGGGGGGAGTTTGACTCTAATCAAGTCTCATTGTGCTGCCCAATAAACCACACAGGGTAGGTAGCCTTTGAGATTTTAGCTCAACAGTTATTGTCCAATAGACTGCCTTGGTGGGTAGACTACAATTAGCTATAGATTTTGGAAATCCTGTGAGCCCTAACCCATATAGGTTATCACTTCCTTTATACGCCCTGACACTTCACTAATCGTCGAAACCAGCTGTCGATGAACTGATTATAAAATTTTAGAATAATTAGGACTATATTAACATTCATACAATTTATAATATATGCCTTGGGTTATTTGACTTTTCCGAAATACTCACTATGGCTATTTCCCAAGATATATTGGACTTTTTTTTTTATTAGGAAATTATTTAAAAAGCTGGTGACACCGATCAATACTTTTTTGGTTTGAGGACCACACTGATCTTGATAGGTCTTCACTTTGTTCTGCAACTGGAATATACAACCGCTGGAGGAGAGATGTCGATAAGATTCGGAACTCTTATTACTATGATTCCAGTGTTAGCTAAGGTGACCGTCGCAGTATCAACAATCTCCAATGGTGGAAAGAGTTCAAAGAGACAGATTTTCTTAGCCTCCAATTTCTCACGGTCCAGATGGAGACTTTCATCCGACTGTTTATATAACCTACATCTTCCCAAATGTCCAATTAAAGCAAGTACTTTATAAAGGGCAATGTCCTGCAATAAATCAAATTACTTGTAAAATACCTCCTCGGCTAAAGTTCTCCAGACAGTCGGCGAGTCGAATTGAAGCTTTAACAAATACTTTGGCTAGTGTTTATCCAAAATAGTTCTGCCATCGACGGCAGTATTCTTCTCTTGATCATACTTTCGTGTCACTTTTAAATATGTGTCAACGTAAATAAAATTAAATAAGATCAGTAATCGAATCCTTTTACAGTTCCAACAATTTGAGCAACAGATACAGAGGTCCAAATCAAAGAGGGTCTTTCAATTAAAGCTGTCACTGATGATCACAATGCATTTACTAACACTGTTCCAAGTGGTTACCAAATCACAAGTACAATGCAAGTAGAAAGACATCTTTAAACCATTTAACTTTTCTTACATCTCGCTGTGAATGTTGTATCTTGCAAGTGTACTGCAGCGGTATTATTCACTGATACTTTAGTCTATGAATACTGTTGTCACTGTGCTAGACAGTAGACACATTAGATTTCCAAGAACGATTTATTGAGTGGATATAAGGGAGGACTATATTGTTCACAAAACCACTAGTTTGCATCCTCATTGTGAGGTTAATTTGAGGAGATTGAAGTCACTTAACTGATTAAAGTTAAACAACTGATTTTTTATTTAACACCCAACGTCAAGTTAAAAGGATCAATATTTGGAGGAACGTTTTATTTAGCTTCGTGGGTTACAACTATTTTGTTTTAGTTTTGTTTTACGTCTCTCTGTACAATTTTATTTTATTACTTGTTCTTAAAATAGTAATCCTTATTGCTTGTCTCGATTTTACAATTTTGTAAGTCTCCAAGATTCTATTTAATTTAAATTTGGTTTAAAATGTACCCTCTTTTTACACGATGTTTAATATCTCTAAAATTTGAGCAATTATTTTTTTCCTGTTGATAATTTCGAGTTTGTTTTTAAATTTCGTAATAGATGAATAACTATTAATTTTTGAAACGGAGAATGTCAACCACGAATAAATAAGCATTTTAGTAACACTAAAAAAATAAAAATCCCCTCTGTTTTAATAGAGAGGAAATAAATTGTCCCTCTATATTTTGCTGGAATATGTAGACCTTTATTATTTAGCGTACCATTAATATGTGAATTAAATTCGCGTGGGTTAAATGCTTGTTTATATGCAATTGGACGAAATGTATTTCAGAGAAAATAAATATCTGATCCATTTTAAATAGACTAATTCTCCTGGAACGATTAAAAAGAAACGAAAGTTGTTCTTAAACATTTTGAATTTCATTTTTCAGATTTGTAAACAACTCTTGCGGTTATTTAGCTAAACCAACGCTTTAAAGTTTTTTTTTTAAAGGTAATATAAATTTTAACCCCGCATTAAAAGAGAATGTGTGTATGGAGTAAAAAATACTCTTTATTCCGCTCATCATATTTACTTCCTTTCATCTTATTTATGCTTCAACTCCATGTTCACCCGTCGGATTGAATGCCAAATGAGTGTAGGCAACTGCCTCTGTTATCCATTTTCTTGTTTCTAATTTACCATTGCCGTGTCACGAACTTGGGTTTTTGTGTCGCTTTTCAACAAATTACTCTTAGTTCTTTTTAATGTACAAATTTAATTCAGTGTAGTCATGAAGTCTCCCCTCCCCCACAGTTTACGTCATAATGATTTCAAACTAAATAACGTCCGTGTATAATTACTTTCACTCCGTTTTGTGTTGTAAAATTTTCAATCGCCATATTCATTTTTTGTAAATAGCAACATGTTGTTTTGATATATGATTTAACATTTTTTCTATTCTGATTTGTGTGGCATAAAATCTAAATAACTCAAAAATTGGAAATTTTTATGAAGAATTTAAGCGCCGCCATTTTGAAACGTGTTTTTGGATTACGTTTGTTATTTTTTTCCAAAATATTTATTTACTGTTTTAGGTAAAATGACAATTATCAATTTTATCCGTCAAATCGTTTTTGAAAAAAAATAATAAAATGGCGGATATCTGGAGAACTAATCCGGACATATGTTTATGGTAATTTTGTCTTAGTTTTGATGTGGGAAATCACCTCTTTTAGTTTGGAAAGATAATTTTGCAACTCCCTGTATAAAAACGTTTTAACTCGTTCCTCGTGTCAGTCTCTCGTCTTTGGAGATCCTCGAAGTTGTATTCCCTACGATCGTGTTGGCAACTCTGCCCTGTTACGAATATCACATTTCCTTGGGAGATCGGAGTTTAAATTTTATTTTTGACACTAATTTCGCTATTTGTCATCGTAAAGAGGTGGAGTTGGCACCATTACATGCAGAATTGAAATTTTCAAATTTGTATCTAATTTAGTGTATTATAAGTAGAATAACACACAAGATATAATTTAAAAAAAAAAACTGTTTAAAATATATGCTGTTTAGAGATTTTCAATTGATTTTTTTCCCTGAGATTCAATATGGTTTATTAAGCACAAATAGCACCAAATATAGCATTCCTATCCTAATTATTTTGGCCGTCATTAAGATAAACACCAAATACGTGGGACAACGGGAAGTCGAAATTAATTTTCGTTTTCCTAGGGTCATGAAGCGTGAAGAACAGTAAAAAAACAGAGGTCAAAATTTCTCAAGATTACCATATCTTTCACTTCGTACATTGAGGATATAAAAGTATTAATAAGTAGTAAATAAAAAAAACAGTTAAAATTAGATCAAACAGAAATTTTAGTTCAATTTAACTGGACTTTTAATATGATACGAAAATTTTCAAAATGCAAAATTCGGAAAAGTTTTGATGTTTTTTATCCCTACATTCAACTTTAATTTTATACATCTTGATGAGTTGGATTTGCATGTAGTACCAACGGGTTGCACTTTAGACACCAATAGAAATTCGAATTAAATATTATTCAATATAAATGTTAAACCGGGTGTTCCAAAAGTATGTAACCCCTTTTGCAATTTTTGATCGGCTTGAAATAGGAAAATGAAACTTTGGAAATGTCTTCGAATAATTTGTACATATCTTTTAATCGGTCTGGGTTGAATTTTTTTTAAAAAAACAGGTGCTATTTATCAAAGACATTCTTAAAGTTTAATTTTTCAACTTCAGACCCTCGGATAGACTAAATTATGTTTTAGTTGAAGTTTAACATTGGAAAATTCCATTCGGGAGGAAAACAAATGATAGATTACATGAGATATAATTAAATACAGAATAAATAAAAGAGAAAACGAGGGCAACATTCCTATAACACTATTTTATTGGTCAAAAACTCTTTATTAGTAAATTCCAGCCATGTAACTTTTACAGCTCCAGTGACAGTTTCCTTTGTTGCTACGTATAAATTAACTGAACTCTAGTTGTCCTCAATGAACAGTAATTTCCAGTTGGATGCCTCTGCACAGTAGTATTACCGTAAATTGTAGTTTATTTGTAATAATGTATTGATTACATAGAGACACTATCAAAGCTGATATTGCAGTACTATATAAACAATGTGCATAATAGTTTCATAAAAATGGATTGTGATTTCTAAATTTTACAAAGGAATTACAAACAAGTTAATTGTATTATGTCTCTTTACATTTCACGTTTAAATATGAAATTCACTTAAAACAAGTTGAACTATCATGGTAATTACCTAACTCCATCCTTAAAATCTATCCTCTAAATGTAATTCGTAAAGTTGGTTCCCTGAGTCTTGTGGATATATTTGATTGTATTGCTAGATCAAGTAGTAGGGTAAATTTGTTTAAAACAGTTGTTACACGTGTTTTCTGAACCTCGTATGTCTTTGCGTCGACTAGGTTCTAACAACGTTGTATATAACATTCCAGTGTCCCGGCTTTAGCTAGCGTTAAAGTTGTACAGTTCGTAAGATTTAGCATGACCTCGTTCCTTCAGATGCGCAGTCGTCTTTAGGCCGGTTGGTGAAGTGGGGGAAACACTCTACTCAGTCTTGCAGTGAGTTTTGTAGTTATACGCACATTTCTAAAAACATTAGTTTGTTGTGTTGTGAAGGAAGGTGAAAACATCAGAAACAAAGTTTGTAGGATTAAAGTCCTCCATAGTCAATCTCGTGAAACCATATCAAATGTGTGTCGTTTTGTGAGACATAAAAGCGAGAACGGAGGAGCTATTGATTAAACGAAAGTGCAAACCCGCATAGCACAAGCAACTGGTGTTTCCTTTGTTCCACAAAACGAATTTTAAAGGAAGGAAATAAATGTTTGCATGTTGGTAGGTCTTCGGAGTTTAATTCACATTATAAAAAAGATCGAGAAAGAAAGGACATTGACATGTACAATCATGTGTAGTGGTGACTGTGAACGAATTTCATATAACGCAAGTTGAATAACCCACTTTAGGGTTTTAAATGAAAGAATGCATTTTAAAAGAGGTATATGGGTCTTATAAGTTACCAAATAAAAGTCTAATCTACTAATAAAAAGTTTAAAAAAAAACTAAACTTTTTTGAAATTTGTTGCCATTTTAAAATTTAATTAATGATTTTTCAGATTAACAAGTTTTTTTTTAAAATTGTTTGTCAATCTGAGCCTAAATACCAAATTAAAAAAATATTCATTTTTAAAAATAGGCAACAATTTTAAAATTTATATAACGATTTTTCTAGTTGGCAAGATTTTCTAATTGTTTGTAAACAAAATAAAGACGACAAGACGAGATGGCAACATGACAAACGTTGACAGCGAAATGGAACCGAGTCAATGTCTATCAGCAGTAGTAGTTATGACATCACTACGCCGCCCGCCTGCAACTTCCCTAACGCGCATTATGTAAGTCCAAGCTACACCTTACTGTACATATGTGATGGTGCCTTCACTCGCTACGCTTGTCTTGTCATGTCTGAAGTCGTATCTATGTGAATATCAGACAACCTTGGGATGTCAGATTTTGAATTACGTTTCTGATAACTTCGCTATATGTCATCGTAGATAGGTTATGCATTTACAAGCAGAATTGAAACGTGCATGTTATCTAGTTGAATAACACATGAGATGTGAACAAGAAACTGTAAGAAGAGTGAATAGAAAAATAAAAATTGAATTTTTATTTATCAGTAGGGTAGTACACCCTCAATCCAGAATATATATGTGCGCTGATACCACGTGTGGGAACCCTTCGATGCTAATATTTATTCCCCACTAAGAGTACATTGACCTCTATCCAAGTACCCAGCCATAAATTACACATAGGGGAAACAGCTCAATGGCCAATATATTTTCCCTGCCTTTAAAGTTCCTGAAAATATTTAACTTTCCTTAAACAATTCTTTCCTGGAAACTGAATATTTCTATACGTTATAAAAACCCTTCATATTTACTGCATTTCTATTGTTTAACAACATTGAAATTAATACTAAATTTAGTCTACAAATGTTGTCTCTAATCAATTCTCCTATTAAAGTGATATTTGTTTTAATGAATAGTTACTTGCATTTTTAAAATACCTGTCAGTGTAAGTGTATGGGAAAAAACGTCTTGAAATTATTTTCACTTCAGTTAGAAAATGAAATTACAAGATTACCTATGTTTTTGTTTATTCATACTTTTATTTATCTCTATTCCTCTTTAAGAAAAGCTAAACACATTTCCTAGTTATATATTTGTTTTCCAGAGTGAAAACAACCTTCAAAAAACTATGAATGAAATGTTGTTTCATTTTTGTTGAAATTGCAGAGCGAAAATAAACGTTTTGTATCATCAACACAGGGTTTGAAATGCCAGTCAGCTACCTCCGCCGTTGCTTTTATGGCCCGAATAATTGCTGATTTATTATTAAAATAATTTATTTACACTAGGTTAAGTTTAAGGTTGCGATGCAATTCATGAAACTTGGATAAATATTCAGACTGTCATATTATCTGCGTCTACTGCAGGTATAAATGAAGCAGTTGAAACAATCCAAAGCAGTTCTTCAAGTCGCAAATACAGTTTAGAGTAATTAAACCAATTTAAGTGAACTTTGGTTCACCGTCGTTAAAAACTCGGATTTTAATCATCTCAAGGTACACTTTAAACGACTATGGCATGAGTCAAGGCCGGATTTAAATATGAAACATTGCCCCATTTATTTTATTATTTTTATTTAAAAATACACACTAATTCAATACTCATTTTTGAGAACACAAATGCTTTTTGGTCTGTCATTGAAAGAAGTAGGTTAGGTTGGGTTAGATAAGATTAGGGTAGTTTAGGTTAGGTTAGGTTAGGTTAGGTTAGGTTAGGCTGTGTTAAGTAACCTTAAAGTAAGCTTATCCATGTTTCATATTCATAACTATAAGTTATTTATATTTCCAACTAGAATATGCCAATCACATACTTTTTCACGAAAGTTGTTTTGACTCAGTTGTCCTTTCGATCTTGGTCTGATTGTAAAAGCTACAAGTTTGAAAAGCTATAAAGTTTCATGATCGATTCCTCGCCTTCAAGATATCGCCATAAACTACTTCAGAGTAATGGTTTGAAAATATTTCCAAGAAATAAGATTAAAACTTTTTTCTTTAGATATATATATATTTATAATTTATATCTTAGAATTTATTCTCGTAGCGTTCAATTCCTAAACTACTTTTTATAGACTCTTTGACCTTTATGAGGGAAATATTTCAAACTTTTACAATTTTTCCCTTTTGAAATAAGATTAATAACTACAAATCTTATCGTTAACAATTTATCATAAAAATATGTCGACAGCAGATAGGATTGTATATTAAAACTAGTAAGTTTAAAATAAATAGGTTACTTATATTGAACGAACCACATTTCTATCATGTTTTAAAACGATTTTTAAAAATAATACACGCCAGGATGTAATATTTTGATAATAAACTCACTAAAACAGTTCGTAATATGTCATGTCCTCGAACATGTTACAACGCTCAGTTACAACTGGTTAATTTTAATGTAATTTTCCTTCTCTTCTCCATTCCGCCAGCTAATTTTACCCAGTTCGTCGTAGTTCTCCATTTTGTATTTAAACAAGTCCGGAATATATTCAATTGTCAGATCTTTATTTATATCACGTCTGCTTAAACAGATTTGAAATGTACGAGGTTCTTTTTTGAAGTAAGAACCGTTTGGACGTCGTAACCGCGTAAGAGCAGACTTGTTCCGCTCCCTCAGTGAGTTTTTATAAACTGGGGAGTTTTTTTCAGAGTCGTTAGATCAAAGTTGTAGATTGAAACTAAATATATGTATATTTTTTTGACACATTGTTGATATCTAGAATTATCAACTGCGGGAGGCATACTGGCACATTCAATTCCCATAAGCATGCTAAATTTGACGATTCCAACTTTATTCCAAGATTAAACCATTTGTGGAAAATGTAAAAAATTTACGAAAAATCGAAATTTATAATTTCATCTAAGATATAACTGATGGAAATACGAACTCGTCGTAGAAAGTTTAGCTGATCCATAACTGCTGATGGACCTTCAAATAAAGTCTACACTGCCAAAAGTTGCTTCCGACATTTTAAATTTGTTTGGGGTTTAAAATTTAAAATTTTCATTTTTTGGAATTTTCACGCCTATTAAAGTCTAAAAGCTATAAGTTTATCAAATTTCAAATTTCTAGCTCATCTGGAAGTAGGTTTGAATTAGAATATATATATATATATATATATATATATATATATATATATATATATATATATATATTGGATTCAAGGTCAGCAGCTCTCTGCAGGTTCCCCAAAACTACGCCAGTGCGTTCGAGTTTGTTTGTTTACGTGAAAAATATTACGTCCATCGTTATCCTTCCGATTGTGAATTCCGTTTTGAATTTCGTCACAACTCGAGTGAGTTGAAATGTATAGTCAGGATCCAGAAGAATTTATTATCTATATATACACATGTTATGTTTCAGTGTGTAAAGGTCTCCTGATCAATGATTTTAATCAGTAGGTTAATATATACTTGATTTTGATCCGTCAAATGGTCATATTGTGGTTTTGAACACTACCAGGGTTTCAGATCTGAAGTGTATCCATCTTCAGGTGAAAACTCGTTCTGGAGAGGTCGTCTAAACAGTAGAATAATTATTAAAAAAATATTGAGCTTGACTTGTGAGATATTATTAGGTAGAATAAAACATGATCACAAGATCTCACTAAAATTACGTTTATTTAATGAAACGCGTCTCAACGACAAAGTCGCCATCCTCAGTGATACATGAGCTACAATAACTCTAAATTATAGTTTAGTTATTGTAGTTAATGCACCACTGAGGATGGCGACTTTGTCTCTGAGACGCGTTTCATTAAGTAAACGTAATTTTTGTGAGATCTTGTGTTAGAGTTTTATTCAATCCAGTAAAATAATTACTAAATCACAACACCAACACGAAAATACATTTTATTGTTGTCATTAGTGTTGAGTACCGGTATAAGGACTGAACTGACCATAGGGAGTTCCCTCCCCCGTTCAGAGACGTATAATATATTGTCCCTTCTCTTGTTGTTTTATGAACTTCATTGTAGAGTCAAAAATTCCAAACATTTTATATTTCCTTACATTCTCTTGTTTATATGTAATTATTTCTTCTTTTAATTAACGTGAACACTTCAAATTTAAAATAACCACACAGATATTTGTTATTTTTGTTTAGTATAATTCAGAAATATGAATCCAACTTGTCAATAAAATTGCTAAAATTTCAAATCGTCTATCATTATTCAGTCAAACTGACATATGTCGTCATTAGACAGCTGTCACACTCACAGGGGGAAATATAAACAACGTGACGGAGTCTCTCGTTGTTACTAATGTTAGAATCCGACATATTTCATTACATCTCTGAATGTACGTGGAAGAAAATAAATTTTAAACAATAAGTTTCCACTTAAAAATAAAGTTCCTCTAAACTAGGAGAATAGACTAACAATGCTTCGAATATCTGTAAGGAATACCATAGAAGCGTTAAGTAATTATCAATTAAGCAATTAACACTTAAGCATTCTGAAGTCATCCATGTTGAGACGGCTTGCGGTTAATCTAATCAACACTCCTGCCTGCATACAACAAACAGCATGTCGTTGTTCTATATAACTTGGTAGGGATTAATATTGGGAACACTTCAGCTATGTAGAATCTCAACCACAATATATTGCGATGACATCATCCTTGGATCAATTCTCGAATTATTTTTCATTATATCGGGTGGATAAAAAGTGCTCTTCTACTTTTTCAAAACATTTTATCATATTGATTTAGGAGTAAATTATCTTTCGTACTATGTTTGTATGATGTTTAAAATTTTTGGTTGACGTTTTGAAATTTTTAATGGTTACACGGTTAACGTGACACATGTTTAAAGACAGTTTTTCAAATTTGTGTTCAGTGGCTTATCTGTTTCTTATCGATTGACTACTCTGAATATAAGTTAGTTAATTGTACATTATTATTTATCTTGGTTTCTCATCACCCTTCAGGACTAAAGTAAGGTTGGAAATCTCGCTGTACCTCAGCTGGATCTACACGTACTTTAGGGTTAGATCTCTCTCTTTCATCTTTCCTACTTTCTTAACCAACTCTTGTTCTTTTCCGACCCTAACACTGTAAGAATATTTGAGCGTTAGAGGTTGTTATTTTCTGTCCTTTTCTTACTTTTTTTATAAGGCTTTTAAACAACAATAAAAAAAATTCTAAATTGGGCAAACAGGACGAACTTTCCCAAAAAGATTTAAGGAACATTTACACTATGTGAACAAAAATCAAATTTCATTATATACATAATGATAAAAGACCGTAATTATACCAACATAAATGACAGCCTTTCTATAAGTATCAAAATGGCTGTCTTTTGACAACTCTAAAAGAATTTCAAATTCACAAAACCACCAAATTTAACCCAAATAATCTATTGAATGACAAACTGAATTACTCATCTAATGAAATATTCAACACAGTAATCTCCATCCAATAGAAAACTCAATTATTAAATTCAGATATCAAAGTAAACAAAATATAGAAAGGATCGATAAGTCTCAATCTCTTCAGTTGCAATTCTAGACTCAAGAAGAAACGTTCTCTTAATTTGTAAAGTTTTTACTTTTTTAACTTTGTTTGTGATAATTTTTTATCATCTCAAATAACAGGTATTCGTTTTGACAGCATTCATATTGAATGGAAATTAATTTTACTTGTATATTCGTTCTTAAAAACCAGTGAAGATCTGATTACGACAATACTCTGTTGAAATTAGTAATCACTTGAAAAAAAAACATAGAATTATAGAGACAAATTAAGTTATTATATATATATATATATATAAAAAGAAGTTTTTATTCATACGACAGCTTCAAACCATTTTAAATTACTAGCTTTTAGGATATAATATAATTTTACCTAAATGTTATAAACATGTATGGTGTAAACATAATATTTTAAAAAACAATTCACCATTGAGAAAAAAAATTGAAGTATGATGTATCACAAAAAATATTAAAACATTAAAGTATCATGTAACACAAAAAATAATAAAACTTTGGAGTATCATGTTTCACAAACAAGATTAAAACATTGAAATATCATGTATCATAAAAAAACATTGAAGTATCATATATTACAAAATAGATTAAAACATTGAAGTATGATGTATCACAAAAAAATATTAAAACATTAAAGTATCATGTATCACAAATTATTACATTTTTGTTCTGTCTAATTATGGTTAGTGGAATTTTAATTAATATTTTGTTGGTTGTAATGACGTATTTTTTAACAAGAAATTTATATAACGGTTATTACACCCTCAGGGGCTCAATTTAGTGAATACGGGAATCTCGAGGGTTCCAAACTGGAACTACCCTTTTTAATGTAGATACCTCTCTGTCATCTTTCCTATCAGGTCTCTCTTGACCAACTATTGTTCTTTTCCGACTCTGGCGTTATTAGAGTATTCGAGAGTTAGGGTTTTTTTTCATCCCTTGTTTTAACAACAAAAGGAAAAAAAAACTTTCCTATTTTCGTACACAGATAATTTACATTATCTGGATATTTAGAATCATTTTCAAAATTTCTATATTATGTGTCAGCAATTAAGGACATATTTTAACATCCTCAAAACACATTAAATAAATGTAAGCATAAGTATAAAACACATAAATCATATCCTATATCTAGGTTATCCCTCAGTGTAAGGGCGAAGTGTGAAAGATTCATTTTTAACATGGTGACGGCAATCAATTCAAATTACGGTTATACTTCATCTTTTTACACTCACGGTATGACGAATATTTCTGTTTTATGAAGATATATGTGCAATAAAGTCGGTTGGTGTTTTTTTGTTTGTTTGTTCATGGTTGATTAGTTTTTGAATAAGTTTACTGAGACGATATTTTACCCCCTTCGCCACCCTCAGCAACCCCTCTCTGAACTACCCTATCCCTCCTACCTACCCTCGTTGCTCTGTACAGCCACTCCGATGTGATACATGTCAGTCGTCGACCGCCTCTGCAGTCGGCAAGTTGGGACTTTTAATTTTCGTTCTCTAACGTTTAAAATATTTTGTTCGTACCGCTCTAGGGCGTGGGCGCGAAGTGAAGTGCAAAACAAAGTGAGGTTAAACAGTGCGTGGCTCTTGTTACTTCACGCCAAATTTCCAAATACGTGTTTTGTGATGTGTTAGTGTGGTGAATTTATAAGAGTTTGTTAATTTGTTGTTTAATTATATATTTATTGTTTTTGTAAATTATCCATGGAAGATATTTTTGAGACGTATGTATTGTCTAAAATAGTGATATTTTTAAGAGGGGAAAATAGTTGCACACTCGTTTGTTTTCGGTTAAAAAAAAATGTATTTCGTTATTTTATATTGTTAATCCAATACGAGTTTTTGTTTTTAAATTTGACTATCCAAATATACTTTACTGTTTAAATTATTTTAAAAGACATCTTTATTATTTTATTATTTTATTGAGTGTTGTTTTTTTATAAAATTCGATTTCGATGTCAGGATTCCTATTATTTTGGTGATCTAGTTTTACATTACCGATTTGTTAATTTATAAACATTTCGCAAGTTTATAATATCCTCTTATCTAATTTCCTTCCATAATATATAAATTTAAAAAAGATAAGTTGTCTTAGTCTACGTTTAACTTCACTAAATTTATGAGAGCACAGTTCAAAAATAAAATATTTTTGGGAAATATAAATAACGATTTTGATTAGTAGAAGGAGAAATTATATATATATATATATATATATATATATATATATATATATATATATATATATATATTGATTAAACTCCCAACTTCTAAGTTTATTGTTCCATTATATACATTTAAAAAAAAAATATTGGTTTCTTGAATTACACTGTCATGCTATTTCTTAACCAGAATTCATTGTATAAGCTACCAATCGACTTCCTTTTTAAGTAATATTTACAAATTTATGACCTAAAGAATTCGAAGAATATTTAAAATATATTTAATAAAAACAACACTTTTCGTTGCTGAAAAAAAGCACAGTTACTTTTAATATTAATATATGGATAGAAAACAGTGTAGGAGGAACCGTTTTGCACAAATGTATACTCCGCGCCAAAGCTGGTGGCGGCTGAGGGATTAGGACGGCCTGGTCGGTGAGCCTACCCCCAATTAGACCGCGCTCGACCGCTTCGGGCCTTTGGTCATTAGTCACCTACTGGGTTAAAAGTGCAATCGGTACAGCTTTTTTAATTAGTCAAATATTATAAAAGTAACTACATATTTGTAGTCTACATAGAATTACAAGAAAATTAAGTCTAAACACGATGTAACTGCGATATTGTAAAGTATTTGGTTTAAACGGGATTTAAACGGTTTCCTGAAGAAGATAAAGATTTTTCTGTAATAGATTTTAATTACATAATACATTATAAGTTTTGTAGTGTATATCAGATAACATATTTTAAAAACTTCAAACTTTTAAAAAAAAACCTTGTAGACTTTGTAATCGGTTATTATTGTGTTCCGATAATTTACACTATCAGTGCGGTTTGAGTTTCGGTTCGCTTTTATAAACAAATATATTTATTTCGGATTTGCATGTGCTTTAGCCAGCGCACTTCTTGTATTTTTATTGAATATTTTCTGGAGCTGTTATTGAATATTTTTATGAAGAAAGAAATAATTTGGGGCCACTGAAAGATGTTAAAAAAGTTTTAGAACGAGTGGCTGATGCGACTAAAGTGTCAAAATGGACAGTAGAAGAATAAATGATCAACTCCGTGAGATCAAGAGTAGTGAAGCTGAACCAGACATCGTCCCGGGCGAAAATAATTGTGTATTAAATGAGGCAGACGAGACCGAACTTCGAGAAAAAATCCTTCATTGAAAAAGAGGCGTGTTATAAAAACACCAAGAAAACATCCTAAGGAGACCCCGAATAAACGACCAGTGACAGGTATGGATAGTTCGAATTTGATAAAGAAACTAACTAACTGTTACCGGGGTATGCTTTAAAATGCAAAATCAATGGATTGGCGTTAATTTATGGCGAAATCGTTTGCTACGCTCACTCTTATAAAATACTCAACATACTCAATATTCAACTTGGAATGAAAATTCACTTTTAATTGGTTTATTAATATAAATATTTTTTTATAATGCAATAGTAAGCACAAAAAATGAATAACATATTTATTTGTTTGTTTATTTTTATCAATATTTTGATTTAGGAACGGTTTCCTTAAAAAGGTCTTATTTCAGGGATATGAGTTATCGCCTTCAGCATCGTAGGAGCACATCTCGTAAAAGAAGATTTTACAAATATCGGTTGTTAAAAGCTCTTACTGTAAATATTTTTGTAAATACATGTAATTTTTAGATAACTTTTAAAATATATGTATACATCATTTTTAAACTTGACTGTTATTTATTTTTATTTCCTTCTATAAACCAAATACTTTACAATATCGCAGTTACATCGTGTTTAGACTTAATTTTCTTGTAATTATATGTAGACTACAAATATGTAGTTACTTTTATAATATTTGACTAATTAAAAAAGCTGTACCGATTGCACTTTTAACCCAGTAGGTGACTAATGACCAAAGGCCCGAAGCGGTCGAGCGCGGTCTAATTGGGGGTAGGCTCACCGACCCGGCCGTCCTAATCCCTCAGCCGCCACCAGCTTTGGCGCGGAGTATAGGAACGTATTAAAATTCAGAAAAATCCAACCATATATTTAAAAATAACGATAATTTAAAACAGTTATTTCTACACATGTTTTGAATAATTAATCCAACTTTATGAACAAAATTTAATTTACAACATAATTGTGCAAAAATATAATTTTATAAACAATAAACTAGTTTTAATCTTGCGTTTTTTTAAATTTATAATCGTAGATTTTTTTTTATGCTACGGAGTTTTTCCCCGAAAATATACAGTCAGTGATTATGAATGGTGACGTGGCCAGTCAAGGCGAAATTCCTTCACAATAGTAACGATAATCATAAATAAGTGGTTAATTAAACATGTCTGAGGGTAGGTTTGTATCAAAGGTAAGTACTGTAATGCCGACCATCAACTTGCTATCATCAGTTAGAATAGAATGCATTTTATACACGTAATATGTGAGAAATATTGTTGTATACAGAAAAATCTCGTTCATTCTTTTGAAAAATTCGCAACCTTGTGTTTGTCTACGTTTACATTTAAACAATATATTGTGGAATACAAATATTTTCTAGAAAACACTGGACTATTTAAGCGATGTGCCCACCCCCACCCCAACATATATAATTTATAAAAATATTTTCTTAAAATCACTGGATTATTTAAACGATGCCAACATAAATACATATATTTAAATAATCAATTGTTGAACAAACATCTTTTTATTTAAAAAAACACTTGACTATTTAACGACGCCTCTCCATATATATATATATATATATATATATATATATATATATATAGATATATATATATATATATATCAATTTATTGTTCAATAAAAATATGTTCTTAAAAACAGGAGTATTTTAAACGAACCCCCCCTTATATATAATTTATCGTTGAATAAATAATAATATTTTATTTAAACAATGGACTATTTAAAGACGCATCCAAATATATATAAATCTTAATTTATATTTAAAAAAAATTAAGAAATAGTAGGAAAAGTTGAATAGAATTTAAATGGCAAAAGAGACAAATTTACTCGTTTATTTATAGTTTTACCAGTATTTAATGTTATTTTTTAATTCAAAACTTAGGCTGAAAATATCAAAATAATTTCAATTGTATAACATTTAAATGGTGGGGGGGGGAGAGTTCCAGAACCCCATAAATCACCTGGACTTCATGCATGTTTGTATAATTATATAAAATCACTAGCCACGTAGGGATGGAAATGAATATTGATTTTTAATTCATCTTCATACATCAATTTCTAACTGTGTATTAGAACAAATGGACTTCAAAATACGAACTGCTTGAAGGTCGGGTTTAGTCCGCGTAAATATGTTAGCTTAGTCCGTTTCATTAGAGCGAACCCCCTGTAGTAGGTTGGGATTGTTTTTAATTGAAGTCTGTTTGTTCACACGGTTTTATTATTTCAATATTTTAACGTTTTACCGTTTCAAACGTTACAAAAAAAGAGCAAGAGTCTTGTTCGCCTCCAGAGTGCGTTCATAATAAAGCAGTATCTCATTTAAGTTTGTAATTTTAACATGTTTAATTTAAAATTATAACTGAAAACATTACTAAATAACTCTTTTTATAAAGTTTAATGTTATCAAGGCATGTTAAAATGAAATTATCTTCTTTTTTTCTTTTTTTTTTTTTTTTTTATAGTGTGCTCGTATAGAACACATTTGAAATTCAGAAAAATCTAATGAAAATGGCGGCCATTTTAAATAGTTTTATGATCATATCTCGCATGTTATTCAACTTGTAACGTATTCAATCAGACAAAAGTGCAGACCAATGGTGCATGTGATGGTACTAATCCCGCGTCTCTGCGTTGACAAATTTCATTGTCAGATATGTAATTTAGTACCCTGACACCTCAAGAATATGTGATATTCGTATAGTTACAAAATCCGGCAAGGGTGAGTCAACAATAAGAGCTTAGCAAATGGAGGTTCCGCTATAAAGAGTGTCCTTAAAGTATGGAGCATATAAAAAAAACCTTTAAAATTGTGGAACGTAAAGAGTTAGTTTTTAGTATGTTTATAACACAATATATACTTCAAGTTTTGATAGTTTTAAATTTTGTCTGCCATCGGGTTCGCCTTCTTGAAATTAGGTTATTTTTTTTATAACGATAGGGTCGTCATATGCCAAATAGTTTTACATTGGGTTTTACTCTCAGTTCAATGGAGAATTCCGCTTTTTTATATCTCATTTCCTTAAAACGTTATCAACTATTACAACTACAGAACATTTAAAACCTTAATTTACAGCTGGATAAATTAGTTGGGTTCACCATTAAACATTATGATGTAGTTTCGAACTTATGATTTTCATAGATGCTCAAAAAATCACTGTTAATAACTGTTATAAAATTCACCAACTACTTTAGAAAGTGTCTGATAGCGTTAAAATCTGTTGGTATCCGATTTTGTAGTTTATTTAGATTTACTGGTTGGTTGAAATAATACATTTTATAACCGTTTAAGACTGTGTCAAATAGCTGTAGGGCAACAATTTGAGAATCTTTGAAAATCTCAACTCATATGTCCACCTGTGAATTATAGTTTTAAAAGGTCATTAATTTGTTTTTGTTGGGAACGTTTAAAGGAAATGAGATATAAAAAACGGAGTTTTCCTTTGAACTCAGAATAAAAAGAAACTGTAAATATACGTGTCACATGACCTTCTTCCTATTTAAATAATTAAACATAGTTTCAAGATGGCCGTCAAAATTTAAAATTATCAAAGTTGGAACGTTTGTCTTATAAACGTATATCAAAAACGAACTTTTTAATTTCAGTCGTTTTTAATATATTCCATACTTTATGAACAATGTCTATGTATAGCTTCAAGCCGTCAAAAATAGCTGTAAACTGTAATAAGCGAAGCGAGTTGAGACGTTTTAAGATACGCAAATCTACGAGGTACGTCAGGCCGACTTGAAGGAAGTAGTGATATACACAATTACGAGGTTCAGAAAACATAATTAATAAATTTTTAAACAAAATACACTTTGATCTACCAATTATATTTACTGCAAAGTCCAAGAAACCTAAGAAACCAAATTTAGAATTTGCTTGAATTACTTTGTATGGTGGAGCTGGGTAAGTAACATGATGGCCCCATCAACTTGTTTATTGATAGTTTTTATGTAAAAATAAATTATTAACGTAATGCAACAATATCCTAATAAAATATTTTTCGTTGACAGATTCACGTATTTGTCAAATCTGCTCTCCGTTTTTTAATACATCTAGAAATTAGTTTATTTGCTATTATGCTATTGAAAAATTTTGACAGTGTAACTTCATTATTAAGATTAAAAAATAATTAATTAGCTGTTATATTTTATTAATATATATACACTAGAATGTAGTTTTTTTTAAATTCTACTAACACACAATCTTAAAGCGATTTTAAAATCTCAATTTATAGACTTAAATTGCATGTTATTTTAATAACGTATTTTTTTTTTTTTTTTTTTTTTTATAAACAAAATTGTGTTTGCTTTAAATATCACCATAACTCGTTGTACAAAATTTGTATTCTAAGCATGTTTAGGTTTTATTTATTTTTAAATTTAAAACATATAACGCCCTAGTAACTAGTCCATGTAATTATAATTGAAGTTAATGTGTCTGTAAAAAAAGATAGGCAATACTGAACACGCTATGTTTGCAGCTCTGCCATGGCTATGTGGAAATATTGATTTGTTTTTTTAATTTTTTATGTTCATAACCTTACCTGATTTTAACGGTCGTAATATTGCTTGTTGTCCTGTGTTGGTAACAATATTAGAAATACGTATTTCAGTTTGATTATAGGCCCTATTGTGAAACTTGGAAATTAGAAAATATGTGTTATGTAGAATCGGAACATAAATTCGTAACTCTATGTTCATTTTTTCCCCACATACACTGGTGTAATTTATAAAAAAACAGAAACTTCTATTAAAAATCTCAAATTTTTGTTTAAAACACTTTCCAAATTGTTACACATTTTTCTATGCAAGGCTTAACCTATCTTTATGTGTTAAGGAAACCCTCCACTCCCACTCAACCTACAGAGATGGGGATGGTCTCATTGGAAAGATTAGGGTTTGAGGATCAATAGTATATTGAGAACGAGACCTGGCGACCTAACTCACGGCCACAATGGCACTTTTACGGCGTTTTTTAAATGGTTTTGGCGACAACCCTATTAATACCTATTTGAGGAGTTCTACCGGGCTGATTTGCATACGGTAGTTTTAAATGAAAAGAACATTTTGCCATTATTTGCAAAACTTGCCAATTTTTGTATCAAATTTATATTTAATTTTTTGGGAACTAATCAGCTGTTTTAAGTATGCATTGTTATATTGGTTGCTATGGTAACTTAAATTGTATATAAAATCACAAAATCAAGTCTAAAACATATTTCATATTCATATTTTTTTAAATATTTATTTTTAACGCACATTAACAGCCCTCAGTCACTAAATACATGATATGTATTGGGAACTAATCAGCTGTTTTAAGTATGCATTGTTATATTGGTTGTTATGGTAACTTAAATTGTATATAAAATCACAAAATCAAGTCTAAAACATATTTCATATTTATATATTTTTTAATATTTATTTTTAACGCACATTAACAATCCAGTTCTAGCTTTAGTCACTATTATTGTTATTATTAATGACCTTATACACTATTCTGAGTTATTATTTGGTTGCTATGATAACTAATTTTCTCTACAAACTCATAAAATCAAGTTTAAAATTTATCAAATTGTTGCACATTGGTCTATGCTATGCTTAACCTATCTTTGTGTTTTGAAAACTACCCTGTCCCCACTCAATCAACAGAGATGGTTGATGGTCTCAATAGAAAGCTTAGGATCTGAGGATCAATAGTTTATATAGAACGTGACCTTGTGACCTAATCACGGTCTCAAGGACACTTTTGCACGGTTTATGAAATGGTGTTTGGCGACAACTCTAATAAAAAATTATAATACGAACATTTGAAATGCAAAAATGAGGCAACACTCGGAAGGTAGGGAAGATCTACGTCCGTTGTCCAGGACAATATTTTGACTAAAGTTTCCAAATGTCGGAGACCTTGGGAGGGTTTTTTTAACTAAATGATCATTTTATTTTCCTTTTGATAAATAAATTATCAGGAGCAGCTTATAAATATACAATATTTCAACAATAATATGCTTAGAACAATAAATTAAAATACAATCTTAACACATCAAAACATAACTTAAAAAACATTAAAAATATATATATCCTAACCAAATAAATAATAACAATTAACCTATGCATAAATTTTTTTTTTTTTTTTTTTTTTTTTTTTTTTTTTTTTTTTTTTTTTTTTTTTTTTTTTGATTTTTATTACAACTGAGTAAGATGTACTCATCTAGTAATTTATTCCTCATAAATGAATAACGTTTGTAAGGGATATAACCCAATGGTTACTCCCTATCACTAATTGTCCATCAAATCAAATCCGAAGGCTTAGTTCTCTTCAGTCTTCTTCCAGTCACATCCAACATCCCCCGCAGCTCATGACGTTCGTGGTGCCTGATGCGCTGTCTGTGCTTCTCTGCCTGCTTTTTTATTTCATCTCTGACAGTATCTATTTTGAGGTCCCTATGTAAATCTTCATTTCTGATGAACCAGGGTGCGTTAACTATACATCTTAACACCTTATTTTGGAACACTTGGATTATATTTATATTTTTCTTATTAGTGCAGCCCCATAGCTGAATCCCATATGTCCACACTGGTCTCAGGACCTGCTTATATATCAACAGCTTATTATGGATTGACAGTTGTGATTGTCTTCCAAGCAGCCAATACATTTTCCTGAACTTTAGATTTAATTCTTGTTTTTTCTTTTTGACATGTTCCTTCCATTTCAGCTTTACGTCAAGTGTCATTCCAAGGTACTTAGCCGAGTTGGCATGAGGAACCTGTTTAGAATTTATTATAATTGGAATACGATGTTCGTTCTTATTATTTGTAAAGTTAACATTGACTGATTTCTCTTCATTAAGACTAATGCGCCATTTTTTAGTCCATGTGCACACCTCATCAGCGACCCTCTGGAGTTTAATTACAGCTTCTTTGGTTTTCTTATCAGTCACTAAAATCGCCGTGTCATCAGCAAATGTACCTATGGTTGTATCATCTGGTGTAGGAATGTCCCTTGTGTACAATAAGTACAGGATAGGTCCCAACACACTACCCTGTGGCACCCCAGCAGATATTTTCTTCAGTCCTGAGTATTCGGCTTCATATTTCACTCGAAAGTGTCTATCAGATAAATATGACTTCAAAATTGTGTAGTACTGCTTTGGTAAATCTCTTTGCAATTTCCACACCAGTCCGTCATGCCATACCCTATCAAATGCCTTTGCTACATCCAAGAAGACACTTGCACATGTTTCTCCTTTCTCAAACGCATTTTCTACTACATTTGTGATCCTATGGACTTGATCTATTGTAGCATGGCTACGCCTAAATCCAAATTGATGGTCAGGAATAAGATTTCTGTCCTCAATAATGGGCATGAGTCTCTTTAACAATAGCTTCTCAAACAACTTTGAGATTATTGGTAGTAACGAAATTGGTCTATATGAATTCTTGTCATTAGATTGTTTGTCAGGTTTTAGTATCATAATGACTTCAGCTACCTTCCACTGAAGAGGAACATACCTAATCCTTAAGCACGCATTGATCAAATAGAGCAACTTCCTAAGTCCTTTCTCTGGTAGGGCTTTTACTATTTGGCCAGTAATCAAGTCATAACCTGGGGCCTTTTTTGAGTTTAAATTAGTTTTGATTTCCTTTTTTAGTTCCTGAAGTGTCACCGGAGTTATCTCTACATCATCCTGCTTTTCAATTGGAGGTATGCTTTCTTCCTCTGTTTGTCTGGGTAGGGGTTGAAACGTTTCCTCTAAGTATTCCGCGAAGAGGTTTGCTTTTTGCAGGCTACTTCTGGCCCATGTACCATCTGCAGTTTTAATCGGAGGAACCTGTATTATAGGTCTTTTAATTCCTTTTGTTGCCTTCCAGAGGAAGTGCTCTCCATTTTTATGAGTGGATAGACTATCTAAGAATCTATTAATTGATTCATTCTTCAGTTCACTAATATAAGATTTTATTTCGTTACACAATTTATTTAACTTTGTTTTTGTCTCTGGATGTCGATTCCTTTGCCAGTCTTTCCTTGTCTTCCTTTTTTCCCTAATTAGTTCCCTTAGTGTAACTGGATAGTTAATTTCTCTATTCCATTGTTTATGGCTTACAGGCGTACTCTTCCACGCAGCATGTTGAATGACTTCGTTAAACGCATCAAGCTCTTCTTCTAATTGAAATACATTTTTAATGGGTACATTCACGTTTAAGTTTTCTTCCAACAGGTCTCCAAACATGGTCCAATCAGTTTTAGCATTTGTTAGTTTGGGGGTAGTTGTCTTGTTTAAAATTATGAGTTCACTAATTGTCAATATAACTGGGGAGTGGTCCGAAGAAAGGCTCTCATTATTTTCAACTTGGATATATTTTTCCGAAATTCCTCTGGATATGAAAAAATCTATAATGTCTGGAATCTTATTTATGTCTGCCGGCCAGTAGGTAGGTCTACCCCCTGAATGAAAGCTACATGCTAGAGCTGTTCCTGCCTCAAACAGTTCTTTCCCTTTTGGGTTATTTAATCTTGATCCCCAATATAAATTCTTAGCGTTGAAGTCTCCTCCAATAATAAAGCTTCTTCCAATATTTTCAAACAACTGCTTGAACTCTTCACATTTTATGTTGTATTTTGGGGGACAGTAGATAGCACCAACATTATATTCTTTGTAATTATTAGTTTGAATCCTGACAACGATAACCTGAAAGAATTCTTCTTCAACCCTTAGAACTTCGTAGTGTTGTAGATTATCTTTAATAATTAATACAGCCCCTCCTCTAGCTCTATCTGCTGGGTGAATGGCAGAGTACCAGTTATAGCCACGTATATGGACATAAGATGACTTTGTAAAATGGCTTTCGGATATTAAACATATATCTATCTTTTCCATATAGAGAAATATTTCTAGTTCTTGAATGTGCTGCATTAGACCATTTGCGTTCCAGGTTGCTATTCTGAGAGTTTTATTCATGTCTAAAATAGCTGTTAATATCTGCGAGGTTTGTGACTACCTCCTCAACTTTCCTATCATTAGAGTCTAGCCGCTTTTCAATCATCTCCAATCTCCTTAATACCTTTTCTAATAGTAGATTGTTTTCAGCTATATCTCCCCCTTTACCAGGTCTAGTCTGAACCACATGGGAATAGGTACTTCTACTTTCATCTTGTTTTTGTATCATGGGCTTTGGAGCCAACCTATTCTCCTCATCTTTTCCCCTTCTTTGCTGAGGGATACTTGCTTTGTTCCTAATTTTTTGCAACTCCTTTGCGACTTCACAGCCTCGATAGTTGGCAGGGTGTATTCCTCCACAGTTAACACATTGAGGTGGAATATTTTTATTTGTTGTGCACTGAGCAGTAGAATGTTTACCTGTACATTTCACACATCTAGGTTCTCTATGGCAGTATTTTGTTGTGTGATTAAAGCCTTGACAATTTTTACATTGCGGTATTAAATTTGTAGTTCTTCTCAATGGCTCAATCTTCACCCTCATATGAAGTATCGATTTGATGTTATAAATTTTTCCTACTTCTTCTCTATTATCAAATGTGAGCATGTATAACGGGAGTCCTCTTTTGCAGATTGATTCATTCCCGTCCTTGTCAGTTTTCTTCTCCTTTTTGATAATGTTGACAGCATCAATTATTTTTAGTTCGGCTTTATTGGTTATATCCTCTATTATCTCTTCTTTAGTACAGGATGGGTGTAGACCCCTAGCCATTACCTTAATTGGCCTGTCTTTCTTGTCTTCGTATGTGAACCATTGGAAGCCCCCTTCATTTAACTTAGTTGAAAGAGCTCTATATGCATCTGAATCCTTTGTATTAATTTTCCACACGTCATTGTTTAGGGAAGCTAACTTGGTCATTTCCTCCAAGTTCACTAGCGCTCTCACTGTTGCGAAGTCCTTTATGCCAACAACATTTATTGGTGGAGGTGGTTTTTCTTTTGGAGCCTTTACCGGCTTATGATCAGGTTTTCTGACATTATTAACATCTTCGGTTACTTCAACTTCAGGTGAACCTTCTGCTTTCCTCTTTTTTATTTTTCTTACGGGTTTCTTCCTTCTTATCCAATCCGTTTCCTTAGTTAAATCCTCCTCATCTGTATGATACTCGTCAGTGTTGTATTTTTGTGAGGTTTCGGCCCCTTTCCTCATACTTGACAACTGAAAGGTTTTTAGCTTGTTGTTTTCCAATCTCAGGCTTAATACTTCTTCCTTTAGCTGTCTTGTTATCTGCTCTACTTCGTTAAGTCTTTCCCTGAGTTCCTTATTTTCTTCTTCTAGTTTGCAGGTTCTCACTGCTTCTTCTCTCCTACCTGGATCAGGTGGAGGCAGTTTATCTTTGACTGATGCCTCTGCAATGTAGCTATCATTTTTTACCTCATTCGATTTTGGGGATCTTGCAGTCAAATTGCTCCTCCCAAAAGGGGTTTCTCTACAAACTCATAAAATCAAGTTTAAAATTTATCAAATTGTTGCACATTGGTCTATGCTATGCTTAACCTATCTTTGTGTTTTGAAAACTACCCTGTCCCCACTCAATCAACAGAGATGGTTGATGGTCTCAATAGAAAGCTTAGGATCTGAGGATCAATAGTTTATATAGAACGTGACCTTGTGACCTAATCACGGTCTCAAGGACACTTTTGCACGGTTTATGAAATGGTGTTTGGCGACAACTCTAATAAAAAATTATAATACGAACATTTGAAATGCAAAAATGAGGCAACACTCGGAAGGTAGGGAAGATCTACGTCCGTTGTCCAGGACAATATTTTGACTAAAGTTTCCAAATGTCGGAGACCTTGGGAGGGTTTTTTTAACTAAATGATCATTTTATTTTCCTTTTGATAAATAAATTATCAGGAGCAGCTTATAAATATACAATATTTCAACAATAATATGCTTAGAACAATAAATTAAAATACAATCTTAACACATCAAAACATAACTTAAAAAACATTAAAAATATATATATCCTAACCAAATAAATAATAACAATTAACCTATGCATAAATAATATAATCAGATAATAAGAGGTCACATTGAACTACACTGAAGCTACAAATGAACTCCTTTACGTAATTGAAGTATCCACACAATATTTTTTTAAACTGTACTTAAAAGAGGAATATTTTTATAGTTTTTATACTATGGAAAAGCTCATTGTCCAATTCTATACTTGTCTCTGAAGAAAATGTTGTATTAAAATTAATATTCAACAATTTTCTTATCAATATTGATTGGATATCATTTAAACAATATTACCAATATTATTAGTTGATTTTTATTTACATCAGTGTAATCTGAAATCTACTGTTGTTAATGTATTAATAGCTGATAATCTCTCTCTCTCTCTCTCTCTCTCTCTCTCTCTCTCTCTCTCTCTCTCTCTCTCTCTCTCTCTCTCTCTCTCTCTCTCTCTCTCTCTTTCTCTCTTTCTCTCTCTCCATTGTAGAGAGAGTTATAACAGATTTCAACAATTAACTAACAATGAGTTTTGATGGCGACTGTACGCCAGAGTATAATCGACACAGTAACTGTGAAATGGGCAGTAAATTTGTGTTATTATCAAGCACATTTCATACAGTCAGGCGTTTAACGCCACTTAACGTTTTCCCCAATGACTCAGGCGCATAATGTAGCAAAAATTGAGATCTCTATCTTTTTATTTCAGATTTTAATGATACATGTTTGAAGAAAATTTACAGGTTATTATATTTTTATTTTCTAGGGGTAGTGTGCAGAGAAACTGTTAGAGTTTTGTCCGGCATAAAATTTTAATTTGAAAATACTTAATATTTTGAAATTGAATTATTGGTTTTACAGTTACAATTAATAATTCTGAAGATCATGCTTGTTATGACCGACATGGTGAATAGTGGGTTTAATTAAATCAAAATATACTAGTTTAATTTGAATGTTTAATTTGAATGTTTACGGTATCCAAGTCACGTATAAATAATTTGATATATCCGTCATTTAATTTCTTGATCGTATTTAAATACAACAGGTTTCAGAGCTGTAACTCCATCATCAGATCCTTAATAGTATGCGACTCCGAAGAGATCGGCCCACATTTAAAAGAAGTACACACATTACAGGTTACACATAAAACACTTGTAATCCAGAACCTTGATGAGGACAACGTTGAACTGACGCGATCAATATTTCCTTATCTTGATTAAATGATTGTAGCCGTGTCATTTGGATGCATATAACAATGACAGGTTATTTGAATGTGTGGAATTGTATTTTATTAAATTGTTTGTCTTATTCAAACTAATGTTAATAAAGATATAAACAATAATTTAAAGCACCCACTAAAAAACAAGTACATAAAAAAATTATCTAATCTTTCACAGGGTGTAGATTCTACGGTTGGGTTTATCAAACAAATATCCAAGAATACAAAATCTTAGAAATACATATACTGTCCAAAGCTCCATAATTATACGGAGTTGTCTTTCTTTAAAAATTAAGTTGGCTGTTATATTGTAATATTTCCATAACATATTATTAAATCCGTTAGAAATATGGAAGGAAGGTACCTTATTTAAAATTTTGTATTTCTCTTATAGTTTTAGATATCTAAACGGCGGCCATCTTGAGTTGATCTCCTTGTATATAAGTCAATTTATTATTATTATCATTATAAATAAATATTGAGCTTGACTTGTGAGATAATATTAGTTAAAAAAAGAACTCGAACACAAGATCTTACAAAAATTACGTTTATTTAATCAAACGCGTTTCAACAACAAAGATGCCATCCTCATTGATACATGAGCAACAATAACAAAACTGTAACTTATATAGATTTATAATTTTGTTATTGTGGCTCACGTATCACTGAGGATGGCGACTTTGTCGTTGAAACACGTTTGATTAAGTACACTTTTTTTTTAGATCTTGTTTGGAGTTTCTTTTAGCTATATTATTATAATTAAATGACAATATTTGTATTTGTCTTTTAGAATAATAGATAAGTTGTGCAAGATACTTGAAAGATACATAAAAAACCAGGAAATAATTCGATTAATTAAGAACTAACAACATTTAAACTATTAAAAATTATCACTATAAACCAATTCCAACAAAACGCAAACAACATTAAAACTGTTAAAAAAATTTCACTACAAACCAATTTCACCAAACCAAAATAGCACTAAAACTATTAAACATTATCGCTGTAAACCAATTTCAACAAACCATAAACAACATTAAAATTATTAAATATGATCACTATAAATCAATTTCAACAAAATACAAACAACAATATACTATTAAAAATTATCACTATAAACCAATTTCAACAAACCATAAGCAACATTAAAGATATTAAACATTGTCACAATAAGTTATATAAACTCTAAAAGAAATATATGGTACCGGTGGCAAACTAGAATCATATTTTCACCCTATTCACTAATAGTAAATTAAATACCATCTCAATTTGATTTAATTTATCTTAACTCCCGCCCATCTCAATCCAGGACCTTAATTCTTACGTAACATTATATTTACATAATTCTCTCTTTGAACCATCTTACATTAATTTTCTTTGACCTGTAAATAAAACTTTTTAAAAAGGACGGTAATTAATTTTAGTCTACTTGAGTAAAAGGAAAATTAATTTTGCCTTGCCACGATGAATTGCTGTTATAAGAAAGTTGAACTCTTTCGATCTAACTATCACTTTTACAACATGAAACCTTGAGAGTGCAGTGACCTTGTTATTACGTAATCAAATTTAACCACCTCCCCACCAGTTTCCTTTGTTCTTACTTTAGATTTTTTAAATTTGTTATTTCCTTATACAAAGAAGAGATTTTCTGGGCAAATTACGTAGTAATAAAAAAAATCGATCCAAAGTTGAATGAACTTTTTACAATTTTGACATGAGTCGCGAGTCTTAAACACCTATTTGCTATAATAACTAGGTCAAGTGTTACTTAAAACACTTAGTTAACAAATTTAACAAATTTAAAAAGTAATTAAAATTGTTCCAACACCAACTTTTTAATTTTATTTTTAAGGAAAACAAAGATCCCTAAATTTCCAAAACAGGGAACAAAATATTAATATTGTAGTAAATTCAGGTATGTTTATTACATTTCAATGACATTGTCATCATCTATGAGAGGTACAACTAATCTGAATAGATTAATAAAAACAACGTCAAGAGCTAAGTAGCGCCCCCTCCCTCTCCTTGCAAACCAATCACACAGAGGCACGTGCCTCAGATAACTGACCCGAGGAAGTGAAAGTGTCAATGCTCTCTGCTGTCTTATAAACTAAAATTAGAAAATCATTAAAAATTATAATTTAAACTAACAAATAAACTTACAACCATTAAAATTACTTTTTCCAAAAGAAAATAAAAAAATTAATTATTACAAATTATATACAAATTAATAAATATTTCACATCGCTTACTGGACATTTGATTTTTTACTTTTTATCTTAACAAAAATTATAAAACAGCTTACCATCGAAAAACGAATTTTTGTTGACAGAATTTTGAAGTAAGTTATTTAGAGGATTTAGATAATAAGAGGATACACTCCTCTAACAACTGATCAATGTGTCAACTGACCCTAAGCATAGGAGTTGGGCAATAACTACATATGTTTGTGTGTATAGATGAGGTACTCAACAATTCAGCAGCCACATTATGTCTCCCTTTTTTTTATTTAAATTTTGTATATCTATTTATACAATTGTAGTATAATTATAAAAAATTATATTTTATAATTATACTACAAAAAACTTAATTTTTTTAATTTTAGAAATGACGAACGTCATTTATAATGTTAAACATTTCAAAAGGTTTACAAAAACAAAAGGTATTCATCTTTTAACGAAATACAAAGGATAACCGAGTTTTCGATAACAAATAAAAACATAATTTAATTTAAAAACACAAATTTCTTAAAATTGTTTACAACATTCAATACAAGTTATAGAAATATATAAGATATTTGTTGATTATATGGACTTCTGCTTTTTTTGTACATCGAAGAGGAATTAATTAAAATAATGATATCATGATTTTAGTATTATATATATATATATAACCTATTTGTGGTGATTCTTGCTACCTCAAATGTAATCTACATTTTAGTTTACCAAAAACTAGAATAAGTTAGGTAAGGCCGGGTTATTTTATAGATTCAAATAGACTTGTGAAATCATTCAGTTTATAACCACCAAAAGGTAATAAATTAGAAAAATAACACAAACCGCTTTAAATAAAACAATGATTCTCGTAAGAGTGTTGCGGAAATAGTAGCGCTTTCTAGACCGAATGAATGTGCAACCTTAAAAGGGGGACAAAAACCTTAGTTATATATATATATATATATATATATATATATATATATATATATATATAGCAGTAGATAGATCTCAGAACCTAAACATTTTCCCAAAAGGAAGTTTCGACTTTTGAACTTACATCAACAAAAATGGGGGGGGGGGGTCCGTATAGTATACAAGTATTGTATGATAATTAATTATCAATAATAATATAACTCAGAAATGTACCAAAAATGAACATTTCCCCGTAACAGTTTCAAAATCTCATTAAGTTGGTTATCCTTTGATCCACAGAAAAAATTATATTGTTTTTTATTTAAATAAGTCGGTTCATTAAGTTGGTGATGCAGCCTATCCTACGATTTGGAAGATTTTGGTTGAAAGTTGATTTACAAAATGCCCCCTCCATTTGTTCAAAGACTAATTATTAAATTCCAATTTTTAAAAAAGGGAAACATCCGCGTTCATTTGATCTTTAAAATGATCATTCAACGATAAGTCTAAGATGAAAATTGACATCGTTAGAACTTCTCAAGTATAACATTATTATTATGTGAGATGAATCCAATATGACGGAGGTGGAGCAGAGTGTAAGTGTTTTCCTTAGATTTATCCTTCATAAAAAATTAATTGGTTATTAATTCTCTAAATAAGTTCCCCTAAGTCAACTAAAACGCTTTCTGCAATATTCGTTTATGAAAACAGTACATACACTCCGTTCCAACAAAATCATTAGTTCCGTTTTCAAGATAAAATTACAAACATACAAGAATTGTTCGTTTGTAATAGAGTTCACCAAATTGGACACACTAAGCCTTATTTCTGTTAACGAATTTTGTCACTTAACGAAGAGTGGACTCAACAATGCTACAAATATTCAAACAAAATTTAAATTGACAATGAATATGTCTGGTTAGTTAGTTTGTTGTCCTTTGCTAGCGCTACGTTACCAAATATTTGGCAACACAAGTGACTGAATTTGTTCTTTGTTCAGTGTTTGAAATCATTGAAATCATATTTCATGCTTCTGCATCAAACCACCGTTCGTTGTCATGGTGCACATAGCGAGCAGAGAACCTAGCGGCAATTGTTATAGTTTCCATTTCTCGCTTTCATGTTACACAAAGAAGGAACCATTAGCGCTGAAAATGTTATTTGAAATGAATTCATCGTTCAACTCTTTATTTATCATTTTATGTGTTACGACTATAATAGAGTGTTTTATATTACTGCGGATATTGTAAATTTCATTTTCAATTTCTCACGTAGAGAGAGTTATGTTGTCTTGAGAATTATTTACTTCAAAATTTATAGAACTAAAGTTTTGGAAGTTTTTAGGGAAAGATGAAAGAAAAATTGTTTTTGGAAGCCTTTTTTTGTACGGTTTTATTATTAACATTTTATGATTTAATAATTTTCATATTTCAATAAAATTCCTTTGAAATCGGTTGTGCCGTTTCTTTAAAAAAACTTCTTTTTATTAGTGACAGAGTCGTTTGGTTGATTGTTTTATTGATAATACTATTAAGTTGTTTTAGCATTATTAAGAACTTCCATTTCATCCAAATATCGTAACTAATTTTAAACAACTATTTATTTTATTTTAACCGTATATGACTTGCAAGTAAAACATCATTTTTATTGTTCTCTCATTGTTAAAGGCGAAAAACCACTCGGTCATGATTGTCTTATAAAAAAAAGGAAGGAAACGTAAATTCTCGAAAACTCTAATAGAGTCAGGGTTGGAAAAAGAACAATAATTGATAATGAGAGACCAGATAAGAAAGAAGAAAGAATGGGATCTAATCGAAGACTACACGGGGAAAACAAAAAAAAAGTGTAGATCCTTCTATCTATATTTATGTTTTCAAAATTAGGAAACTCATAAACCCTAACATGACTTTAAAAAAAAAAATAAAGTTTTGAATTTTTAAATGGATTTTTCCCTCAAATACTTTTTATATAAATGAAATACACAATATAATAAAATACGAAGAACTTCAACAATACATACAAAATGAGAGTTATGTAATCGTTCTTTCATGTGCACTCACGTAAAAAAAAAAAAAAGAATATCTAAAGCCTAAGAATGTCAGCCTAGACATGACAGCACAATCTACCAGCACGTGAAAGAAGCAAAAGCAATAAAGATAACTCCGTATTATTTCATCTTAAAGATGCGTCAAATATTGAATTAATCGTTTGGAAAATGTTTCCTTGTGAGTGAATCTATCTCCATAAAGTTATTATATTTTCATCCAGCTTTGCCTTAACCCACGATGTCAAGGATTTTCTGATATTAAATTTTATTTTTTTGGCTTCTTGTTTTGTTGACAACAGATTTCCTGAGCAATATTGATGCGTCTTTGTTGTGTTCCAAGCTTATATTTATTGTGAAAGCGGTTCAAAGTAATATATTGTCACTTAATTGGTTATCAACTTCAACAATAAACGTTGCTGTCTCGTTTTCTCATCTCGTTGAGTGACGTCATAACTGTGCTAAACTCTTTATTGCCGATAAAGTCCTTCACTCTTTTGTCTATATATTGTATAACTTTATATACAGGGTGTTTCAGTAATTCAGGAGATTATTCTTCACATCAAAACCAATGAAAAGTAACAAACTTCCTAGAATGTTACTTTTCTATCTAGACAACATTTTGTGTTTTTATCCAAATAAAATCATAATTAAAATTTCAAATCAATGTACAACAGTTTTTTATATTATATATACAACGTATTGCTTGATTTCGAGTAAAGGGTACACTAATTTATATTTATTTAAAACAATATTTGAGACTTCACTTTTGAAGAAGACTTTGATATATCACGCTTATACATACAACGAAAGTGTGTTTGTGTATACATTTAATAAACAAAATTTCATTGAATCGTTTATTCTTTTGTACGTTTTTAATAAACCCGAGAGATTTTCAGCTTTGTTTAGTATTTTCAAACAAATACTCACGCTTGTCAAAGTGACAAGACGTAATTGAATTTTATTTTTAAAAAAAACCACCATTAGAGTGAATCTACAGAAATGTTGAATTTTGTGTGTAACCAAACAATGAAAATCATAAAGCACTGAACACAGCAACGCCAACCTCCCCTTCAGCTTTGATCCTACAACACTATTTTATTATAAACAAAAATGTTTTAAAATCTACAGCCCAAGGATTTCACAAAGAATGTTCCTTTAAAAATATGATTATATAACAAGCCTCCGAAGAGGGAGAAAAAAGGAAGTTCCCCCTTAGCGACAATATTTCAAATATGGAATTACCCGAGTGTAAGAATTTCCACCGCTTGTTTCCTTGGCTTAATCTACTTTTCTAAAAGTAAAATTGAAAATATAATTCAATGCTGTCAATTGTTATATAAGTAATAAAAACATTATTGAAATGAAGAAAGTTGTTTCTGTATAGACTCGTGAATATGACAATCAGCACTTGAAACTTTGGTCGATAACAATCTATGATACAAAACTTTGGACAGTAGAATGATTATCAGCTTTAAAATATTGTAATTTATAATGACATTTACATATCATGTTCATAATATGGATTTAGAGTTTCTGTTTGAAAATATAAACTTCATTTGGACAATTTCGCGGAATCTAATCAGGATTAATTGTAAAAAATTCAAACAACCACAAAACATTCTAACAACAAATAGTTTTTCACAAAATTATGTCATCGTTTAGAGTTGTTTGTATGCTCTATGTTTACAGGATGTTTAGTTGCATGTAGCGACACTCTACCCCTTCATATAGTTACGATAAATTGCTGTGCATATGTAAATATAATTGTATTCAAGTTTACGTCTAATATTGTAAATAAATTATCCACAGCAGAGAGAGTGAGAAACACAGAACTACCCAAGTATTACTTTTGTATTACTGGAAAGTCGGTTTTAGATTACTTGAAATTTAGATTTGTATTATTGGAAATTTTGATTTGTATTTTTGGAGAGTTGGTTTTGTATTACTGGAAAGTCGGTTTTATATTACTGGAAACATAGATTTGTATTATTGGAAATTTTGATTTGTATTTTTGGAGTCGGTTTTGTATTACTGGAAAGTCGGATGTATTACTGGAAAGTCGGTTTTATATTACTGGAAACATAGATTTGTATTATTGGAAATTTTGATTTGTATTTTTAGAGTGTTGGTTTTGTATTACTGGAAAGTCGGATGTATTACTGGAAGGTCGGATATGTATTACTGGAAAGTAGAATTTGTATTACTATTATTTTCCGATAAGCCTTACACATTAGACTTTTATATAACAGCTGAGCATATCATTCTTTTTACTAAAATTTGAAAAATAAAAACATTTTTCAGTTAACTTTAAAATATTAATATCTTGTACTGGCATCGAGCTAATTCTATGACAGACATTTTATAAGTTGATAGGCGTGGTTGGTAAATTAAATCCAGAGCACGTGGCCATAGTTACGAACCAGCATAGGAGTATCTGGAATAAATCAAAGAAATGTCTTGATTATTCTTCCCCTTGTTCCGAAATATAACCCAAGGGGAAATACCCTCGTTACATATTTCTGCTTGGGACTTTGTAATGACATCGCTTATTAAAATAAATGGCGTACAGACATGGGTCAGATTCTCCCATACGCATCAATTGTCTGCTCTCTCTCTCTCTCTCTCTCTCTCTCTCTCTCTCTCTCTCTCTCTCTCTCTCTCTCTCTCTCTCTCTCTCTCTCTCTCTCTCTCTCCTTTTCTCTTTTTTTCTTGTCTCTCTTTTCTTCTTGAAATATAAGTTATTTGAGTTTTATTTGTTCTTTCTTTCCTTCTGTAGAGTAAGTATTATACATAGTCGTAATTACAAGTTTGTCCCTTCTAATTTCTACTACTCTCTTACATATACAGTTTGTTTAAATAGTAGTTCTCTGTACTAAAATCTTAAAAATTAAATTAATATTTTCAGTCTAATTATTCTCTGCAGTATATTTCTACGAAGGATTTTTTTTTCTATTCTCAATTAATATTCTTTCAGGTTACATTAAAATCACATTGCTTACGAAAAAATGATGGCTGCCTACCCGACCCCATCTAACATTGTCATACAAGCAGATTCTCTAAAAGTAAAGCCCAAAAGTTGTTTTTTTGGGTTGCTTCATTGCAGTTATTGTTTGCTTGAATTGTTGATGTTACTATTTTTTAAGCGCAAGAAAATCCATAGCTACAAGTATAATATTTTATTTTAATCATAGTTATTTCATTTTGTTTTTTAAATTTTATACTACTGCTAATTTTACTAGGATACGTGATTTGTTTAGATTTGAAGGTTGTGGCGTATCAATTTTGGTTACTAAAAATACAATTTATGGAACACAGTTAAACTCAAGTGGAGTGGTTATTTCGTATAGTACTAACTATTGATCAGTTGGTCACCGACGTCACAGATTGCTTGTGTTTATGTGATCAGTTCCATCACATCTAGCGCAGATTAATTACTAATAAAACGAAATGACTGGCTGTATTCCTGTTTGATTTTATTTGCTAATCACACTCTTTATCTAAGGAAATTAGACAGCGTTGCATCCAATTTACAGAAGAAGATTAAATTACATTTCGTTTAATGAATAAATTATTATTTCAGCTCCGATTTTAGAAGCATTACAAAGTAAACGGAAGCCTACAGAATAGAACACGGCTTTTATTATTAAATTCCTTAAAAGGATGCTTTAAACACTGCCTTAACTTGATAGAATTAACTAGAAGATAAATTCTCTCAAATAGTTTGTTTATTTATTTAAACGCGTTTCAACGACAAAGTCGCTATCTTCAGCCATACATTATCCACAATAACTAAACTGTAACTGTAGATGGCAACTTTTTTATTGAAACGCGTCGAATAAATAAACGGACCAATTGTGAGAATTTTATGTTCTCGCTTATTCTATCAATTATACCATCTCAGAGGTCAAGCTCAATACTTGTTTATGTTATCTTTCTGGTGTGGATTTATACTATGTATTGTCGTCATTAAACTCTTTTTATTGATAATTCAAAATGAAATGTGGTTTTATTAGAAGACTTGAAAATCTGAAGTATACTGATGACATCTCACTACTGTCCCGCTATCTCAGTGAAGTGAAACATAAACTATTACCGCTTACGAGGCATAGAAAGTCATCCACCAATGGGCCCTAATCTGGTTACGTTTCATCCAATTTACAGAAGAAGATTAAACTACATTTCATTTAATCATTGAACTAGTATTTCAGCACAAAGTGAACGGAAGCCTATACGAAGTTATTAGAAAGCATAGATAAGGAATGTGTTCGATCTGAACATTTTCGCAGAGGGAAGGATATAGTGCATATCGAGATCAACATTTCGTTGGATAATCATCTCAACAAAGAATTTTTGGGTCTTGATAGACCAAAAGTTGATGAACCGGCTTCTGTCTGAGCATAACTCCTTTAAAAAGCATCTTTATCTTTATGATCCGCTCTGCCAAAGGCATGGAAATAATGTGGACTTGTCACTTCACATTTCAAGTGCGTCGACACTGTGGCAGCAATGTTTAAGTGTAGATTATCTTTGCATTAGTTGCGGTGCGTTAAAAGGGTAAGTTTGATCTTAACCGCTGCTTGGTTTATGGAACATAGAGAACCTCGTAGTTTAGAGGTAGTGATTCTGACTGCAGGTTCCAACAATAATAATAAAATTATTTTGCTCAACGAAAAAGCAGGTAAAGTTAGTACAATAATAAATTTGTATTAAACCAAACAGATGGGAATCATACAGAATGTGCATAATCCCTACACCTCAATTACAAACTTATATAAAGTCCTGAATAATCAACGTTCTTCCTGGGTAACATGATGAAGAAGATTGCACGAAAATTAGAATCAAGAAATCATTTAGTAGATTAATCTACAAAACATAACCACAAGCGATTTTTATTTGTGTGCAAGATGAAGGACGAAATAGAATTTGTTTTAAATAAGAAATTATAATTCAAGTGGGTAAAGTTGAGGATAAAATGAATTATGATATAGTAGTTGAGTAAAAAAAAATAGCAAATCGTTACTTTATCTAAAAAAATATACATTTCCTTTGTTTAAAGAATCGGAACATGTTTTTGGCAGATCCATTTCGTATTGACTTCTAAGAGACCACATTCTTTCTTCTCTAAGCAAAGTTGTATCAAACATGAAGAATGTCACAGCAATCACTCCTTGTGTATTACTTTTTCATCGACTGTCATGTCACTCGCAGATTTAATGGGAATTTTGTATCTCATTATTATTTCGTATTCGTAGACTTAAAACGTGACATCCACAATTGTTTTGTGTGATATTCTAGCGCTTTTTATTACACATTTTCTAAATTTGACACATGATGTTCATTCTTCTTAGTGTATATTTTCTAACTTCCTTATTTCGTAGTGCTATTTTCTGAATTTCACGTTAATTTTCATAGTCATCTTTAAAATGTGCATTTCATAGACTAGACATTGTAAATTATGTAAATTTAAGTTTTTGTTGTACGGACAAATTTTGAATAACTAAATGAAAAACTGTTTGTTCTCTAAAATTTTAATTAACAAATAAGAAATAAGAATTATTCAATTAAGCTAAGTGCAATGGAGTAAATTAAAATTAGTTTCTTTTTTGTTATTGTATAAACCATTGTATCAGTAGAGTGGTCCTTAAGTAGGTATACAATTTCTACACATCAATGAACACAAAGTCAGCAAGAATACAAAAGCTTTGTTAGATATAATTCACAACACAATAACATTCAAAGACTGTATTATTTTAAGGTCTATTTTGTGTTCAAAGTGATGGCCTCCAGAATTTACACACTCTCAACTCATGTTGTCACGCCAATACAAACATCGGTACAGAGTTCTTTGCAGATTCATCTCTGGAGAATGCATATTATTTAATGTATTGAACTATATCATTAATATTTTTTTGGTTTTCTTGAGAACCAATACTCCAAAAGAAAAAAATAATAATTTGGGTGAGATCAGGTGAGAGTGGTGGTCATGCAAGTGTGCTTGGTTGAGCAATCCACTTATTCGGATATTCTTGGTTTAGAAAACCTCCCACATTCAGGCTGTAGTTGGGAACGGCACTCGCCTTGCTGGAAGTAGATTTCTTCCAGTAATTATTGTGGTACAGCTTCCTCCAACATATCCAGATATCGGTCACCGTTTACAGTAGTATGCATAAATAAGTCCAATGACCTTTTTACAAGGACATGTCCACACTGTTACGCTTGATGTATTCAACTGTTGTTTAATTTGTAGATTAGGTTAGGTTAAGTTAGGTTAGGTTAGGTTAGGTTAGGTTAGGTTAGGTTAGGTTAGGTTAGGTTAGGTTAGTTTAGGTTAGGTTAGGTTAGGTTAGGTTAGGTTAAGTTAGGTTTTTTGCTTAGTAATAGCACGTTTGGATCTGCTTGTACTACATTGCATCATGGGTCTGGACAAGTACCATGATTACGCCTTTCAGTTTGTTAGGTTAGGTTAGGTTAGGTTAGGTTAGGTTAGGTTAGGTTATGTTAGGTTAGGTTAGGTTAGGTTTTTTGCTTAGTAATAGCACGTTTGGATCTGCTTGTACTACATTGCATCATGGGTCTGGACAAGTACCATGATTACGCCTTTCAGTTTGTTAGGTTAGGTTAGGTTAGGTTAGGTGTTTTGCTTAGCAATAGCACGTTTGGATCTGCTTGTACTACATTGCATCATGGGTCTGGATAAGTACCATGATTACGCCTTTCAGTTTGTTAGGTTAGGTTAGGTTAGGTTAGGTTAAGTTAGGTTATGTTAGGTTAGGTTAGGTTAGGTTTTTTGCTTAGTAATAGCACGTTTGGATCTTGTTGTATTACATTGCATCATGGGTCTGGATAAGTACCATGATTACGCCTTTCAGTTTGTTAGGTTAGGTTAGGTTAGGTTAGGTTAGGTTAGCTTAGGTTAGGTTAGGTTAGGTTAGGTTAGCTTAGGTTAGGTTAGGTTAGGTTAGGTTAGGTTTGGTTAGGTTAGGTTAGGTTAGGTTAGTTTAGGTTAGGTTAGGTTAGGTTAGGTTTTTTGCTTAGTAATAGCACGTTTGGATCTGCTTGTACTACATTGCATCATGGGTCTGGACAAGTACCATGATTACGCCTTTCAGTTTGTTTTGCTGTTTTTACAATTGAAAAGGAAAAAAAATATGAAATTATTCAGCTTACGGTTGTACCATGTTTAATCTCCTAATAACCCTCCTAACGTATAAAAATTATAAACATTATAATTATGCTTCTTTAATGAAAGATATACAAAATAAAAATGTGCTTTCGCAATTTTTCACAGTATATTTTCGTTCTTTATTCAAGAATTCCTTAACATACGAATAACAAGATTATTATCATGAAGAATAATTTAATTTTTCCCAGTGAGAGACAAATCTGTTTGATGTGATGTAATCACCGAGCTTCTGTGTTTAATAAATTAAAAGAGTTGGGAAAGAAAAAACAAATTAATTATTTAAACTTTGCTCGTAGCTGATTCTTTTATGAATCTCTCTGTACGCGTCACATTCAGACAGGTGGGAATAATATTATTTAAATTAATAACCTTCAGAGTTTTGTGTCTTAGGTTTATTTTTTCATAGCTTATATATTAAATAAACCTTATAATTTGAAAACTGACCATATATAAACCTTGAACTGAGAGGTAAATATTTGAAAGAACTTTTTCAAAAGATGTTATTAAAATGATGTATACAGTCTTTCAATATAACACAAAATAATCCCGCAAAATATCTAGTACCAATTTCTACCAAATGGTTATATTTTAGCACAATTCACCTAATAAAAGTTTATTTGATTTATGTAAAGTTCTAGCCACAATACAAATGAAAATAATTTAATACAATGAAGTTAGACTACATAAATTAAGACCTGAAAACATTAGTCTGCGCTATTGTGTGTAATTGAATTATCTAACAAATTTAACTGCAAAGGAAACGTTTGTTGTTGGGATTTTCTACATACACACTTACAGCTTAAAATATGGCTTTTATTTGGATTGCAAATAAGATCAGTTTACCTGAATCAAACACGTCTTGTCCGTCTTTTTGTCTTTTGATTAATACAATTACTTTTAAAAGTTTACTTACTTTTGTTTTGTCCAAATAGGAAGTAATCAAGGTCAGAAAAACTACGGTATGTTTAATGATAAGTACCCAACTAGTTTGTCACCCTGAAAATTAAGGTTTTAAATGTTCTGTAGTTTTATTAGTCGATAACGTTTTAAGGAAAAGAGATGTAAAAACGGTTGCCACCATTGAACTCAAAATAAAAAAACAATGGACAAAATAATAAAAAAAAGAAATTTTGCCTTATAAACATATACCTTTTTTTATGTTCAGTCGTTTTACATTTTTTATATATTCCATAAATGAACACTGTATATACGAGCCTTATTTTTAAGGACAACAATTTATTAATAGAGACGGGATATAAAAGAGAGAGATTAAGATGAAAATATTAAGACCAAAATTAGATGAAAATATGTGTAGCCACAATCCCGAAGGGGTTCATATTTTGCTTCTTGTAGTCTTGTGTTTGATCCCTTTCTTAATCTTTCTTATCCCGCTTCTCTTGACCAACTTTTGTTCTTTTCTGATACGACGCTATTTTAATATTCATGGGATAGTGGTTTTAATTTAATTTAATTTTCTTCTTTTTTTATAATGTGATGATGACCGAGATTTCCGCGTTGAAACAACAGGATAAAAAGTAAAGTTCGTTTTGTATTTGTCGTTTTGTATTTGTATCTTAACTCATACTTCAATACTTTATTCAATATTAGATTTTAAATGAGAATAAGTTGTATAGCGGCATTCCATTTATCTACCCTCCACTGCGTAGTGCGCAGTTTAAACCACTGTCCCATATATTCTATCGTAACTGACAGGTAATTCTGCCACACCTGGTTAATTATTTAATCTACTTTTTGCTCACTATAACTGTTTCAAATTGTGTTATACTCGCAGCTTTGACAATTCAGTTTTCATTATATATTTAATGGAACAATATACCACTTTGTATTTGCTATTATCGGTACAAAATGTTTAACACATTACAATAAACTTACAAAAATGTAATAGAATTATTTTTTTTTAATTAATTAAAATAAATTAACAATTATTTATTTCGGAAGCAAAAAGTTTAATCCTTTACTTGAGAGACATGTGTCATTTTATAATAGCCGTTTTGTTTGTCCTAAATAAATATATATCCTTCGCTTACATCCTAGCGAATCGTAAATAATAGGATTTATTTTAGAAGTGAAATTTATTTCCTTCCTTTTCAATGTCAATATGGATTGTGAAAGGGTTTATAGGATGACGTATAATGGAACATAGTGAAAAAGTTGCCAATAGCACAGTGACTTAGAGAGATTATAGAGTTCTACTGGTAATCCTATTATTTGCCATCATTTGTGTTTAGAAAATTCACGACGTTTCGAGAGTATAAATCTACTCTCGTTATCAATTGTGAAACTAGAACATAAAATAAAAAGAGAGAGAAAAACAATATAGTGTAAAAAGAGCTTAGGGTCATTTTGAAAACTAAAACTAACTCTATATTTTAAGGAAGGAACTCAAACTTAAAACTAGCAGTCAAAGCTAATACGAAAATACAAGGATTCCCCGAACCACACAAACTTTTTAAAATTATATCATCACCATGAAATACCCTGGGGTAGAACTGTATCCTACTCTAAGGTCCAACTTAGCCATACCTAGGGCCCAACAATATGCATGAGCTGCAAGATTAAATCTAAGTTAAGGCTATATTTCTCTGTTATATTCTAGTTTCATACGTGATAAAGAGAGTTGATTTATACTCTCGAAACGTCGTGTATTAATTTTTATACACAAATGATAACAAATGTCTGATTAAACCATATTAATAATATGAACTTCAAAACCAAAATTATAGAGTTGGTTTTATTTTAATTAATCTAGACGAAAACAGTTAATTTTGTATATTTTTAACCTTTTTGGTATTCGAATTATAACCCTAAAAAACCATAAAAACCTTAACGTGTATTTAACATACATCCTATTCTTTACAGCCTCTGAAGGACGTTGACGTCAGAGAACGCCTCCACTCTCTTCTGTCGTCTGTCACTCACCTCCATCTTGGAATACTCATTCCTCTTATGTCCTCTAATGACTTATTTCTCAAGGTCATTCATTCACCTATTTCTTAGATTTCACCTGTGCCTTCTTCGTCCTGGGTTTCTTTAGAATATCTTCTTTACTATTTCGCTCATCCTTAGTGACCTGCCATCTCAATCTTGCGTTTCCACCATTTAACTATGAAGCTGTAGCGCCCTGAGTGTTATACAGACTCAAGGCTACAAAAATAATATTCTCCACTGTACGTATATCATTTTCAGTAATATATTGAAGGAGCATTTATTTAATTAACGTTCTATATTTATTGTCAATATTAGTTTAATTAGATCTAGTATAAGAGCTTTTGTAGTTAACCGAATATGGTTTTATCATGCTTTTTAGGCCGTGTAAACTTACACACATTGTGGATTTTATATCGTATTTGTTGCAGCAGGCCTATTTAGGCTACATTTTAAACTCTTTCTAACCTTTTTAATGATTGCTATACTTGTGTTTCTAAGTCTGAAATTACAACAATGTACTCTAAATATGAGAAAAACATTTACAATAACAGAAAATATAAATATTGACTTATAACATTTAATTTTGAATAATTTGTAATGACTTTCTTTGGATGTTAGGTAATGATATGTAACTTACATTTCTCACAATTAACTGTTTATTTAGAACAAGACTGACGTCATCATCACTTGTTTAAAATATTATTGTTGGTAAAATATATGGGCAAAAACTCGTATAACAGCTGTGACACAACCCCTTCAAGGCCACCTTCACAATATAGGTAAAGCAATTTGTTACACATATTGCTTTCCAATTCTTACTATCATTCATACAAATAAATTTCAAAAGATGAAAATGTATATCATTATTCATTATTAAAATAGAATTTATAGCTTAAATACAACGCTGTTTTGATGTTTATATTGTTATTTCTTTGTTTGTATTAAACGTACCATTTCTATAGTGATTTATGATCCACCATTTAAAATTTAAATGGGACTGTGTTATAATTGTATATTCAAAAAACTCCACGTAAGAATAAACAGTATTTAAAAGTAACAAAGTTATTTATAAATTAACATTAACTATTTATTGACAGCCATTTGTATTATAGAATATATTTGTACTGGAATCCTTTGTATGATGTTGTTTATTTCCCAAAACATATATGTCTTTTCTAATACTTAATATATTACTAGTCAATCGTTAAAACATATTTTCGGGTAATGGTCAAATCTCTTGAAGCTTTTAGGAAATATTAAATTAATGTTTTTATTCAAAAGGGTAACTTTGTTTAAAATTGTTGTTTCTCAGGTTTCCTGTAATTCGTAATTGTGTATATCAATTCATCTTAGCAGGCCTCGTAGATGTGTATATATTTAAAAGTCTTCACTCGCTTCGCTCAAGTCGGTTTCTCGGTATTATCAGGTCTTGTAGATGTATATATGTAAAGGAGCATTTCCTGCTGGATCTCATAACTATTCAAATATCATATTTTCTTGGGATGTCAGGATTCGAATTCGCATTGTGTGAAATAACTTTGTTATTTGTTAGTAGCTTTACAAGCAAAACTGAAATCTAATTAAGTGTGTGGTAAAGTTGAATAACAAATGAGATATGTACAAAAACTGTTTAAAATGGCCACCAATTTGACATTTTCCATTTGATTTTTTTGATTTTCAAAACTATTCTTCTATGAGCACACTATAGTTTCCTAAACCAAATTTGTGTTCCTGACTTAATATTTGTTGTTGGTATCGTACTGATGGACGGAATATCGAAAATCCCTTTTTTTTGTTTCCTGAGCTTGTGAAACATAAAGAGCAGTGAAAAAACAAAAACAAAACACATTACAGGAACAGTTAAAGGATGCGATTTATTTATTGTCCTATTGTAACCTATAGTAATAAATAAATATTGAGCTTGACTTGTGAGATAATATTAGTAAGAAGAAAAAAAAAAACTCAACATAAGATCTCCAAAAATTACGTTTATTTATTTAAACGCGTTTCAACGACAAAGTCGCCATCCTCAGTGATACATGAGCTACAATACCAAAAATATAACTTTTTTAAATAACGTATTAAATCAGTTATAGTTTTGGTATTGTAGCTCATGTATCACTGAGGATGGCGACTTTGTCGTTGGCGTTTGATTAAATAAATGTAATTTTGTGAGATCTTATGTTCCATGTTTTTTCCCCCTTTCTATGTAACCTAGAGTCCTTCAGATAATTCTCTTTTTTCTTTCTTATTAGTGAATATGTGTGTAGAGAAAGAGAGCTGAGTAAAACAAATATAAATAATGAGTTAATTCATCGACTTGCACTGCCATAATAAATCTTGCCCTAGACTTTAGTATAAAGTTAGAGTTTACATTCCTTCTACCCCATTAAGCATATTCCTTTTGTTCCGTGAAACTTGTTCAATAATCTTTGTTCATTTGTCTGTGGACATTGTATTACAACGAGACAATGGTTCTCCAGCAAGATTAGTTACTTCAACTTCAGCAGTTTTATTGTTTAGGACTTGGCTGCATGACTGTATTCAGCCAGTAATATGTGGCTGATTACTGATAAGACATGTTTTAATTCTTTCTAGCTCATAAAAATAGGGCGAGAGAAAGTTACATTACGCCTTTCTTAACGCCAATAACTTATATTGAGGCATTAAAAATAATGAGCTTTAACTGATAAAAAAAAAGTAGAGGGTATTTATAAAAACAACACTTATTCTTATAAATACATCCATGCAGTATATTGTATTTAATTAAATGTAAATTGATTCTATTAAAGGTAACTTTTACAATATTCAGGATGTTTAAAAAAAAATATGTGTTTTAATTTCTGGAAGTCATCTAGGGGATCAATATAAGTAAGAAAGTTCTATAAACATTTGTCTGAAAACACTTCATTATCTGTTTTTTGACCATTTTGTGTTTTATTGAAAAATAATAAATTTATAAATTATAAATATTACAAGTTGAAATTAGGTATACACATTTTTTATGTTACGATTTACCAATACCAAAAGTCAAAACGTCATTCTACAAATCTTCAAAATTGGGGTCGTTTACAGTGTTCTTAAGTTTAATATTTAAAATTTCAAGCCGCCATATTTATGATTTGAATTTTTTTTGATTGTAGATATACTGGTACTACTTAACATGTAAATTGTGTAAACCAAATTTCGACTAGAAATCTTAATAATTTTTAAAACTATCATTATTAAAATAACACAAAATAATAAGAATTTTCGGTCATGTGTACGGGAACATCTTTTTATTTTGATATAAAAAACCATTTCTCCAAGCTACAACATATATTTTTGAAACACTGTAACAAGGGATGTTCCACGAAGAAGTCGCTATTTTAAAATTAATATTCCGGACATACGGAACACACTACAAATTTGACACTTTATAGTTGTTACATAGATATGCAATAAAAGTACCCTCTAGTTTCATTTTATTATGTTCAATCATAACAAAATGGCGGAATAACAGAATAGTGGTACCTTTTCACAAAAATGATTTTATTGACATAACCAATACAAATTGTTGATTTGGAGATAACATGAAAATGTGTAAAATTTAATATAGAAAAAGTAAAGATAAATAACAGCAATAAATTATTAATGATCAAAATTTGATTTTTATTATAATTGATGTTCGTTTATGGATTGATAGCAACGAAACAAAAAAAATCAAAAGTGCTTTTGAAAAATTGCCGAAGTATCAAAAATAATTCTTCTTTAATTATATAATGGTTCTGTTTCAAAACGCTTTATAGGAAAAATCCCAAACAGTCATATTTGGGAATCTTGGAGGCCACCTTTGAAGTTGCTGTCACGAACTATCCAACGGTTGGGAAGATCTCAATTTAAAACTCCTTCGGTCACATTAGCATAATGAGGAGTTACATCCTGTTGGAATAAAACGTTTCTCATCTCTTGCTGATCCAGATTCTTGTAGCTTACTGTTCCATTAATTGATTTTCTTGATGGAGCAACCACATTTGGATAGTTCTTTGAAAACACCTTATCTTTGATATTTCTTTTAATTAGCCCAAGAAGAACAATTCACATTTGTTCAATTGAAATATTCTTTTTTTTTTTAGATTAGACATCATTTGAACTGATTGAACACAACTACCAAATTGTTTTATTGTTGTGTGTTAACAAAACAGCTGATCGAGATTCAACAGATGGCAATGCACACATTGCATTGTGGTGGTTCCATCCAAAAGATTCGTTTATTTTTGTTATTCCACCATTTTGTTTTAATTGAACACAAAAAATAAAACTCTATATTGTTATTTTACGCATCTATGTAAAATAACTGTAAACTGTCAAGTCTGTAGAGTGACCATTGTTTGGGATATTAATTCAAAAATAGTGGGACATCCCGTGTATAATCATGGCGTAAGAATGAATAATAAAATCACCCTCTCTTCTTCTACACACTGGTATAGTTTCATAGCTGCCACGCATTCCCCATGGAATTTATTGAAATATAAATTTGCATTATTAAATTAAATATTATTGGCAATTCAAATATATAAAGTTTTTTTTTTATAAAACTGTTTTAAAACATTAAATTAATAAATTATAATTAACACTAAAATTTGTTCTCTCAGAAGTTCATCATTACGAGTTAATTTGCTCATTTTGTGTTTAATTAATTAACAGTTTCTCTTGTTAAAGTTAATATGAATAAAACTTGAGGTAAACATAAAACAGTTCGCTCTATTTAATCCATTCCTGTGTTGCACTTATCCACTGAGATTTATTGGAAAATTAATTTCCGTCCACGAATGTAGTTAAAAAAAAAATTTTCAGGTGGTCAAGCTCAGGTTGTGTTATATTAAAAAGATATTATAATCTTACGTTATTATACAACAGTTTTGTAATCACTTCTGTTAATTAATTCAGTAAAAGCGTTTATTATATTCAAGGTTATTGTCTAATGTTTGACAACCTAAATCAACATTACTTAGGCAAACATTTACTTAAGCTTAATTTAACTGAAAGTCGAGTCGTTATCTTGACTTTTGTTTAATTAAAGTCCTCAACTATGAACTAAATGTATATTCAGTAATAACAAAGGTAAAATCTCTGCTGACTCTTGATGTGACGACAGTAATAAAGCAAGATTTCTTGATGAACCCAACAAGTTACTGTTTAAGTTTTAGTTTAATATAATTTTTAATCCGACCGTTGGTTTTTTAAGGCGAAATCCTTCTCCGTCATCATAGCCTTACAAACATAACATAAAGACATCTTGCCCTTGAATACTGCATTAGCATCAGTATCAAAAAAGAACAAGAGTTGGCTAAAAGGTACCCGATAGGAAGGGAAGGGATCTGACCCAAGACTACATAAGAAAGGTGTAGATCCAGCTAGTTTCCCTCGGGATTGAGAACCCCGTATCTGCGATAGTTTTTAAAAGATTGGATAACAAAAATTTATGTTTGTGTTTTAGGTAATATGATCTGCTTTGGGAAGATAGACATTATTTATGTTAAAATCAAGAACATAAAATTTTTTGGTATTTCTCTTGAGATACTTTCTTGACATGTACAATTGCATTTGTGTAATTTGAAAATGTTTGAATTTTTACATTTTGATGTAACAAAAGGAAAAAGGATAGTTGTTCATTTTGATTTTGAACGATAGACTTCCACGGTCACAAACATCATTATGATCTTGTTCTTAGTGGTTCGACCGCGTCAATATTGTCTTGACATTGGTAAGCCTTGAGAATGGACATCTGTAAAGTGCCCGAAACGTCGGCTGTACTCAACGTGCAAACAATATTGACGCGGTCGAACCCCGAAGAACAAGATCATAATGTTATTAGTTTTGTTGATAATTGATTGGCAATAAAAATTAGAAGTTTGATTGCTAATGGGAATTTTGCTTTACTGGACTGATTGATACAATTAAATACATTAGCTTATTGCCACAGCTCGTAGTCTAGTCTTTTGTTTGACGCGTAGAAAGTTGCAAGTAATTGAAGTTTGATAATGCCTGAAAAAAGAGGCTAAACGCTCGTGGGAAGAAAAAAAACAAAAAAAAAAACAGACCTGTAACACATTCATTTTAAAATGTATCCTGTTGTTGTTTTTTATAGAAAAAGTAATTTCCGATCTAGAACTCTATTAAAATCACAAAAAATGTAATTGAAAATGTCAAAACGGCGGCCTATTTAAACAGCTTTTGTTCATATCTCATGAGTTATTTAACTTAAAACTATAAATATTCGTATAAAAATGTTCATATTTCAAATCCGTATGCAATTGTACCAACCCCATCTCTCTACGATGACATATATCGAAGTTATTGTCAAAAATGTAATTTCTAACCTCAATTTCTAAAAAAAAATGTCATATTTGTATAGTTACAAGATCCGCAGGGCCGAGCGTTGCGAGTGGCTCCTTCGCATTTGTTTATCACTGAAGCCCACAAATGTGGAGACGCTGACACGAGCGAAGCCAGTCGAGATGTTATAATATGCACACCGTAAGGCCTAGTTGATGTCAAAAAAAGGAAATGATACTCACAATCCGAGTTTAGAACCTGAGAAAAATTTGTTTTTAATAAACTACAAAGCCTAAGAAACCAACCATTATTGCATTACATTGTATTGGGCTGGGTAAGTGCCAAGATGGCACCCTTGATCTTGTGGTTTCTTGAAGGGACGTTCTATCTTAATATTTTTATTATCTTAATGTTTGTCTAATTATAAAAAATCAAATCTATAATAATAAATGGTAAAGTCTGTTCTAGCGACTTTCCAATTAAGTTAATGAACGTTTATTGTCCTGGCACGTCAAACAGTCTTTTGTACTTATTTCTATTTAGAAAGCTTCTCTTACAGAATTGAAAAATGAAAAACAAGGAAGAAAAAGTGTTGTTGGTTCTCTAAAATAACGAGCAATAGAGAAAATTGTATTCTTCTTTTTATGAAAGTAGAAAACTACCGATAACAATTATTGTTCCTTTAATTTCTTTTGTTTCGAAAACAATTTGTAACACGATTATTTAAATTGATCGTTAAATATTAAGTTTATTCCATGTAATTTCACCCTTACTTTAACCGGATCCAGGATGATTGATTTAAACACCTTGTTATTGGTACAGCAGAGAGGATATTGCTTGAACCCTTATAGAAGCTATCACAATATCACTCTGATATTTGGTGTTATTCGTTGACATGGTTGCCAACATACCTGCTATAAAAAGTCGGAAATATTTCTTTGAAAGAATATAAAAGATAATTTCATAAAGGCTAATGGAGATTTTACAGTTTATAGTTAAGCTGCTTAAAAAAATATATTCTTTTTAATAAATAGTTGTGCACACGAGTACTGAAGTTTGATTGCTATTCATTTTTCTTGTGTTTTATTATCAAGTATATAACACGATCATGGTATACATGTAAAAGCAATTCTCACAGTTTATTGTAGCAACAAATAAAATCAACACAGGTAAATACTTCACATTACTAAGTATATACAAATTATTTTGGTTATTTTCATTGCGTCTAGTTTGATGTAGTTTCCTATACAGCTTCAAAAAGTTAGAAACTAAAAATATTTAACCCTTTCAATATATATTTAAAATACAAAGAAGTAGACAACTTCTAATTACGTCTCAAAGTTTTAAATTTATTTTACTTACCATTTATTATACCATTGTCTTTACTTGTGCAGATGTGTTGTATGAACTCCATTTTCAAATGCTATTTACGTATTACTTCGTCCCTCATAGGAATCGTTATTTATAACCTACGTATCCTCCCTTCTACTCCTTTAGGCTCCGTTTTCTTCTGTAATTGGTTAATACCATGCTATCGTATTGGTTAGTTTTCACAGTACGTGTTAGTGACGCTAGGAATATGAAGGAAAAAAAAGAAAAAAAAAACTCAAATCAGTAAACCTAACCTAACATAACCTAACCTAACCTAACACGTATACAGTGTATCCCACGAATAGATACGCGCTTTTAATTTTATATTAATTATTATTCTTAAACGATTCTTTTGAAACTTTACATACTTTGTAATAAAGTTACCAAAAATATAGTGTGAAAATTTCAACATACTGGTGTTTATAGAAACAAAATGGCGGCAACACACAAGACATCAAATAACGTACCGCTATTGTTACGTTTGGGAAAAAATAACTTTAATTGCTACCAATGTTGATACAAACACAATTTTCTTTTAAAACAAACTAAAATCTAATTATTTGTTTAAAAATCTAAAGAAAATAATATTTTAAAATGTATTTATTTATTCAAACTGAAACCCATCCACAGTGATAGCAACGCCTAACAAAGGACTCGTACGCACTTGTGATGTAATTATGTTATGAGGTTCCGAAGAAATTCCTCTTCCATAACGCTCTTCAAATCCTCATCATTGTTGAAAATGTGGTGTACACTTGCTCTTTTAAATAGCCCCATAAAAAAGTCTCACACAATTTAATCAGATACCCTGGTGGCCAATCTAAAAAAAACTGACTTCCACCCCCAATTCAGCGTCCTTAATGGTTGTTATTTAGTAATTGGTTCACTGAACTCGCATAGTGGGACGAAGCATCATTTTCTTGAAAAATAGCCAATTTTGCAAATACAAAGGACAATAAAATTGTACTAAAAAGAATTAGGTTATAAGCTTCTGTTGTTTAATTTGAATCGAACAGCTGTTCAACAATTAAACCTGCAAGAGTGAGAGGCATAGACGTTTTTCTTTGTGTTGTCGCCATTTTGTTTCTATAAATACCAGTTTGTTGAAATTTCGCACAACATTTTTTGTAACTGTATTGAAAAGTTTCAAAAGAATCCGTTGAGGAAGAAGCAATTAATAGAAAATCAAAATCGTGTACCTCTTCGCGGGACATACTGTATATATTATCATAATAACATCTAGTATATTTTATTATTTGCCACTACTGCTCATTTTACTGGACACTCTACCTTGGATGAATAATTTTAGGTTAAGTATTGTAAAAACTTACAAGTTTCTAATTGTTTTCTCTCTTTTTTCCAAATACTTGCCTATACAAGAGAAAGTTGACTTAAACCAGGAGAACGGTATAATCTAAAGAAGGCTATTAATAATGTTCGGAAACATACATTATTGTGAGGTACAGTATAGCTCTGCACAATATTGTATGACCTTAACGCGGTCGAAATGTCAGTATAAATCATACAAATGGGTGCATTTAATCCTTGCATGTCTTTACCAAGTTCTTGTATATGCTGTTCTTTAGTTGGGATTATTTTTTGTTGTGTTGGTGTTGATCATCATGTAGGTATGATTCTCTTTGATTTAAGTGTCTATTATTTTTTCTTTGTCTTTTCATTAGTATTGGACGATAGTTTTGTTAAAAGTATGTAAAAAATAGTTGGGTTCATGTATAGGTTGAAATTTCTGAATTGGATTTTAAATGTTTAACATTTTGTATTTGATTTATAATTTTAAAAGAACCTGCCTAACTCAGTTTTAGTTCTATACATGTTTCTTAACTTTTTAATCTCCCATTATACTTGACTATATTGTAAATTATTTCTGTTCTTGTGGTTTATATTCCTTCGAGATTTTTAAGTTTTGAAGTAGAATTTATTCAATTATATTAATTGGATGTTAAAAGAGAATTTTATTCTTAGAGTATCTAGATTTCTTAAAGGAGAATTAATCTATTATTACTTATAGAATATATATTAAATGTATATTGGCCAATTCTTAATAACAAAACATGTGATAATTTAAAAAGTCAAAAAGTTAATAAATTAATATTTAGCTTGACTTGTGAGATAATATTAGATAGAATAAAACTGGAACACAAGATCGCACACAAATTACGTAATCAAACGCGTTTCAGCAACAAAGTCGCCATCCTCAGTGATACATGAGCTACAATAACTAAATTATAACTCAAAATTATAAATACACTAGTTATACAAGGATAAAATAAAGCAAAAGCTTAAAGTTTCAAATATTTAATAGCTTAAAATATTTAAATACCTAAAATAATATTTAATAATTGTAATACTATTTGAAACTTTAAGCTTTTGCTTTATTTTATCCTTGAATATGGAGTTTCAACAAGAAATATCTGCTATTTCATTAAAGTACACTAGTTATAGTTTATTTCTTGTAGCTCATGTATCATTGAGGATGGCAAATTTGCCGCTGAAACGCGTTTGATTAAATAAACGTAATTTTTGTGAGATCTTGATGTTTAGTTTTAATTTTTTAAACCAAGTTAAGGTGCAGGGCTATTTTTCAAAAAATAAATTTTTGTTGCATTTCCTGACAAACATTTTATTTTTCAGGGCCTTGTTTTACTAATAATTATTTGAGAACCAGGATAAGTTTATTTCGAACTATTGTTATATTAATTTTATATTCTCCACGATACTATTTAGTTTATATATTTTTATTCTTTGTGAATTAGATAGTAAGTGTTCGTCACAAGTAAGAAACTTTATTAATACAATCATGAAATCTGTAAACAGATAATATCTGCTACAAGTTATCCTATTAACAATGATTTTTATATTTTATATTAAAAAAATAATAAACAAGTGGTTGTGATCGGAACCGGAAGTGATGGTAAGAGCAGATCGAACGTGTTGGTGCTACGTTACAGTGGTATTTAAATTAAGGTAGCAGTGCGTGAAAAATAGCTGTTTAAATGTCCGGATGGCGATGTATTATTATGCCAGTCGAATATCGGCGGCCGTTTGTTCAAGGCAGGAGTCTACCACTCCGCCTTTACGAATACCCGCCTCCCCTGTGCCTTCCACCTCCACCGCCGCCCCCTTGGAGTGTCAACCCTGTGTACATCGTCCAACTTCCACTTACCACAGGAATAAACATAAGAAGGTATATTATCCTTAGATTTAGACGATTTCCTTCTGCATGTATTTGTTTTTATTGTAAAAGCAGTATTTGTATTAACTATTATAATATTAGGAGAACTTTTATAATAAATTGTCAAAGTCTTTCAAAGATGATTTTGACTTTAAATTAGCCTTAATTTGTAAAATATTCATGCATCATTAACATTATGGAACAGAACATGACTACTTGTAATCAACAATCTTTGTTCATTTTTTTTTTAATTTTGAGAAAACACTTATTGTTGTTTATGTTAAAATATATATCTGACTTTTGTGTACATTTAATAGTTATTTGAATTATATTTCATATCATCAAATACGTTATACAAATACCTAGAGAATTTAATTAAATTTAGTATGTTGTTCTGTTTATTGCATTAGTAAAACATTAATAGATATTGTATATACGTTATGACCTTCTATATTTTATATTTCTTCTATACATATACAAAAATTAAATTAAACTACTACACATTGATCTTCTAAAATACTAAGAAAATATTAAATATAATGATATTGGTTCTATAAAGATTGACATGAATATTTAGATACTGTTTAAAATAATGCAAATGTTGGCAAAACTAGCGACATTATTATTATTTTTTTTTAATTAAAACTTTAAAATTATATTTTAAGTGAAATTTATTTTGTTCTTATTGCGTCAAGGTATCTCACAATTTGAAGTCTATAAAACAACTAAATGTAGATGGTCTAAATATAATTTAAATTATATTACTAACTTATTTATACGCTTCTATAACTTGGGTAAGTCTTTCTCTACGACGACAGTTTTCCATCCGTTTCGTTCTCCTACAAATCTTCAGTTCGAGTGAGAGGCGTGTTCTTAAAGAGTTTCAAAGTTTGAACTAGGAGAGCCTACGCACGGAGAACCTTTCTGGACAACATCGACCCCCTACTCAAAAAATATAGAGAGAAAGGAGAACATCTACCCACGTTACCCCACGAGCCTTTCCTCATCTGCTTGGGTGACAAAGTCAGTCATGTTGGCGGAGCCATTACGGAATCCACTACTACTCTTATGCAGACTAAATATATTTCTTGGGTCTGTTCAAGTAGAGTATCGCCACTCAAACAGTAACACCCAGAAGGTTAATCTAACCTAACCTAACCTAAGCGGTTTTAAATATACGAATACTTACTTTATTGTTCTGGAGTTAAATATAGATGGTCTCGTCCTTATTTACGGCACCACATGAATTCATATAAGAATCTAACAAATCTCTTCTTGTTCCACATTCTCTCTGTTCCCTGTAAAATACAGTCCTTAATACACGCCAACAATGTTTCAGCCGTTCTGTCGGGTCAGGTTCTGTCTGTTCTATTTCTCTCAATAGAAAATTTACGAGTGACAGTCCTCTTCTTGAACAGACATTATTTCTTAAACCATTACTAAAAACAAATTAATTCTTTTTGTTGAATTTTTGAATTTATTAAAAAAAAAAATCGTTCTATCCAGCATTGAGCTCTCCAATCAATAAATCTAATATCTCTACTTCCAGTACTTAAATATAACGTATAACGTATGAGTGCAGTGTTTTTAATAAGAGTTCCAATAAAATGACATACTTTAACAGTTACGTTCTTTCTGAATATAACATTATAGAGCTGGAGTGTACAACCGAAGTTTACCAGTTGTGCCACTTTGCCGATTATTTTTTATTCCGCGTGATAACAGCTTAACATCCATAGTTTTCGCAAAATATGTTCCCCCAACATTATTATTTTCTTTTAAATCACTGTTAAAGGTAATATATTTTTAATTATTTAACATATTACATTTTTTCATATTTAATCTCCATCTGAATACAACTAGATAGATATAAAATTGAAAGTGGAAATCTCTCAGTCACTTCTTGAGGCGAGATAATATCCAATAAGCACAACGACACCCTCTCTGCTTTTTGACTGGGGTGGAGATTAAAACTTAATTAATTTCACTCTACTAAACTCATTTCATTTTAAATTATGCATTTCTCTTTGTGTTCTTAAGCTCTTAATTTAATTCCATCTCTTTGTAAAAGCGTCCTTACATTCTTGCAAAGATATACAGATTTAGTATTTGTATGAACGTGTAGTGAACGCTATAAAGTTATTTTGAAAGAAATATTTATACAAATATTTTGTTTCTTTCTATTAATGTATTTTTTTGTTATCATTGCACAATCTTTGTACTTTGTTTTAACCAATTAATATTTTTTGTAAACAAATATAAACGTTCTTAATTAATGAAACGAGTTTCAATTTTTAATCGCGTGAATTATTTACTATTTAACTTTCTGCGATAATAAATCAATATTTCCTAGCCTGAAAAAGTCAACCGTTGCATAAGTGTGCACCCGTGCTTAAAATTTATATTTTCGTCCAATATAAAACCTCTTTTTTATTTAATTGAAAGTCCTGTATTAAACATAAATATATATTAGTTATCACATAGATTCTCTCTGTTTTAAAATAACCTGCATAGTAAACCTGTTATAGAAGTTTCAGTATTACAGTTAAATCTGATAAATACTTAAGGCAAATATTTCACATTAAAGATGTAGTCATTACATGCGTTGATGTGATATTATATAGTATTTCTAAATAAATTCTGCTGTCTAAATATATTTTACACATCACTTACAGTTCACAAACAAATTTAGTAAAAGTATTTGCTAGAAATTTAAATTTGCTTAATCAATTCCAACATCATTTAAACACAGTTTGTTTCTACATTACGTTTCATCAGTATTTGTTTTGATTAAATAAGTTTTAATTGCAGTCAAGTTATAGTCTCTTACAACAAATCCAACCTGGATTTATGCTACAAAAGCTGAAATTCATTGGTAAAACTAATCCTTTACTGTACCTTTACATTTTATAGAGCATTCATTTTAAAACTCACCCTTTACCCTGTTGTTCGTCCTTTGATTACTAAAGGCTGGAGCTATGTTTCATCACACTAGTGCACTTTATGTCCATTTACTGTTGGACAAATTAATCGAAAAAAAAAAAATAGTTCAATAAAGTGATCCTAGCAGACTGGGCCTAGTATATATAATATATATAGTCGTATGTATTGATATAGAGGTTTTATTTTCATAAGACAGATATACAAACTCTATAAAAAATATATCATTGGTGGTGGAGAAGTCATTTTAAATTAAACTCTATTTTGACATATATTATTGATGGTGGAGAAGTCATTTTAAATTTTTTTTTTTTTTTTTTTTTTTTTTTTTTTTTTAATATTATCATTATTATTAGTTTTTTTTATCTGTACTTAATTCTATTATTACATTTTTCAAAGTTCTGTAAGAGGTTTTGTCTATTACAGTAAAACCTAATCACAAATTAGAAAAAAAATAATACTTAGTAATAAATCATAACACTGGAAGATACAGGAATATTCAAGTTAAATATATAGATAATAGATATACACTATAAATATAGATTCGTAACTTAAGTGAACAATAAATATAGAAAAGTAACATAATTAACATAAAAATATAGAATAGTAACATAGGTAAACAATAAATATGGAATAGTAACATAGCTAAACAATAAATCTATAATAGTAACATGGGTAAAAAATAGAAAAGTAATATAGGTAAACAATAAGTGTAGAATAAATAACATAAGTAAACAATAAATATTAGAAAGTAACATAGGTAACCAATAAATATAGATAAATAATATACCCTATGTAAACAATAAATATAGAATAGTAACTTAGATAAACAATAAATATAGGTAAGCAACATAGGTAAACTATAGATATAGAAAAGTAATATAGGTAAACAATAAATATAAAAAAAGTAACATGGGTAACAATAAATATACAGAAATAACATAAGTAAACAATAAATATAGATTAGTAACATAGATAAACAATAAATAAAAAGTAACATAGGTAATAATAAATATAGAGATATAACATAGGTAAATAATAAATATAGATTATTAACGTAGTTAAACAATAGATATAGAAAATTAATATAGGTAAACAATAAATATAAAATAGTAACATAGATGAACAATAAATATAGAAAAGTAACATAGGTAACCAATAGATATAGAAAAGTAACATAGGATAACCAATACATATAAAGAAATAACATAAGTAAACACTAAGTATAGATTAGTAACATATTTAAGCAATAGATATAGATAAGTAATATATGTAAGTAAATCAATTTAACAACAGAAAATAAATTCGTATAGGTGTGCTGATCTTTTAAAAAAATTTCTAGTTCATTTCCGTCAGAACCGAAAGTACCTTCTCCACAAATATTCGTCTATTTAGTACACGGAAGTATATTTTTCTTCTATTAAATAGTGTATTCTTTGCCGACAAGAACAGTTTGAAAATTTTATACATTCATTTTTCAAATTCATTTAACCTTTCATGTTATGGTATATTTTTTTAATATTTTTTAGCAATATCATTTTTGTTCTCGTGGTTTTTTTTGTTATTTTTCACAATTATGTTTATAAAGATTCCTTTTATTTTCATTAACCACAGCTCATGTTACTAATGTTATTTATTAATTAATTAATCTTATTTTCTTCAGTTTTTCAAATAATATAATTATTTTTGTTTCTTAATTTGCCAGATGATGTTGTTCATATGTGTGGGAATATTATATTTTTTACTTGCAGGAATTGTATTTCGAGGCCTTATCTCTGAAAATATATTTCTTAAATGTTTTACCAAATGTTTTGAATCTATCCTTGTGTCTGTATTTAGTGAGATTTAGTGAGATGTTTTTATTAAATAATTTGTAATTGTTATTATTTTAGGAATAATTGAAGGTTAACTAATCATTATTAATTTATATGGAAATTAACACTATAAATTGTACTTTTAATAAACCAAGATTTTTTCAAGTATGTACGTCATATTAACAAAAACTATGCCTATGTAATGCAGAATTTTAAATACAATTCATAAAAGGATTATACAGCACAATGTCAGTGCTCATAATTTAACTTCATACTACCCAATAAAGCTACTGACAGACGTGAAATGGTGCTAATGCCTGATAACTGACAGGTAATCACTCTGAATAAATCAGTGGTATTGAGGTAGTAACTCCATTGGCTGTTTGGTACATCAGTTAATAAATCATGCTGTTTAATATATGTATGGAATTAAATAAAGAAAAATCTATACTTTCGTCATCATTTATCTTTTTCCATTGATTTATCAAAATTCTAACTGGTTTAAGTTCAAGTTTCGGCAAATGTAAACTTTTCTTAAGCATGTGTGATTTTAACGAATAACTCAGTAATTGTTTAAATAATTCGTCAAAATCAATTCATGTTTAAAAGGAATATCTACGTTACGTGGCTCGAATAGAAATGTTTTGATGGGGGATATTAGAAATTGTATAGGTTTTATGGATCAGTTTAAAAGTTAAATGAAGGGAATGTTTTCAAGTAATTTTTAAACAAACTCTCACTTATAAATATATTTATTGATTGCAAAGTGGAAGAGTGTTGTAAAAAGACTGTAGCATATAAATTATTAATTAATTATCAAAATTGATCACACTGTACGAAATCAAGTGTTGTGATTTAAATGGAGATAGTTGTTAGTTGCTATGGTAATTAATTGTTAGTAATAAAGTAAAGTTTTGGTAACAACAACAATTTTTATTATTTAAATCTATAAACGTAGATTTCTAAGGTCTCTTCCGCCGAACGGTCAGTGGTCTTCAGTTAACAAGGGTCAGAAGGGTTTGGCAGGTCTAGGGACTTACCTCTGAGATAGCCTATGATAGGTTAGGTTAGGTTCGAAATTGATATGTTTTAGTCAACGTATTTTACTTTTTAAAATTTACTTTGAAAAAAAATAACAATAATTTAAAGTTTAAAACTGTTATTGTTTTTATGTTTTTCCCCCGAAAAGATTTATTGAAATATGTTTTATAATATATTATTAATATAATTACATGTATTTTTTACACGTATTACTAACATATAATCTATACTACCACAAATCTAAGAATGTTGACCTATGTATCATTGACAAACGTAATAAACCTTTAGGCAGAGTGTCAGTTAGCAACATGTGTATGAGTGCACGGAGCGAAAGTATGTATCAGAAAAATGTGAAAGTCATCGGATAACCTCTAGACCTGTCAAACCCTTCTGAATTGTCAACTGTATATTATGCAGCGTTTAGGCCACTGGCCAAACTAATTTCAAACTTGTGTTATACAGAATGTACGAATTGTTAAAACTACACGTTTATTATTCTCTAGGCTATACATGTACTTAGAGGGAAGACATTGAAGGGAAAAGATTTTAATACCCAGTTTTCCTTCAAAAATCTGCTTTAAAAAAGACGTTTTCCTTATTATGTGAGTTGGTAAGAGACTTAAGAAGTTGTATAAAATAACAATAGTTCTAAACACAAACATAATGAATAAATATTGTCGTGAAAAGGTGATATTAGCTAGTTTTCCTTATTATTATCTCTACAAAAATCATAGTTCCCGTTCTTTATTAGTAGTTAAAACTATATGAAATTGAAATCACAATTGCACTGCTCCTCTTTTTATTTAGAGAAGGAATAAACAAAAATTGAACAAAACGTGACTCAAATTGAAACCGCTAAACAATTTGCATTGTAAGCACATCGGTGATGATTTCATGGAGGGATTCCTATGTCTCACCATGATAGCAGTAGTACCAATATTTGCAGAATAAAAATATCTAAAATACACAATAACACGTACAATTTTACTTTTTAAATTTGTTCGTAGTTGCAATCGGAAGGATACAATGATGAACAAAATCACTCAAAGTTTGTAATTCACCTATTTGTGTGTGTTTGTGTCTAATCTACTGTGTTATTATGTTTTATACTTGTTTGTTTTTCTTATAAATTCAATAAGCTTTCTTAATTTTAATTTATTTTCTGTCTGTTTCAGGTAAGTTTTGCAAGCAGAGAAGTTGCTCTTTCAATTTCGACTTTGTTGCTCGTAAGTAATTGTATTTTATTAAATGGTTTTAGTCAGTCTTATTCTTGCTTCTTGTTTTGATGTTGAAATTGATGATACATTTAGAAGTTTTCTCTTTAGGATACTTTTAGATAAAGAGATTTTTTGGTATAGAACGTAGATAATTAAGGGAGTGGTTTTATGGACCAAAATAAATAAAAATCGTTCCTATAAACATATTTACGAACACGCTAATTTTACTAACTATCCGCCATTTTTTAAAATATTTTTTATTATTATTTTTTTAAAAAAACAAATGATTTATATTTCTTGAACGGCTTAACCGATTGAGTTGAAATTTTGAACGGTAGTCATCAATGTAAAGAGCTAGTTTAAAAAGTATATTTTCCAATTATTCGCTTCAAAACGGCCGCCATTTTGAAACAGATAATTGAAACAAGTTGATTTCTTTGTCAAACTAGGTCTTTAATTGATGACTACCGTGCAAAATTTCAACTCGATATGTTAAACCGTTCTAGAGATATAAATTATTTAGTAAAAAAAAATGACGAATAGTTGGTAAAAGTTACGTTTCCGGACATATGTTTATCAGAATTTTTTTCTTTGTTTTGACCCATACAACCACCCCCTGAATTATCTCCGCGTATTATAGAAAAACCCTTTGGGTAATCATTTTATCATGGGTGCAATTGGTATTTCATAAACTATTGATAAAACATTATATGGGGGACCTTCCTTAGTTTTGGAATTTAAAACCCCTTTTTGGAAATTATGACAAATTTCCAAAATTTTCCAAATGAGAACTAACATTAAATTTCTTGAGCAAACCCATATTTTGTACAATTGTTTCGGATTTAAAACCAATTAAATCTTTTATTCTTAAGTATTTTGTTTTGATAAACCTACTCGTTTAGAAGTTAAAATTATCGTCAATTTGAAGTTTGATGCATATTTTGTGGCAATTTTCGGTACTACTGATTGTGGCATGAAGTTAAACATTTAATTAGGCATAGTCTAGGTAGAGTAAATACTTAATATAAGACATTAATTAATTTGTGGAACAGATAAAAACTAATTCAAATTTAGTGTAATGATTAGCAGGTTTTTATCTGAACCACAAGGTAATTACTTTTATTTTAGCCCTGTATTGGTATTTTACACTTCCTGGACTGTGCCTAATTATATCTTTAGCTTGATTCAACAATGGGAAGTACGAAAAATCGCGTCCCAAAACTGCACTAGATTTGAAGAAGAAGAAGAAAAAGGAGGAGAAGAAGAAGAAGAAGAAGAAGAAGAAGAGATTTGAAGAAGAAGAAGAAAAAGGAGAAGAAGAAGAAGAAGAAGAAGAAGAAGAAGAAGAAGAAGAAGAAGAAGAAGAAGAAGAAGAAGAAGATCTAAAAAATTGGTGTAAAATGCACCTTAATTCAGTTTCCGTAAGGAATTTTAAAGTTAGCCACCAATTTGGAAAATTAATCGTTGCATTCAAATTTAACTGTATATTTATTTTAAACAAAATCCCATTTGAACCTATTTTAGTTTATTATTTTATTGCATTAACGTTGGGAGCATGAATCTTAAAAATAATATGTACAGTACTTGGTTTTGTCAATTTTTGTTTTTATTTGTAATTATATAATCGACACTCACGGGCTAATAATGATTTTATTTTAAACTATTCACGAATCGTAACATCACGAACAACAATTAATTAATTGTTGATTTTTTAAAAATAATTTTAAATGAAAATATATTTTTATATCTAAAAATATGGTAATAATGATTTCAATTATTTGCATGTTATTAACTTTATAATATTATAAAAAATTGATTGTACATTTCCTTATCTATAATAATTGTATAGTATTGCCTATAGTACTTTTGTATACAAATAAATATTAAAATTTTGTTTATATTTTTAAAAATGAACTCCCTTAGTTTTGAAGTCAGTACTGCCTTCTAAATTAAATTTGCTTCCATTTACCACACCTGTCAAGTAAAAATTAATCTAAACTAGAATGCTCTCCTCTAAAAGAACTCTTTGTTACTGTTGAATTATTTTCACTTCCATCATCATCATCATCTCGCAGAAAAGTACTCCCTATTACAAATAACAACCCTGACTTAGGGTGAGTTTTGCCTTTATTTAAAATTGCTCAATCCTTTGAAACCTCTCTCTTAACCGAGCTTGCAAATGGTATGCCATTAATCTGGACATAATAAGCTTTTACACAGATGCCTTTAACTTTATTAGAGGGAGACTGAGGGTAGACCTACACATTCAACCTGATGGACGGCTGTAATTTGTCTAAAGTATTTCCTCTCAATAGATATCTTAAATTTTATAATTTAGTTCAAGGATTAAAACGTTCTTAATTCTAATCAACGTTCAAATGCAATTACTTTCTTGTGTTTTTATGGATTATAAATTTAGAGAGGAAACCTCTACATTTTACATGGTCTACAAATGCATACAAAGCACCGTAATATATATTCCGCCAATATGAAAATGTGCTGCTTTTATGATACAATTTCCCATGAAAATAATAACAAACATCTAATATATTTAACCGAGTGACAATGTAGTTTGAATTTCCAAATATCTTTCAATTCATATTTTAAATCCAAATGAATTAAAACCCATTTTTTTACAACAAATCACGCTATTTCTGCAACACAAATACAAGGCGTCGCGTCGTTTCAATGAAGTCGTCACCCTAAGCTGCTACATTCACACAAACTTTTCACTCCTAAATATGTTCTGATATACAAACGAAAATGTTTCTATTTGATACTTAGTAAAACAGATAGTTGATTCACAATCCCTTCGAGATTTATCAAAAAAATTATTTGAGATATTTGAAATATATACATATTGATTATATGTGTGTACGTATAAAACATTCATCACAGTTAAAACCGATCATCAAGGCTTATGACTGGGGAAATCGATTAAAATTTGTTTCCAAATTTTTTCATTGTTGTCATAGTAGATCTTAGTAGTTAAAGTGCAACATATATTTATAAAGAGAATTCAAATATAGAATGGATTATTTTAGTTTACTCATATTAAAGGCTGTTTAGATTTTAAAATAACTCTTGTAAACACAATGCACAAACTTTCTTACTCACCTATTCCCACGAAAAACAAAATATTCGTCACCAAAATTGACAATTGTCTTTAAAAATGAAAATTAACAATAAACTTTGTCTAACAACAAAAATTTAAATAATAAAATATGGCCTCCATTTGCTTAGTGTGTGCCATAAATGTTTAATGTGCATGTGTGGAAAATTGTGTTTTAATTCATTTGGTTATTGAAATTTCAACAAGTGTAATTCATACATTTGATTTTTTTAAATGTTTAATCAGACACGTCATTTAATTTTATCTTAATTTTGTCGTATATCTTAAAAATATATTCTTGTATATTCTTGAATTGATACGACTTATCTTCTTCTCTGAAACTATAAATCTACATCTTTTAGAAAGCGCAGTCTATTAATTTTCTTTCTCTCTATTTGAAAATGTCATGTTCGAACTATAAATTTGAAAATCCAGGTAAATGGAAGAGAATACATTGATGTTGATTTTATCTACAAGATTTATCTAAGAGAGTTGTATATAAAATTGTCGTCTTCCTTCTGAGATTAGACCTGTCGCTTGAAGCTTGATGCATGGTCTACAAATGCATACAAATAAAATACCCTAGTGATATATCTTATGCCATTATGAAAATGTAAGCTTTCATGGTGAAATTTCTATTGAAAAATAATAATAAAAAGTTAGAACTGTTCTGTTTAATTGATTATCTCAAATATCTTTAAGTGATTTTGGATTGTATTAATTCACATGAAGTAAAAAGTATAATTACTGTATTTATTATTGTTGTGTCCTTTATTCTAAAACAAAATATAACTAAACCCAATTATGATTAATAATAAATCTAACTATTTTTTAATTACTAGATCTAATTAGTGTCCTTCTTAAGTTTTCATTTTTATACCATACATTACTATTGAAAATATCTCTTCTTTTCTTTTTTTATACAGAGTTCTTGATATACCGTTAGTGTGCTAGCTGTTTTACGTGGAAGTATTTAATATATTAAAAAAAAGTCAAATAAACTCCTCTGAACTTTTTGTATGGTCTAGGGCGTTTTTAAATTTTAAAATAAAGCTCCTAATATTAAATATACTGTATAAATACCTATTTTTAGGGTGATTTTAGATTACACATAAGTTTAAGACTTAATTTTTTTAAATATTTTTTTATACATCTAACTGTTTAGGAGTTACAGAGACTCAATGTAATGAAGAACAAGATTTTAGATGTTTTCAGAGGTCCTTCAGTATGTGTTCTACAATCAATAGTTATTTCTAGGCTACAAAAACTGCGCTGAACAATTTAAAATTTAAGTAGGAAATGAAATAGATAAAAAAAATGTACTGGGATTGTTTAAATACCCCACCCGAAATACTATACTATTATCAAACTGAGAATACGGTTGAACGAAGGGTCGCCTCACTTTAAAGCACGCATATCAGGTGCGCAGAGTATTAGGACTGACCGGTAACTGCTGTGGGCTACCTGCATGAGTTCCCTACTATGCTTCACTTGATCAAATTTTCATTTATTTAATTTCATATTTTAAAATAAAATCTGTAATATATTTTATTCTACACTTTATTAAAAGAAAAATGAGAGGAAACAATGTATAATTTACTTTAATAGAGTCCAAAATCAACAATGTTTGCTATAAAATGAATGACATTATGATGACTAATAAGTGTGAATTAATATTTTGGGCTATAATTCAGTAAATGTTACGTTGTTTGGTCTCATTTTTCTTGTAATTAATTGTACAATAAAAAATATATTAGAGATTTTATTTTAAAATATCAAATAAAATAAATTATAGTTTTATAAAGTGAAGCCCAGTAGGTGACTCATACGGGTGGCTTGGGGTTGGTCACGGAACGCCCTAATCCTCTGCTCTTGTGTGAGTGAAGAGAAATTTGGTTCGGCCGCATTCCCAGTTTGATGATAGTATAGAACAAGCGAGAAATGCATTAAACTTACCACCAGAAAAATCACGAATTAAGTATTGCAGTACGAACTGTTTACTTCATTAATTAAAAAGGGAAAATGTATCAGAGAATGATAGTCTACTTCTTTGAAACATTTAGAGTAATTAATCTAGATACTATCTAGTGTGTTGATTACCTGAAGTCAACTATTTAATTAAATTGAATTTGCAAGATGTTAATTGCATTGAAATGGCAATATGTACCATTACTAAGTACCAAAGTACCATATAAATACAACCTGCAACTGTAGAAAAAACTATTTAATTCGTGTAAGTGGTATTTAAAAATTTGAAATATTTCCGCTAATGTGAAAACCTTTCTCTCGTTGGAAAAATAAAACCTTATAAAAAAAATGAAACTTCGTTAAGATAAATTCATCAAATCCGGTTTCTTAGAAAAGAAGAAAATTTTGATAAATCATATTCTATAAAGTAAAACACGCTTGATGTCTATTCTGTTGTGGTGAATTTATCTCAAATATTACGAAATCCATTTCAATGAAATTCAACGTAGAAGGACGTAAGGATATCTGTTATCAATAGAATATAAGCAGCAATGTTAAGGAAATAAGAGAATCAGTTTATTTGTATGTTAACAAATGTTAACAGAATTCAATATTATCAGATTTTTGTTCAGTCGAAAGAACAGATCCTTCAGTACGTGTATATAACCATTCATCTTCTCTCAAAGCAAGCTGGGACTTGGGCCAAAAATAAAGCGACTAGTGACTGGAAAATGTTCTCTACAGAACTGATGAGAATGGTTCCTCGTTGCAGCTTCAATAAAGTTATCAGTTAGATCAAACTAATAAAATAAATTTTATGAAGAAATATACTTGCAATATTAGTATAGTTTGTTACACTATTGTCCATTTGTTTTATGTATTTTGTTCTATTACATCCACACGTTGTATTTATTTGGATATTGGTGGACGATAAATAAATTAATGTTAACTATATTAAAAATCTTAAAAAGGCAAGAAGTTAAGGATCCCGTTCCTTACAGCTAAAGAAAGGAACAATCGATTGTTACTTTTCCTAAATTACACTTGAATTAAACTTGCAGGAGTCTCATAACTCCTTTTAACGTCTACAAATAGTAACACTTGTATTTAATGAAAAAGAACCATGTAGAAGTAAATTTAATTTATATTTCTCACCTGCAAGGGATGGAAAGATTTATCGAAGTTTAAATTTATTTCAAACTATGGAGGGTTATAATCAATGAATGGGGAATTTTAAATCTAGTGGTAAGTAACGTAAACTATATTGTCAATTTAAAGTTAATTTTGAATGACTCATTGTTGCCTAACTCAGTATAGGTTGAGTTTTGTAATCGTTAAAAATGACCTCCGTTTCATCACATTTCATGAAAATCGAATTGAAAATATCAAAATGACTTTTATATTTAACAGAGTTTTGTTCATATCTCGTGTGATATTAAACATACAGATTTACTAAATTAGATAAAAATTTGCATCTTTCCATTCTGCATGTATTTGTGCCAACATACTTTACAATGACAAATAGCGAGGTTATTGTCGTAATTTCAACTCAGAGTTACTGATCCGGCAGGACTGAGTCACCGATACGAGCGAAGCGAATGTAGACTTCTTCACATTAGTGGGCCATTAGCGCCGAGACTCTGACACTATCAAGGCTCAAGATAGTAGTAATATACACAATCACAAGGGTCAGAAAACCTGTGTAACAACTGTTTTAAACAAACTTACTCTATTGCATAACAATTATTTATGTACCAATACAATTTAACATTTCCAACAAAGCCCAAGAAATCAACATTACGTTTAGAAGTAACTTGCCAAGTAATTATTAAATGTTTGAATTATATTGTATGATATGGGCTGGGTAAGTACCATGATGGTGGCCATCAACTTGTTTTTAATTTAATTTTGGATGAAAAATGAGAATAATGTGATTTAAGAGGGTGGTTTTAATTAAAGGGTGTGTCATATTGTCGCGTCGGAGAGAGCAAAATCATTCCAGAGAACGATAAGATATTTTCTCTCCTAAATGTGTCAAATGTTAACTATGAAATCGTGATACAATTTTATGTTTCTTCAACACACATAAAGAGTCCAATCACAGGGTTCTACTTACGATAGTCAAATAATGAGTGTCTTCAGCTGAGCGGCCTGTTGTATAACAAGGCTCTGTAGGGTTTGGTTAGGTTAGGTTAAGTGAGCGGCATATTTTTCTGGTAAAAGATAGACCATGATAGGTTAGGTTAGAAATTGACATGTTTTAGTCGCCTTATATAAATAAATTAAAAAAAAATAAAAAAAAAACTTTAGTTTCTAAAATTTACTTTGAACATTTAAAAAATAAAATTAATTCAAAGTTTAAAATAGATATTGTTTTTACGCTTTTGCCGAAAACATTTAGTGGGACATGTTTTATCGTGTATTATACTACCATAAATCTAAGAATGTTAGCCTATACACTATTGACAAATGTAATAAACCTTTAGGGAGAGTGACAGTTAGCAACATGTATAAAAGTGCAGTGAGCGAAAGAATGTAGCAGAAAAATGAGCTACTCAGTGGACACGACTGTCAAATGAGTGATTCCGCCGTTGTAGGTCTGGTAGAAAATTGTAAAATATACAAAAAACAAGGTTGTACATTCTAAAATCAAATGCATTTTTTTTATTAAACTTATTAATATTAAACTTGTTAAATTGTAATTAAAATTTGTTTTCATAAATTGTATTTAAAATTTAAACAACCTCACCTACTGAAATTTTACAAACCGTAACTTAGCTGTTGACAAGGTTACGTAGATAGCCATTATTTAACTTTGAAATAATATTTAAACTAAGTTCTGGAATGTTGTCTTTATAAGTTTATACTGAACTTAGTTAATACAGTCGAGAACGTTGATGTAATCTGAATTTATATCTTGTAAGTCGAGTTTTCAGGGAAGTAATTTGTCGAACTGAAGAAGAAAACTCTAAGCAGTCAGTTTGTAAGCTTTACATTAAATCCGAACTAAAGCACATTTAAAAGCAAATTGACTAAGCTTCTAAGACATATAGACACCTGTAAAGTTATACATGTCATTTATACATTTCAAAGTAATAATGTTGATATTAATTTTATTTATTCACATTTTATTTCAATATATAGATAATAATCAACAGAAATGAGATATTCTTGTGGATACTTCAATAAACAAATTATTGAAAACATAATTTTCCTCACAAAACACAAAAAGATCACTTTATTTGTGCAACACAAATACACGTTTCAATGACTAAGTCATCATCCTCAGCTGCTTCATGCACACACACACACACACTCTACTGACAGTGAACTGTGACTGCAAAAGTCAAATCCACACTGTTATAACAAGATGAAAACAGCTTGACCACGCACCCAAGTCCATCACAATATATTCTATTAACAATGCAAAAGTTAATATAAAGTAACATATCCAATGTCATAATCAAAAACAAAAATAAATATAACACAATCGAAAAGTATAACAAAAACCTAACCGGTTTCACGCCCCTCCCCCCAAAACTATCCCCTTTCTATAAATATAATTTTTAAAATGCTTCTTTTACCAGCTATCCGCTTTATATATATATAAAACGGCATAACTAATTGAGTTGAAATTTTGCACGGCGGTCGTTAATTGTCACAGTTAGTTTGAAAAAAATATTCAACTTGTTCTAATTATCCGTTTCAAAATGGCGTCCATTAAAAATATTCAAATATTTAATTTTCAAACAAGGTGTTTATAGTGATGACTACTATGCAAAATTTTAACTCAATCGTTTAAGCCCTTCTAGAAATATAAATTATTTAGTAAAAAAAAAAAAGTATCCGGACATATGTTTATAGGGACTTTTTTCTTTATTTTGAACCATATAACAACCCTGTGAAATTACTCGTCTTGTTACAGAAACACTCTATATAGCTAATATGTTTGTACATTATATAAATTAAATCAGTAATATCCCGTAATCATTCATTACTTTTAGTGATAAATAGTAAAAACGTAATAAAATTTTAGTCTTCGCATTTGGTAAAGTGTGTTTTTCTTTAAACAACTTCAGTATTTACGTGTATTTGTATATTATGTTACGCTATAACAGCTGTTTATTAAATCATAGAACTAAACACGGAATGCACAACGTATCTGCTTATTAGTTATTGTCCTCAAGGAACTAGAACACATATATTTTGTCTAATGTTACCATTAATGTCGCTAATTACCTACTGATGTGCTCCATGAAGAACTTGTACTTTACTGTGGAGTTCGGCTGAACTCCAAACTCCCCCACCCCCCACAATTGTTGCAAAGATTAAAATGGTTATAATTTTAATTTGAACCCAAATGAAATTGATATATGGTTTTAAAATATCATGGTTTTACTGTTTTTTAATAATGGATATCCGTTATATCTGCTAAAATTAAAAACTTTTATGCCGAGAATTGTATACCTGTGGCACTTTTTCAACCTTTTAAGTTCTTTTCAGAGACGGATGATGAGTAGGAATATGTGAAATCCAAGGATCTACACCATTCTTTATGTAGCATTGGGTTAGATCCTCTCTTTCGGCTCTCTTAACCAACTCTTGTTCTTAAATAAATAATTGAGCTTGACTTGTGAAATAATATTATAGAAAAAAAACTTGAACACACATTTTACAAAAATTACGTTTACTTAATCAAACGCATTTCAATGACAAAGTCGCCATCCTCAGTGATACATGAGCTACAACAAAAAAACTATATTACTATAAGTAACAGTAGTTATTGTAGCTCAAATATCACTGAGGATGACGACTTTGTCGTTAAAATGCGTTTGATTAAGTAAACGTAATTTTTGTGAGATCTTGTTTTCGAGATTTTTTACTAACTCTTGTTCTGATCTATTAGAGAGCTGCGTATCTTGCCTTCTTCTTTTTTATATAGAACCGAGAGGCTTTTTGCCTTTAAAAAACCCAAACAGAAGGGAAAAAAGAAGAAAGAAAATACATTAATGTTCTTATTAGCTTTCCTTTACCTAGATTTCAAATCAAACACACGGTTTATTACATACGCCACTTATTATGTTAATAACTTGTAACATCACGTGCTGTACTATCTGATGTATGTAACACTGATCAAAATACAAATATTTACAAGTTTCATAATTTTCCATTGAAGCATTAACAAGCTTGCAAAGAACATCAGATGGTAATGAATATATAAATAGATAAATGTGTACTGTTGTCAAAAAATAGGATTGAGTTCAGTGCACTCCAAGAATCCTGGATATGGCATATGGCCTTTTTGATTGATGAGAGCAAGATGTCCTGCAAGACAATCATGCCGCGTACAAAGTCCAAACATTGCTACAGTTCTCTCCTGCTGATCTTTTCTTGTTTCTTTCATTGTACACTTTCCATTATTTCCCCTCTTGCCTGTTCTTCTTTCGTGCAGATTTCTTAGATTTACTGTGATATCACGTTTTTGCCTGACTGCACATTCAGAAGGTTCTCAACCATGTAGATTCTTATACCTTTCTTAGCATGTTGCACACTCATTGCCCAGGACCTCCACATGGTATCGACTGGAACATATTTTTCTGTGCCAATTTTAAGTATTTCAGAGTTTTAAGTCTTAAAGTCGCAATGAAGGTGGTTTAGTCACTGCCTGAAACCATCAAAAGAACAGCACTCTGGAAGATATTGGGTTCGTAGATTAGTTGTAAGATCAGGTGAATCGCTTAAATCTCACTTTTGATAATCATCAGAAAGTAAAACAACAAATTCAGGATTTGAAAACAGACTTGATTGAAATATTTTCACTCTATTAACCATAAAAATACAACTGAAACCAGATTTCTTTGACTAGTTGCTATTGAAATAAAACTTGAATACAAATACATCGAGGAATAAATTGTATTCGTAAAATATACAGTTTTACTTAAGTTATATATACAGCCTAGAAGTAATATAATTTGGTCGTGTAGATCTACATGTGAGATTGACAAAGAGAGTATGAACAATGCTGTGAGCACCTTTCCTTAGTTCTAACGCTCATTTCAAAGCTTCAGATAACTTAATATTGAACACGTTGCTGGAGGCATTCCCTACCTCCCTCATCTATCTAAAGTTTACCAACCTCTGAAAATTGTGCTGTATGTGTACCTACATTTATAACTTCCATTCATATTAAAATAGACATTGGGGATTGTTTTAAATAATCTTAAATAATTATACTCTTAAAATATGATATAGGATGAATAAGAATACTTTTTTTAAAATTGTTAACTATAAAATAACTCTAACTATTGCTTTAATTGCATATTATGGGATTAATCAATCATTTGAACACAGTTTACAGAATGTTTGGCCAGTCTTAAAATGCCCTAAATACAAAATAATCTGTTGGAACATATTAAAAAACATAGCATTGGATCGTTGGAGGTAGTAAAACAGAAATAATATATACGCGGAAACTAGGATCCAATCGAAACACGATTCCTTGTTAATCTGCTTTTCAATATCCCTAAAACAATCTAAGCTGAATATTCTGCAGACACACGAGTTCTCAATGAGTTCACATGTAATTACTTTCAAAAACTAATGTGAATCTAAGATTAAAGTAATATCCAATTTTATTTGATAATTGTTTTCATTTCGTATTATCTTTTATTGATTTAATCATAACAATTCACCTTGTATATTTAAAAAAAATGTTTGTAACAGAAAAATATTAGTTATTTTTTCAAAATTTTTAAACATATAAAACTGTTTTCCCTAGCTAAATAATCTAACAACAATAAAATTTAACCAATTATTATTTCCCCCTGAAAATGGAAGTAAAAACGTTACAAGCGAGTTAGTTGCAATAGCGGTAGAAATTTGTCTGTAGGTGGAAAACTGTAATGAGTGTTTGCCAATAAAAATGCTTTGACAAATATTCTTCTAGTTCAAGATATTAACATGACTAATTTAGTTATTGTACTATTGAAATATGAAAGTAATTATGTTTTTAGAATAGTGACGATAAAAATGATTGCATTGATATATTTTAGTTGTCAGATTTAAATTAATTCCACCTCAATCAGTATTCTAAAAGCTCTAAGCTCTCAATAACAGTTATTTAAATAATTTTATCGTTCAATTTGGTATGTTTCATATTTTTCAACAATGAATTATTTAATACATGAATGCTCAAAAACACGTCTGCATGTTACAACGTTTAATGCTCGCTCTTGTGTATCATCAATCAATGGTCACACAAAACCTAGGAATCGCTAAATGTTTAACAGGCAAATTATATTGTGTAATTTCAAATTATTTTATTTCTAAATATGATGTGTAAATTAACTGTAACTATCTTTAATACGGTTACAAAAACTAAATAATTATAAATGCAAAATACCCACTTGTTTTAAAATTGACTTTTTATTAATGCCCAATAATTCACCATTAATACCTGTAATTGTGAACACTTTGATAATATATATATTACTCAAACTAGTTGAGTGGCATCTAGATATTTAACCATTCCTTTCTTACAAGCAGATCCTCTACATGTAATGGCTAATGTTGTTTTCTTGCGCCTTGTTCGAAACAATAAATTATATTTGTAGATAAAGAGGTCAAACCCAGTAGGATAAAATTGTTTAAAACAGTTGTACAATGATTTTCTGATCGTCCTAATTTTGTGTATCACTTCTTTCTTGTTGTAGGCCCTATTATCGATTAGGCCCTATCAGATCCTTAAATATTATAAAGTCTCAACTATCTTCATTCGTTTAATGTCTCGGCCCTAACAGGCCACGAAACTGTACATGTATGATGGAGCCTCTACTGGCTAGAGACTCCTGGATCTCATAACATACGAAATTCACATTTCCTGAGGACTTCAGGGTTAAAAATAACATTTTTGATAATTTCACTTTTTCTCGTCGTCAATAGGTTAGGTTGGTAACAGTACCAGAAAAATGGAAATCTGTATTAATTTATCTAAGTTATAAGTTGACTAACACAAAAGATATTAACAACAAACTGTTTAAATTGGCCACCATTTTGACAGTTTCAATTAAATATTTCTAATTTTCGATATGAGCACACTATATCAAATTTAACGTTCATATTTTAAAGTTTTTGACCACTATCGTACTTACGTACAGACGTCAACGACGATGAATTGTGTCAAAATTTTGATTACCAACTTAACCTTCGTATACTGGGTAAGAAAAAAAGAAAACTATTTGTTTTTATTATTTTTATAACTAACAAGATTTGAAACTAATTGTATTAAAATAGGTTTACTAAGGGAGACCAAAATTAGTTCTTACTTGCAAAACAAATACAAGCATATTCTTAACCATGACTTTACTTACAAATAGCTGACTAATCAAAATCGTTATTCACATTAACTTTAAATAGAATCTGACCTACGTTGAAACTAAACGTAAATATGTCGACTTACTTTTGTAAAGATGTTTTGAATTTCAATGCTTCTATTCATCCAGGTTTATCTGCAACACAAACTTCTTGATCTGGTAAACTTGTATTGATTATTCTGCAGGCTCTGGATGCAGTATATTAAATAAATAATACCTACGTGTATGAAACATTGATAAAGTATATTCATCTGTACATCAAATTTTTATTATCTCTCAATTAACTGATGTCATAATCTGTGATGTCGACCATTATTTTATTTTACATATCAGTTATCACTGATTTCTTTTTATTGGATTAACCTAACCTAACCTACTTGCATTTATAATGGATCAGAGAAATATTTTAATCAGAAGACAGGAAAATTGTTAGTTAAGATTTTATGTTATTGTTTCTCTGTTTTTCTTACATGTTTTGCTTTAAATGAATGAGAATATTTATTCCTTTCACAACTTTATATGTGTCTTACCTTGCAAAATGTTAAAAAAAAAGAAAAAAAAGAGGTTGATAAGAAACAATGAAAATTGGCTTAATTCCGCGAAATGATTAAAGTTTAATTTAGTTTTTGTAATAAATTGGTTTCGCCTTGTTGTTTAAAGGCGAAAAACCTTCATCATCACACCACCTTATGAAAAAAACAAAGGCGATAATTAAGTACCTCCTAACCCTCAAATACTCTGATAATATCAAGTCGGAAAAGAACAAGAGTTGGTCTAGACAGTCTAGAGGACTTGATAGGAACACATAACGTCCAAGTGTTATGAGTACTCAACAATAATTACCAGTTTTAATGGGACAACACTTTCATATGGCTGAACGATTTGAATATGTTTTGGGTCTGACGATGACGGTTTAACTGTCGAAACAGGTTATCCACAAGGATGAAATTTGGATTGTCTGATGGAAAAATTAAGGTAATTAATCTATAATATATTCACTGATAGGAGAGAGAGAGAGAGAGAGAGAGAGAGAGAGAGAGAGAGAGAGAGAGAGAGAGAGAGAGAGAGAAGAGAGAGAGAGAGAGAGAGAGAGAGAGAGAGAGAGAGAGAGAGAGAGAGAGAGAGAGAGAGAGAGAGAGAGAGAGAGAGAAGAGAGAGAGAGAGAGAGAGAGAGAGAGAGAGAGAGAGAGAGAGAGAGAGAGAGAGAGAGAGAGAGAGAGAGAGAGAGAGAGAGAGAGAGAGAGAGAGAGAGAGAGAGAGAGAGAGAGAGAGAGAGAGAGAGAGAGAGAGAGAGAGAGAGAGAGAGAGAGAGAGAGAGAGAGAGAGAGAGAGAGAGAGCTGCACTATATTGAACCTGTGAGGGACTTGCAATGAAAACCGTATTACTTGCATAGTGTTAGTCTTCTTTCTTTATTCATGAATCCAACTTGAAATTTATAAACATAAAACTATGTTTTCGGCCTGATAATTAACAATAATTGAAAAGTATTTGAAAATTAATTCTAATTTTCTAAATTAACTTCAAACTAAGCTTGGCTGTGTTCTATTTAGTAATGCAAGGCACATTCATCAGTCGTTGAAAATAATGAAGATGGATTGGAGAGTCATGTTGACACATATGCAAATTCTATTGAAGTAGTGTTTGTTAACATCCCTTCTGTTGTAGCGCTGCTGTTCTCGGAGAAATCGTTGCAAACTTTGTCGTCTACCTGCAATATGTTTAGAGTTCAAGATAACACTATACTTAAAATAGAAAATTCGTAAAATTTGCCTTTGTTTGTTGATTTGAATCAGTAAAATTTTATTTTAATACTGTGTAACTCTCAAAAATTCTTTATTTAAAATTTTATGATTTCTTGACTACAATTTACTCTTAACTGAGTGAATAAATATAAATATAAAACATAAGGAATAATCAATTGTGTAGCTGAAATGAGAAGTATTAAATAAATAAATAAATATATATATATATATATATATTATATATATATATATTATTCCATTGACCTATTGTAAAGGTCAACAAGTTACATAAAACATTAACCAAATAGCAATAAAACACAACACACAAAATAGATTACACTCATATATATAAGCTCAATAAACAACAAATAACAAGAAAACATCAAATAACGTACATCATACTGACATACTATAATAATCAATCTCGAAGGAACTCTCCACCATAGTAATAATCTCCCTCCAAGAAATACAGTTTCAATATCTTTTAAAAAGTCAAAAATCGTTACAAATTTTAACCCTTCTGTTAAACGATTAAAGAGTCGACGTAATGAGTTCACGGCTCTTTAGGCCATGAACTCATTACTCAAGGATCTGTATAGATTTGTCGGTTTAAATCTATATACCTCAGAATAGTCGACGTTCTGGGTGGGGGGAATCACACAATAGGGAATACAAAGATGGTAGGGTTAAAATATTTTGTTTTTTAAAAAGAGGTCTGCAAGATCGTAAATGTTTTGACATTTTTAAAGATCTTATACTTTTTAAAAAAAAATGAAAATACTCCCATCCATCCCAAAAAATTTGAGAGGAACCACCCATCATGGATGCTGTGCTAGTGACTGAAAAAAGAGCAAAGTATAGAAAGTACATTAACCCGAACCTGATCACAAATTCTGATATGAAGTTTCCATCTGAATCAAACATTTACAAAAAAACCCCAAAATTTAGTGTTAGTTACAAATGGAAAATATTTTACAGATGTATACATTAGGTTATTATTATGGATATTCTGAAAATATATCAAATTAATCTTGAGTGTGTTAACTTATAACTTGTTTGCAGCTATCTTATTTAAAAAAAAAATCACTTTTAACATTTAAAACTGTATATTAAAATGTTGATTATTGGACTTAATAAATGCTGTAGTATCATCAGCAAATAACACAAGTTTCTCTTTTATAAAAGAAGGCAGGTGATTTATGTAGAGTTAAAACATTGAATGTCCCAACACGGAACCCTGCGGTTCCCCGTCTGTATCGTGTATGCCCTAGATTTAATTTTAATGGTATCATCATTACCATGTTTGTGGATTATTCTATAAATTGTTTTCTATTTACCAAAAAGGTTTTAAACAAATTAAGAACCATACCACAAATACTCAATAATTCGATTTCATTCAGAAAGATATTGTAATCAACACAATCAAAAGCTTTTTTTAAAGTCAAAAAACAAATCGGCAGTATGGTAGCTACTATCCACAGAGTTAACTATGACGTTATGGCCTGTATGAGACTTGCAGCTGTATACTTATTTGTACCAAAGCCGAATTGAAATTTTGATAAAATATTATTGGCCTCTACAAAATAAATAAGTTAATGACTGCCATCATGGTACATACAATGTAATACAATCAGATTGCCTAAATGTAATCTTTTTGTGAATAAGATTTGTAGGAGCATTCACTCGCTACGCTTGTGTTGAAGACTCAACCGTGCTGGATCTTATAGTTTTGAGAATATTATTTTCTCATGAGAAGTCAAAGTTTGAAATTACATTTTGACAATAATTTCGCTATTTGTCATTGTCAAGATGTGAGAAGTTGGTACCATTAAGTGCAAAAACTTAAATTTACAAATTTGTATCTAATTTAATGTACAATAACACACAAGATCCTGTTTAAATGGGCTCAATTTTGACTTTATCAATTCAATAATATGAATAGGGTTTTATACGAGTGCATTATTCACTGTAATGTTCACTATTCAGTAGTACATTAATTCGTATATGCTCTAATATAATATTTTTAGAAATTGTAATATGTTTGTTTGTTTTCCAGAGTTTACCACAAACCACTTTACAAGGAGGTGTCAAAAATGGTGCTGGAGGAGGGAGGGGCAATGTTTCTGGTGACCATCATGATCTTCTGCCTGAACCTTCTGCTGACCATGATAACGTAAGTTTTATTGGATGTCTATTAAGAAAAACAAATTTATATTTTATACGGTAAATATATTTACTAACCGTTTTGTTTGATATTATATAGAGTTACTCGTAAGTAAGCTGCCAAACTTTAGGGAATGATTCTGTAGTCCAGAATAAAGGAAAAATTATAATTTTGTAAATATAATAGATATTGAGTTCAGATTTATTGTACACGTTTTGTGTTGCGTTTTATAATTGTACTGATATATATTGCTAAATATCTCATAACATACAAAAATGAAACAAATGTAATAGTATATTTCATAACAAGAGTGGAAAGTGGGGTTCTGCATGTTCGAGACCATATGTTTGAAGTGCGAGATTTATCGAGCACTTCAAATATGGTCGAGAATATGCAAAACAATTTCGCTCGTGTTTTGAACGATACTTTTCACTACACTACTGAATAAAAACGAGACATCGTTAAAAAAATAATTAAACGGATCTTGGTAGTTTACTAGAACACACTAGAGGTTTTTTAAATCATATTTTAGGCCTATATGTTAAAGGATATTTTACAGCTGATTATTTTTCTATGTAAAATTTAATTCAGGTGGACTTATTGTAGAGGACATATTGGTTTGCTATTATGCATTAAATTAATTTTTTTTAAATTTAATCTTGGTAATTTACTAGAATACACAACAGCTTTTCTTTATCATATTATATTTATTATCCGTTGAAAGATATTTTACGAGACATCGGTAAAAAAAAAAAAAATAAACGAAAAACTTATTATATAATAACAGCTATTTTCAACATCATCTGCTAGTGCAGAAAATAACATTTTCCACTCTAGAGTGGGAAAATCAGCTGTGGGAAACTCGGCTAAAGCCTCGCGCGTAAATATGATGTTTCTCAGGTTGTAAACACATAACGAAAACAGCTGAACTCATAGTAGTGTAGTGAAAATTGTATTTATTATACAATTAGTGACACTTCAAACTTTATTGCATATATGGATACATTGTTTTATTTTTGTTTTGAGATAATTATCACACACTAAATTAAATAGTCGCCATTTTTAAATAGTTAAGGTTCACTTTTGAATTTTTTATACACTTCAGAGCATTGGATTTTAAAATTTGTATTCAAGGTATTAGAATTCAAAAATATTTTGTTTCCAGTCAATCTTGGGTGTTGGTGATAATTACCAAGAAATTACTAGGTTCTGTTTTTTGTCAACAACTCAGTTATCCTTTTTACCTACAGAAAAAATACAAAAATTGTTTTGTTTGTCATTAAAGAAGGAAACTTTTTTCCTCTTGTGTATGTTTTGTAAAGGTAATGATTTTCGAGATATTCAACATTAAATATTTTAAATGGCTGCCGTTTTGAAAATATACATAATAAAGTCTTTATTTTTAGTAGATTTATAAAACGTAACATACAAAATCTGTATACTAAATCTGAACTCAATATCTATTCTATTCCAAAAGTTATATATATATTAATTTCTTTATTTATTAAAAACTTAATTCTTAATTTTTACTATATCCTGACTCACAAATTCATTTCCTAAAATTTGGTCTCTTGTGAATTTTTTATAAAGTTAATGGAGGTCAAGATATTCAGTATTAAATATTTTGAAAATATACAATAATAAAGTCTTTATTTTCGGTACACTTATAAAACGTAATATACAAATTGTGCATACTAAAACTGAACTTAATATCTTATCTATATCCAAAATTATATATATATATATATATATATATATATATATATATATATATACAAGTTATGTAAATAAATAATGCATAGTTTTAATAAATAATGTTGATGTTAGAATAATTTAGCAACGTAAGCATAATTATATTACACCTAGCTTAGCGTATAATCCGTAGTTCCTTTTCAACCAGCTCGGAAGAAAGCTCTCCATACAAGTAAAGGAATATAACTGTATAAAATATGTATAATATTTAAAGGAACATTATTTGTTATAATAAATAAAAAAGGTTTTTAGAATTATTAAAATGTTTTTTTTTAAAAAAACCCAACGTGACCAACCGGATACGTAACTTACATATATTGTAAAAAATAATATGGTTGATATTCGGAAAACTATGACGTTTAAAAAATATATATATTATTAATTTTTTTTTATCTTGACCCACAGAATCATTTCCTAAAGTTTGGAAACTTACTTACGGGACACCCTTTATATTTATAGTTACAAATACCACCTCCTCCTCTGCTGGAACGAAAAGTGTTCACTTTGATTTACACACAGCTTTCACCCCCTGTATTGAGAAGCTATTGACAAATATAAAGTACATTGAGTTTTGTAAAATACAAGTATTAAAAAAAAAAAAAAAAAATTAATTAAAAAAACTATTACAAAATCCTTAATTTGTCCACTAAATGTTATGTACATTTTTTTCTTGTATACAACTGGTAAATGTGTTAGTTTTACAATACTTTCATGTTTTTGTAATTTATATAGGCCATCCTTTTGATGAAATTTTACAATTATAAATCATAAATAGCCTATACAAATAAGTTGTTTAAATTGTTACTGATTACCTTCCTAACCCATTGTTGATTTAACACTTACCGTTGTATATAACTTTGTGAAAGTAAAAAAGTTCCTCATTCTATAAATGCAATATGTGTTATGTTGTGTTTGGACCCTACCTTATTTATAACTTTGACTTTTGTTCCTTAAAGTAAATGCCTCAATACTCAAAGTTAGTTTAAATATCTAACTGAGATTACATCAAAACTTTGTGTTACTTTGATGTTGAAACTTTATCATCACTTCTAATTACCGACTTTAATCCAGTTCTACTTAAAATTAGTTAACTTATAAAATCTGTTTTATTTAAGTGTAATTCATTTATAATGTTATCTTGAATTAACACATTATACGTTTGTTTTTAATTGTAGAACATTATGCATGCAATAAGTCTATTAACCTTTGAGAGGGCGCATTGATTTCAAAACTAAGAAATCAAAGATTTCAAAAGGCGGTTGCAGAGATTTCTTCCGTGCTATTAAAAACATTCAAGTTTAGTGTGTTAATAGGTTTTTATTTAAGAATGTTTTTTTTTTAAATATAAAATAAAATATTACAAATAATTTCAAGTAATAAAAATTGAAGAATTAACTAAAGTTAATATATATATATATATATATATATATATATATATATAGAAATACGAATATAAGAAGAAATGACAACAATAAGATTAGAAATGAAAGTATTTCATTTAGTTTAGTTCAAGATGTTCAACATGTGAACATTTTCGTCAGAGGCATCATCTCATATGTCACCTTGTAATTCCTTTTATTTTCCACTTCGTCTGGTTCATCATCCAACAGATTCCAAAAAGATTCATGACAAAATCACCAGATGGTTGATGCCGATGTCTTTCTTACTTTTCAACGCTATCAAGCATTTTACGAAGTGGGTTTTCTTCAAATGGAACCATTAAATTGTTTTAAAGAGGGGCATGCAGAACTTGACTCTGTATGGATACATTACATGAGAGGGCCCACACAAATTAAAGCTCCACAAACTGTACATTCACAACAAAATTAATGGTCACACAGAAGATATCAAGAAAACCGGGAGAAAATATTGGAGCAATTACCAAGAAAGAGTTTTATGAAGTGGAATGCCGAACATGATTGTTGATACTTGATAAGTCACATTTTTATTACAAAATTCACAATGTGGAGAAAAACTCTGCATGCGACCCCTCGAAGTTTAATAATTTTTAATCATTAATGTATTTATTCAGGTAGTAAATTTTATATTTAAACATATTAGTTAGTTTATTAGGCAATACCCAATTATTGTTATGAAATTACTATTGGCTAAATGAAAATTACTATTGGTAATTACTATGCTAAACTGTTTAATATTGCTCGTATTTTATAAGTAAGAAAATATGCTTGTAGATACTGGAAAGATTTTATATGTGATGACATTTAAATATTATAGATTTTATTTAACTCTTATTGACCCGATATTTAATTTGAACACACCTGCCCCTATTTACAACAATTCTAAGTATATTTCTATGAGAGGTAACATTGCTAAAAACAATCTAAACCAATTTTCTCCCCTTTCTCATTTCAAGCAAATCTTATCAGACTAGTTATGATTTAAAATAAAACTCTTTACTATCTACATAAACAACCCTATATAGCTGGTCTTATAAGAGAATGAAAAAAAACAGTATTTTCAGGTATCGTAATGAATGACAAATTAATTAATGCACTGTTTGTAGATGATCAGGTTATTTTAGAAAATTATAAAGATAAATATCTAATGTATATTTTTGTTTATAACCTATGAAAGAGTTGTGGCATTCATTGGGCTCCTTGAATGAATGATTATGAGTGATTTGGAAGCTTCTAAAATGAGGTTTCTTAAGTTTATTAAAAACTGCACGAGTAGGGACCAGTTTCAAAATTTATATTTGAGAAGAATTGGTGATCCTATTAATAACAGAACAAATGTCTCTGTGTAATGGAGGGATTATGTAATGAGAATGGAAGATAGAAGGATCTAGTGGCAAGAGAAGTTTGTGAAGATCGGGGACGAGTTGGTGAAGCTGGAACAAATAGTTTGGCTAAATTCGGATAGATAGATTACGATGAATGTTTACTATAAGTTGTAAAACTCTAGAATTACGATAAACTGAAAATTTAATTGATGATAAACAATTTCTGTGATTGTAAAAATCACGGTCTGTAATGTGATTCATTAATGAGCAGCGTAAAGTTTCACAATTAGTCAAACTTGAATTATGATATTTATAGAAAAATAAAAGTTGTATATTGTAAAACAAGTCAATGGTTTAGTTTTTAAAAATAATTGACACTGTTAAAAGACAACCTAGATATTATAAATGGACGATTCAAAAAAATTTTGTGTGATAAATAAATTTCAAATTATGCAATACAGGGTTCCATTTAAAATTATATTTGCTTCAAAATGTAACAATTCCAAAATGTTTATAAAGAAAATTGAAAATAACTATAATTTTAATATTGATTGTCGCAGAATTTAAACTCTTTACAGTTCTTTGTAACAGAATTTGGTGAAGTTTTAATGTCTGTCTAGAAACTATTGCTATCAGTTTTAATAAGTCTTGATTGTTGCTTTTGCAAATATTTTTATCAATTTTGATATAATTTTAAGGTAGGAAGGATTGTAAGCATTCTACAATTGTAATACACCTCAAAGATTCAATTAAAAATATAATGTGGGTTTGAAATTTTTCAATAATTATATCGTTGATTTACATAAAACCATTCTGTTAATTATCATTTATGCATATTAGTTCTTTCCTAATTAATAGGATTAACTTATTACCAAATAATTTTTTTTACAGGCATTGGTGTACAGAGATGGTAACTTGGTATCTGGCTCTCTGGATGCCCTCATTCAACACATGGTCCCCACGACTGATTATTACCCTGACAGAGCTTACTTGTTCGCATTCCTCCTCAGTTCTCGTCTTTTTATCAAGCCCCATGAGCTCCTTGGTCAAGTGACAGCATTATGTGATTCACAGCAGAAACTGAGCGACAAGCAAGCTTCTGCCAAGGTAAGTGTAAGTGTTCACCTTTTTTTACAATTTCATAGTTTTAAGTTTTTCTTTTGCTTTGTATACAAATTTTTTAATTTTGGAATGATTATTTGCTTCTTTTTTTTATAAGTGTAATTATTCCCGTGGCTTATCTTTTACACATGTTACATACATTTGTAACAAATAAAGTAATATATTTTTTATTTGATATTGTGAAGACAGTTCATGAATTATGTTGGAACCTTAACCACTTTAGGATGTGTTCATAACCTCCAAAATAATGAGTTTTTGTTATTGATAATTTTATAGTCATGTTTCTTTTTTATTTTGATTCATTGAAAACGATTCCTCTGATTAAAAATATTAGATTTGTTAAAAATAAAACAGGATCAACTAATTTACTTAACAATTCACCAAAATATGATTTTTAAATGCATCTTAATGTACAAGTAAGTTTTTATTAATTTATCTCCCCCCCCCCCCCCATTCAGATGCTAACTTTTAGTGAGAATGGGCATGGTAATCCCAAAGTCCTAGGTTCTATACTTTTCGTCAGGTTGTCTTGAGTTAGACCTCTCTTTTTCATCTTTATATCATGTCCTCTTTTTACAAACTTATTTTCTTCTAATAATAACTATTAGAGAATTGTGCTAGGGATCTATTTTGTCCTCTTTTTTTACAAGGTAGTGATGACCTTGAGGTTTTCACCTTTAAAGCACAAATATATATAAATTAGTCTCTAAATATTTGTGGGCTGAATATTGAACAAGCTTAATTTATGTGATGTTCTCATGAAAAGTATAAGTTAAAGCATGCATGTCACTACAGTGTTCTGCTTTTAATGTAGAAACCCCTAGTTGGGAATCCAAAAAATAAATTGGTTTAATTTATCGTAACCAGCTGCTGGTTTTTAATAATAACTTTTGGCTATAGAAAAATTGCATTTCATGTCAGCCTCAGAGCTACAGTTTATGTAAGACACTGGCCTCTTGATCAACTGTCCTTTAGTCTTCTAGGTTGTTAGATGGTCCTTTTCACCTCTATATTCCCATCCTTCTCAATCATCCTCTACATCTTCCCCTCATCTTTTACTGTGTCTATCTCTCAGTCTGGTTCTTCCCTCTGATTTCCCATAGAACACTTACTCTTGTTCATTCATCTTTATGTTTCCTGCCCATGCAAGAATTGTTTTTATATCTACAAGTATTCCAGGGTCCTCATACAGCTGCTCCAACTCTGTATTCCTTCTACTCCTCAATTCTAACACATCTTCAATAATCACCTCGTAGATATTATGAAGATTTATCCTCCCCCATTTTTACAGCCAATTCCTATCTCATACTGTTGGGGTTTATGTTAGCTGTTATGTCTCATAACTCTGCTTCCTATGTTAGAACTGTTTTTGTAGATTATTTTCTTCATTGTCTTGCTCATAGCTTTTGATTTAAATACCTTCTACAATGCAAGTAAGCTTAAAAATTGCATGTGCCTAGGCATTAAAAATTTAAGAGGTAATATTATAAAAGTTAAATGTGGATTCAGCTTATATAAATCATTAGATGCTTTGTGTTTAGATTTTATACTTTACAATAGATTAATATTTTTCTCCAAATAGGCCTAATGAATACAAGAAAAAATTAAAATTAAAAACAAAAAATTTACATATTTTAATGCATTGTAATTATTACTTGTATCACTAGATTGATTAATTATCTTTAAAATTATTAATTATATTACTTCATTTTTACTGATTTCTTGGGCCCATTTAGAGGATCACAGAAACACTCCCAAGTGCTTCCAAGTGCACTTTTGATTTCTAAGTGCTTATTGTAGTTGTTCTTGATAACTCCACATTAATTTTATCGTGTAAACATAACTCCTAAATTAATAACAAATATTAAAATTCTGTTAAAATTATATGGTAGCTTTGATGTAACGTAAAATAACAAACAATTTGAAACGGTGACAGTACTTAGTGAAATACCATATTACGATGGAGAAATTATCCAACATAATATTTTGTCACAAAATTAACACTATTATGTCACGCTTGTTCAACCATTAGGTAACTTCAGGTTACTGTTGATAAAAACAGATATACACCATAAGTAACAACAAGAGAGAAGAAAATGTTGAGGATGTGAAAGGAAATGATAAGGTTGACCTATTGGACAGTGTACCAGAGATTATAGCGACCTGTTGAGATCGTGAACTTAATTAACCTAGTTCTCTAAACACATTTTAAAATGTGTATTGTTAGTATTAATATAAAAAATAAATAATAAAGACATAATTAAATTTTTAATTATATCTATTTTTACCTTTCTTTTTCAACCTTGTGATCCTTCTCTACTATTAATGTTTAATTATGTTCTCTTTCATGTCTCTCCATATATATTAGCACACAAAATGTTAACTCTCAATAGCACCATATTTATATAATATTACAATATTCATATCACACAGCTTCATGGCAGTGCTTTAAATATGAATATTGTCAGTTATTAATATTAAAAGTTAATAAAATTCAACTTGTGAATGGTAATTTATACCCAAACAGAGTAATACAGACACCAATAATTTATGTAATTCATTGAAGTAATTTTTATAAATTATGTTCTTAAGTTTTAATATAAGTTCTAATATTGTTACGAATTAAAATAAATAATTAAAAAATACACCATTAGAGTCAAATGAGAAATTCTGATTACTACATACAGATATGTAGGTAAGTTTAATTGGTAGAGTTTTGGCATATAAAACCAAACCAAATTCTTTCAATTCCCAGTCCTAATAGTATATTTTTTACATGCAAGTTTGTTCTAACCGTCGTGTAATCATAACTTATGGACTCATTATACTACTAAGTGGTGTAAAGAGATTAATTACACAATTTAAAGAATATGACAATTTACCACGGAAATTAGGTAAATATACTTACTAATAAAATATAATATTATGAAAGAAATAGTACGTTCTAGCCTCCAATATTGAATAACAATTAAAAATATATTACCTTATTTAGGTCGTTCACAATCATTCTTGAAAATGTTTTATTTGATCTCACATATTATCAAATGAAACATTTACAAGGATTGTGACAGACTTATAATAGGAAATATATTTTTCAAAATTCTATGATTTGATTTTGGATAAATTAAATTTTTAGTGGTTTTATATTTTGTTACCTTTAGATATTACTTCTTTTGTAGTTTCAATAAATAACAACTCTTTTAAAAGATTATTGAAAACAAAATTTAGTAAATCATTTTGGATTGGGTGTTCCAATGGAATACATAAAAAAAAAAAATTATTATATGAATCATGTTTAAAAAACATAAGAAACTAGCATTCTTTTTCTCTTCTTAAACAGCATGATCTATTCGCACTTCAGTATTTATATATTTTTAAATTTTTAAAATTATTCTTTTTTATAGAGTGAAGTCAAATCTTTTTGATATTATTCAAAATTAAAATCTAAGTTGAAATGTGATATACCACAACTGTATAAGACTGCCTTTAAACATTTTTATCTTTTTACAGCTCCAAAGTTCTATAACAAATTACCTGATCACATAAAATTAGTAACATCACTCAAACGTTTTTGAAAATTGCTGAAAAATTAAGAATTTATCTTTTGAGAATATTGAGGAGTTTTTCAATAGAGTTTTTTATCCTTATGATTATTAGTTTTTCAAAATGGTTTTATCCTTAAGATCGTTAGTTTTTCCCTTTGTCTTCAGGTTTGACTAATAAGCCTAGGTATATTTATTTAACAGTTCATAAACAGAATTAAATAAAGTTGTTTTTTGCATATTATGAGTGTATGTATATACATTTGATTAATTTTGTATTATATATTTTGAGATTTACTATTCATCAGAAGTAAGGTCTATTTTATTCTTTTTTCAATATATATATATATATATATATTATTTTGGTTATCTCTGTCAGTCGAGATAACTAACGCGAGATCCAACACATGTTTGGGCTTAGGTTACTCTATATTTGATGATATTTTCAAATTTGTATTTGAGAATGTAACCTTAAACAAAATAATTTTTCAAACTTTATTTTTGACAACCACATTTTATACTAATTCTTAGAACCCAAATTTACATATGACCTACAAAATATAACCCAAAAATAGTCCTAACATAATATAATATTAGTTTTTTTCAGTCGAAAAACCTTTTAAATATAATATATCTTTTTAACTAAAGTTATCAAAAAAATATATACAAATAACTTTATTTCTAACTTTATATTACAAAACTTATTTCTTATTACTCATCGATTTCTTCTTGTATTACTATGCAGTAAATAAAACACCACACAAATAGATCATGCTCCCTTTTGCCAAAATACTAAGAGAGTACTTGCATCCTCCCTCAACTACTTGTGTCGGTGGCTACTAAACAAGTCATGTATTTCCGTGATCTTAGTAAACAATTCCATTATCAAAGAAGGTATTAATACAATATCCAATGAGCCCTGTGTTTGAAAACAATATGAAAGAATACTTCCCAAACCACAAAGATAAGACTAACATAAAAACGTTAGAAAGTTTATTAAACCTTTGTGTGCATAGTGGTAACATAGCTACCATTGTCAGAAGTATATTAAACTTTATTGTGTTTTATTTGTCGATTGGTGGTTATTTCTTTCATATAACAGTATTAATAATATAAGTAATGAAATTTTTCTGTCTGGCAGGAAAGACTGGGCCGTTTCATCCCACGATTAGTCCAACTACTTGCAGAGTGGAGTGAGACTTTTCCATATGACTTCCGTGATGAGCGAGTAATGGCACATGTTAGAAGTATTACACAAGGGTGTGTCAGTGTAGCTGGCTCGGGTGAGGCAAACATCAGGCATGAAGTATCTACGCTACTTCAGAATCTTTTACACCGGCTTACCGCTCTGGAGAAGTACGAAGAGTTCTTGCAGAGAATCAATGCTGAGGCTACAACAAACAATGTTGAAGGACTGAATATGGTAAGCTCTAAAATAATTTTAGAGTTCAATGAATTTTATTTCATATATTAAAATATGTGTATTTTTCACTAACTGCTTTTATTTCATTATTTATATAATTGTTTAGTTTTTTGTTAAGCTTTCCCATTTCCAGTTGATTGTACAATTTTAAATATGTCATTAGTTTCATATAGGAACTTATTGATAAGTTGCCCTTTAATTATTTTCCGAAGGTTTTAATTAATTGGTTATAAAGATTTACAGTAATTAAGTGAAAGCAAAATATTTCAATAATGATGTATAATGAAATTAATAAATAATAGTACATCTCATATATTACCGCAATCAATTTTAGAATTTATTGTAATTAAATTACTATTATTGTTTATATTGTTTAATGAAATTATTAATTAAAAATAACAAATCAATATATACGGTTTATTATGAACTTGGTGTAGTTTTAAACATGCTTAAATTATTTTCAAAGTTATAGAGTTAATATTGTTATTGTTATACTTAATAAAGAAATTTAATAACATTTCAAATATAAAGAGAGCTGGGTTTGGAAGTAGGTCAGTTCAAACCACTTTTACGTTTAAAGATAAGTCTTTTAAGCTGCAAAATTCTTCGGTTGCTATGAAACTAAATAAGATCCACACAAAGATTTGATGTCTTAAAATTAATTATGTATGTTAGATCCAAGTACGTTAACTGTTCAAAGATTGTAAATTATTTGGCGTTATTTCACATTTAGTGGAAATTAATTTTAAATATCAGAATAAATTTTATCATATTTGCAATACATTATAAATATAAGACAAAAAAAAAATGATACACAATCAAAATAAATGTTCTTTTATTTTATGAAAACTCACAGTTATGAGTAAGTTCTAGAATCCTTTATCACTTGAAGTGTAATCAATTTGTAAATGCTCTCCATTAAAATAATAAGACATTAGAACTCTTGTATTATTTCATGTAATTTGGAAACACATGTTTTTAGATTCCACATAAAAAAGTACCTTTTTGTTTGTTTTAGACTGATGTAACAGATGTATGTGGTAGTGCATCATCTATAGCTCAACAGTTGACTCACATTGAGTTGGAACGTCTTTCGTACATTGGTCCTGAAGAATTTGTCCAAGCCTTTGCAAAAGAGAATCCACATCTGGAAACATCGTTTAAAGACATGAAGAAAACACGAAATTTGGAATCATATGTATCATGGTTTAATAGACTGAGTTATTTCGTTGCTACTGAAGTAGTTAAGGTAAGATTTATATTTTCTTTTAAATTCGATTTTATTTATTTTTGAATTGAACACCCATTTACGTAACTTTTTGCCAAACAAATTTATTAACTTTAAATTTAGAATATTTTGATATATCTACAAGTGCTATTTTTATCACGTTATTATAATTTTTGAAACTTACTTAACCAACTGAATAAGAATTTGATAAATACAATCCCGTTGTGAGTATTAATTACAAGACGGATGTTATTTCTGTAGATTTCAATACAGTGATTATTATTAAAAATGACTTATATTAAATTGTTATGTTTCATTTCTTGGAACTATTACATTTTTTACTGACAAACTTGATGCTTTCATACTAAGTGCTTATATCAATTATTTCAAAAGATATTAAAAAACAATAGAGTGATGAAAATAAAATAGATTAAACATTCAGTTTTAAAAATACCATATTTTAGAGCATTTAAAAACAATTTTTCAATTTATAAAACCATATATTAATAAAATTGGGGGAGCGCTTTAGCTCAGCTGACATACAAATGCTTATCTTGCCGTAATTTTGATTAGTGAATTTTCACAGGTTGTGCAAGTTCAAGCCCAATTGATGATGTTACATTTTTTTAGTGTTTTACCTAAAGGGCATAAATTAAAGACAGAAAATTGAATAGTATATATATATATATATATATATATATATATATATATATATATTTAAAATGTGTAAAACCTAAACTTTTTGATTTTTCAGAAAATATGCTTCAAGTTTTAAGTAAGGAAAATTAAATTTTTATTATTATTTAAAAAAATTGTTCTTAATTTTAAACTATACAAGAATCAGAAAATTTCATACTAATTATAGAAGTTATTATTTAGAAATTAGTTTACAATTTTATTTCTGTATTACATTAAGTGTTACAGAAAAAAAAAGTGTACGAAAAGAATTCCAAAATATTTTCAATCCTCTGCAAGAGAAATGAAATTTACTTCAATTCTAATGTTTCAAATTAAAGTGTTCATTTAAAGATATAAAAAAGTATATCTCATTATCAGACAGCTTGTTCTTTTCACTTTTCATAGAGTACTACACATTTTGAGTTTGTCTTGTACATATTTTTTCCAATATAATTTAGGTGTATGTTCTTGGAAGTTTTCTCTTCCATGTTATATGCTTCTGCACAGTGGAGATTCAGAAAGGTCTATAGAAAAGATAAGACTCGGTAACTAAGTATCCGATCCTGGCTCTCAATACGAAGGAGGAGGCTACAAGAGGACTAGCACCCAGTTGTCACAATTTTCCATCCTACAATCAACTCTTTGTTTATTGCATGGTCAAAAATTCTCAAGCAACTACACAGCAATCTAGTAAACTTTGAAACTGAACCCAATTTGGTGGCTAGTTTAGCCCCCTCATGTGCCAACTCATTTTAAAACAGGCTGCAGTGTCCTGTCATTCACTGAAACTGCATCTTAATTTTCTTCAAAACACTTTAACAGCAATCTAATTTCAGTAACTCTACAAAAGTAATCTGATTACCTGTTGTGCTCCAGTACTTGTAGTGCATTCTTTGAGTCACTGAATATAGATATTCTTTCTTCTTCAATACTTGTACGGTACATGACCAACTGTCTTGATGACTTGATGCTCAATGTCTATTCTTGATAGAATTATTATCTTCTTCACTACACAGAATATGCTACTCCTTAATTTACCTTCTACTGGGCCAACACATAATGATCAGTATACACTATGTAGAGCCCATTATAAAACCGCTTGGTAGTCTATAAGGTTGAAAAACATTGTAACCTACCTCATTAAATGCAACTTTGATACCCCCAAATTTTGCTGTAATATTGGGGAGTGAAAGCTTCCATGGTGAAACTGGATCCATACCCCACATCGGGGATAACTCTTGGTGTCACTCATGGCAGGGAAGCTCCATGTGTAGCCATTTTGTATGATTTCCAGTAGGAAAAATAATAATTTGTAATGAGAACCTCTAATAGCCAGTGAAGTAAATCATAACCAATCACTGTTTTTTAAATAATATAGACTTGGGTTCACAAAGAACAATTTAGTAGGAATAGATGGAATTGTTTAAATATTTTTATATAATAGGGTGTTTATGCAAGATGGTTAATTCCGAATTTATGTATTATTCAAATATAATGTGACCATTTTGTCATATGCACTGTTGATAAATGTATCAATGGTAACTAAGTTTATTATTCGTGATGTTTGCAGCATGTAAAGAAGAAACAAAGAGTGAAAGTTGTAGAGTTTTGGATCGAGACTGCCCGTGAATGTTTCAACATTGGCAATTTCAATTCATTAATGGCAATAATTGCTGGTCTTAACATGTCACCAATATCCAGGCTGAAAAAAACTGTAAGTATAAATTAAATAACTATCATTCTATTAGCCAAGATTAAATTAGAAACTGACGTTTGCATTAATTCTGAACACAGTTCATAACTCCAATTTAAAACAAATTACAATAATGTTCTTTGAATTTGAAATTTCAAGTAAGATTTTCTATCAGTTGGAAAACAATCGTGACCTGGCTGTATAGATGTTTCTTTTAATTCACAAGATTCACATACATTTGAAGTTCAAGTATAAATATACACTTATGTAAATTAATTTATTTTATTATTCTTGAATAAATTTTCATAAAAAGTGAAGTAAAATTATTACATAACAATTCATACACAAAATATAATTTTTAAAATGTTCAATTTATGATTTCTAAATGTCTTCATTATTTTTTAGTTATTTAAATATTTTACAACTTCTAAAAACCCACATAGAAGTTTAATTTGATTCTTTTAAAAGTTTTATATATATTTATTATTTTTTATTGGTATTTTTTTGATATAAAAAAATAAATCTCTAAACAAAATCTAAAAATAAAATATACACAAATACTTTATACACAATTCTTAAATTTAAATTTAAATTAAACTCACACTTGTTTTCTAAATCTGTAAAAACATAATTAAATTCAAGGAGAAAATTTGTCCTTATTATATTATATTATGGCTTATATTACTTTAGCCATTCTAAATACATAGTTCAGATGTAATTTTATTAAAATGGTTTTATTGTAAATAATTAAAATATAATCCAATTTCATTATTCTCGGATTCATATAAAAAATCAATTATTAATGAAATCCTCTTTTTCTTCCAGTGGAGCAAGGTGCAGAGTGCAAAGTTCTCTGTCCTGGAACATCAAATGGACCCAACATCAAACTTCTGCAATTACAGATCAACATTGAAGGCAGCTATGTGGAGGTCTGCTGGAGCAACAGACCAGAGTCAAAGAATTGTCATTCCTTTTTTTTCGTTGTTGGTCAAGGACCTTTATTTCTTGAACGAAGGATGCTCTAACAAGTATGTATACATTGCAATCCAGTTTATGTTAGATAGAAGTGTTATGTTGATATGGAAAATTTGTCTGAGATAAAATATGAATATAACTCTTGGAAGTTTTTCTTTGGAAATGATGATGCAATTTGTTCTGTAGTTGAACTAAATCAATATGATATTGTATTATATTCTCTAAAATTAATGAAAAATTTGGAAAGTCTTTTCCTTTAAGTCTGTCTGAATAGAACAAAATAAAAATTTCTGTTATTTTGTGGTTTAAATACGAAAAACCAATTTGTTCATTGTGGTCTGAGCAAAAAAAAGGGCTTAATATAGAGAAATCTAACTCTCGGATACTATTAATAGAATCAGGGTCTAGAGAACAAAGTTGGTCAAGACTATATGTATACCTCAGGATTGCCATGCCCATACTCATTATTATTGAGCCCAGACGGGATTTTCAATATACAAAATTAATAGTTTTATAAAGTTGTTTGCAGTGGAACAACTATTAAGAAATAGTAAATATTTTTGGGTTAGCTAGCTTGAGATTTTACTCCTTCTCTCAAAACAATTTAACTACTTTTTTACTTTTATATTTGTTTTATAATTCTTAAATTATAGACGAAAAATGCTTCATTTTATTATTATTATTGCTTATATTATTATCATTTTATTATATTTTCCTTGCTTATTTTAATACAAAACTGGTTTCTATAAATCAGTGTAGAGTGTATCCTTTAAATTTTGAAAACTTTGTTTTTGTTTAAAGTGTAAAGGATATTTAACTGAAAGGTTTAAAACTAATTATTTGTTTTTCAGTTTTATTTTATATATTTAAAGATGTTTTTGATTTAAATTTGAATAAGTTTTAACAAAATTATGACTGTAATAATATCTGTTAGAATAATTGTAAATAAGTGGTTAATGACAAAGCAAATAAAAAACGTTCAATAAATAGCTTATTTCTTTGAAAAATATAAAAAAGCACAAGACAGATATAGAAAATTGTGAAATTCACTCATTCCATATGAGTCCAAGAAAAGAACAAACACAATTGGTTTGCTCAAACGAGTCTTTGAATACAACTTTATTCAATCATGTTTATAATGGAATATAAAATAACAAAGATGGATACAAAGAAATGTAATTTGAGTCCGCCTTTCATGATCACAAAGAATCCTTAAAAGAACTTAAAAGTTTTTTTTTGTCTCGTACTGTTTACATCTCTGATTATGCAATCTAGTTATGTATAATTTTGACAGTACTTTTATTAGCTTCTTTTTGCAATTATAAAAGGTTTCACATTACCAGAGAAGACCATCCGTAAAAATCTTGTATTATTCACGTTTTGAAATGTTACACCAATTCCAAACTTTATGAGACAAAGACAATTATACTTTTGAAAGTTTAAATTTTTCTAACCGGTTTCTATGTTTTGTCTAGGTTACCTAATGGCCACATAAACTTTGAAAAGTTTTGGCAGCTTGCAAAACAAGTGACTGAGTTCATCACATGGAAACAAGTAACATGTCCGTTTGAAAAGAACACCAAGGTGATCACATTTCTTCAAGTTAGCCCAGTCTTAACAGAAAATGGTGAGTAATGTTCTTTTATTTTCAGTTCTTTACCAAGATTTAGCTGTTAATGTTATTGTAATGGCACACTAAAAATAATTCAGAGATCTATTATTATAAACAAATTTCAATTTTCTTCTATTTCCTTTAACTTGTACGGAAATTAAGAGTAAATAATTTATATTATTTAAAACAAGGTTTTTTTTTTTTAATTTTTGAGAAATTTGGTTAAGGGAACGTACAATTATGCACTGGGCTGTCTCGTGATTAGTGGTCTTGTTTTACATGTGAGGAGTTTCGGGATAAAACTACTTGGGAGTTCAAACATTTACAGTATTGACTCTGCTTATGAGATAGATTGGGGATCTGTAATTGGTAGCAAACTCTGAGAGTGCTAGAAAAATGGTATCATGAATTTTGATATGCTAACTACATGTTATTCAACTGAAAACCTGTCTATTAAATCTAAACTCTTCACAGCCTGTCACATCACAGAGTTGAGTTTAGTTTTTAAAACTTACAATTACATAATCTTATTTATTGTTTGCAACTGTTTGAGATTATAGACTACTATTGTCGTCAAACACCACTAAATGTTCAATATTGTTTGCAATAGAAATTGGCTGGAATGAGCTCTACATGGTTTTTACATTTACGTAACCAAATCCTGCGCAGCCTTAAATTGTTTATAATGATTTTAAAAGTTAATAATAATAAATAAAATAAAAATTTTAAATAAAACAATAAATTTTGTCATAGTTCATTGACATTAGAGCAAAATTCCTTCAAGAAATTAGTTTGGTGGGGCTATTCCCAAAAATTTGTGTAATCTAGTTTTGTTCCTATAATATTATTTATATCATAAACTATTATTATTTCCAGTTCTGTAATATTATTGTTTTGTACAGCATTGGCGCTAGCCTCATTTGAATGTGAACCACCAGATAACAATTTGGAAAAAGAACGCTGCAAGTCACTGAAGTAAGTATGCCTTGTTTATAAATTTATATTTCAGTTGGTAGTAAGTTATATATATATCGATGTGCTGCAGCATTAACTGACATAAACCATATTTCAATGAGCTTTCCAAGACTGTAGTTTGTAGTTTTTATGTAAGTCGAATTTATATAGTTTTGAAAAATTATGTCGTTATCTAAATTTGGCTTAAATTTTATTTCTTTTATGTAAATATTCTATAATTCTTTGAAATACCTTTATATATTAAAAGTTTTGAATTTAGCACTATTTCATCGAACATACTTCACCTTGCTAAGTTGTGAGATGAAATAACTGGTATTAAATGTTTTGCCAATTATTTTTCAATCACTAAAACTTTTTTTTCTGTAATGGGGATTTTTATAAATTTATTTAATTTTCTCTATGCTTTAAATTGTCTATTTGGAAATCAAGTCAAAAACTTGTCAAAATATCTGTCGTTATTGTGCTAGGTTCTAAAGTATGTCAACATTATTGATAACACCATAAGACATGGCATTTCTGAATAATTTCTATATTAGTTATCATAATGTATATTAGTTTTTTTTTATTTTGGGGGAAATCATTGTATATATTGCCTTTCATAACACAAATATATTTTTTAATTAAATTGAATTATGCCTAAACAAATTACCATTCAGTCCTTCACTGTTTTTATAAATAAAATTTTCTTTTTTCCAGTTTTGAATGAAATACAATTTTTAAAATCATTTATTTTTCTTGTAGTTTGTTTTCTGTGTAATACATATAATGTACAAGGAAAAACAAAGTGTTGTCCTATAAAATTTGGAATTTAAATCAATAATTAAATGTAATTGGCCAATTTCAAAGATTGACACAGATTTTGAAAACACAAATCCAATTGTAAATTTTGAACTTTATTAGTACTGCGAGTTTTGTTGGTTTAGTATATGATAAAAATGAGTTTGTTCTAAAAATTACCCAATTACAATTAAATAATTATAATCTTAAACAGAATCTAAATAATGATATTTTCAAATATATTCAGTTAATTTTGTTTATGTAATTATTTTTTACAAATTGAAGAATGACTGAATATAGAATTATATAACATTTGTTAGTCGCCACTCCGAATATTGATATATTAAATAATAAATGTAAGAATTACTGTCTACAATATTCTGATTTTGTCGTTTATATAACGGATATTTTGGCAATTCTACCATTTCCAAGTTAATATGTTCAGGTTTCCCTTCGTTAAATATAAACATTTACACATAGTTATACATAAACACAAAACACTGATATCCACTTAATATATATTAAAATTTATTAAAACAAACACGACTCATGACTTAATTTTAATATATATTAGGTGGAAATCAGTGTTTGTGTTTGTGTTTATGTATAACTATGTGTAAGTGTTTATGTTTGACGAAGCGAAACCTGAACGAATTAACTTGAAAATGGCGGTATAGCCGAAACAGGTGTTGTATACACGACAAAATTAGAATATTGTAGACGGTAAGTCTTACATTTATTATGTAATATAGAATTCTTAATTATTTCATAATATTACTAACATGTTCATCGATCTTTCATTCTTCTTTCAATTACATATAAATTGATTTGTTAAAAATTTTCGTTTTCCTTATAAATTGTTAATCATGTAAAATATGTTACATGATTAACAACACAGGAGTTCTTTTACCTGTGTTTTTAATTATAGTAGAGGGGAACTATGTTAGCTCCTTGTAGCTGGTGTTTCTCATATCTTCTATAACTAATTACATCAATGCCATTTTTGTTTAGATAAAATTTATTTATAATGATAGAAGATTTAGCAAAAATTAAAAACCAATTTGAAAAATGACACTGAAGTAAAGATCAGAAATTGGTTTTATTTTGATAATACTTATTAAATTGTGAATTAATTTGAACTAATCCTCTAATCATAATTAATTAATTGCTGTCTCAAGTTATGTTATAAGATATCTACTTTATCGCTATCTACTCATCTGGATCATACTAAATCAGAATGTTTTATTTAATTTGTTTTTATTGTTGTTGTTATTTTTTAAATTAAAAGAATAACGATTTATTCTGTCCCACACAAACTTAATTATTTAGCTACTGTTTCTCATATCTTTTATAGTTTAACTTATTATACTCGTACATCGATCCTACATTAGTTTACTCATCTGCAACATACTAAATAAAAATGGTTTTATATTGTTCCATGTGTTTATATACATTCTAATTTGAACTATTAGATATTTGTAATTTGTGTTCAATAGTTTTGTTACACAGCTTCATTGAGGTGGATATCACATTTAATTATTTCATCTATGCATAAACAAACTTAGATGACCTATTTTTTTTTCATTTTAAATTTAACATAATAAATCAAATTCATTGTAAATGAGCTGTGTAGATGTATTGTATAAAATATTGTGTGGTTGTATGCATGTGGATGTTTGAGCAACTTTGATATATGTTTATTCATTGCTTATAATGTTTACTGGTATAACTTAATTATAATTTAAAATTTGAATGGTAACAATTCCAGCTAGAAATCCTTAACAATTACAATATACATTTATTTTCAATCTACACACATACATATGTTTACTAATATATACACACATCTATTTATATTCTTAATGTATAATATATTATTTAAATAAATAATAGTTGCTAATAAAGTTTATTTATTTAAGTGTTTAACTAAACTATAAAAATGTAAATTGTTTATCATTTACTTAAAGCCAACAAATTTATTAGTTTTATTATAAATTTATAATAATAATAATAAAATGAACAGTGGCTTAAATAAACTCTTTCCTTCAAGTTCACACATAAACTTATAGGAAGTCCACTTTTATCTTCATTGTAATAAAAAAAACTTCAAATTTCACATGTAAGATGTTTCATTCATCACAACCCATCATTATAATCGTCATCTTTGACAGTGGTTAAATAATAAAAACCGGAACGGTCTTGTCATGAAGTTGCTTTGTATAAATAATAGCTTTCAAAATTATCTATGTAGAAGCCAATATAATAAATTTGTATTTAATATTTTCGTTGTTCCTTTTGTACATGTTTCACAATTTCATATGCATGCTTTTCATATTATGTTTTATTTCGTTAATTTCATTTATATTATTCATAAACTGCTGCATAATTTATTATAAATTTGCATTAATTTAATTCTGCTTTTTCTAATGTCCTACTAGATGCTTTTGCATTGATAATTCAGTAATGCCTGTTATTTTTTGAAGTTTTGTTTTTAATTTGAATTGTCTGAAGTTAAGTTCTTACAAATATTGTTTGGACAAATACAAAGAAGATATAACAATTAAGAAAAATATATGGATCTTCATGCTCTTCAACAAATTTCATGTATTGCATTTAATAAAGTAACACTCAACATGACTGTTGTGTAATAGCAAGACATACTTCATTTTTATTAGTACAAATGTAAACTTTTCATTCTGGGTAAAAATTATCTAATGAGCATATAATTTATTCACTAACCTCTTTTCCTACCAATTACAACACTAGATATTTTATCAAAAATTTCTTTAAACATTTTTTGTATATAATTTAGTTACATCACCATTTTTTCAATTTCCTTTTCTGTTTTGATTTATGTCTTTGAGTCTTTTTTCTCTATACAGTTTGGTCAAAAATGTTACACCTATTTCATATATTCGTTAATTTCATAATTATGTGAAAGTCATTTCTGATCTCCGACTCCATCATTATTAAAGTCTAAACTCAACACCTTTTAATACAGTAAATTCTTAATTTTCAATTGTTTTGATTGTGTTGATATATTATGCCCCATATTATAATCTTCTACTTATTAATTTTTGTTTATCCTTAATTTCTAATTTTATCTTCCAATCCAATTCTTACCAAGACTATATCTTTTTTTTTAAATGTATTTCTGTTTAATCATATCCAAACTTTAAATTAGGTTTCTCATTATATATGTCTAAAATGTTTTCAAATGATTTTATTTCATAAATTACTTGATAGGAAACCACCAAAAGTATATTATCTAATAAAAATATTAATTTTTTAAACGAAAATAAAGTTCATTACAGAAAATCGTTGTCAATATTCATTTGGAAAATCGGAATATAGTTAGCAGCTATTTTTATGCTTTAAGCCTTTTCCTTTTATTGCATAACGTAAAAAGGATAACAACTGTGTTAAGTAGATACACATGGAGAATCGTTGAAGAAATTACTGATACCGTTCCGGTTAACTTTAACCACTACCATTACAAACACATTTTGATTGTGTTTTTGTTATTTTTATTCGAAGACTCTGGTATGCCCAGAGTCAATGCCGCTTCTGTAAATTAGAAGCTCTTAAGAAGAAGTCCTTGCATTCGACCAATAGTGCAATGGGAGTGGGGTCCGATGTCATCTTCCAATTGAATCTTCTGCATTCTACAGAAGCAGCAGAAGGATCCATCGAACCCCCAACTGTGGATTTAACAACCGCGCTCCAACCCTTCTTTGATACACCAACCACTGAACTGACTTGTTTTTTGTGAGTTAATTATTAAAAGAGTTTTTTAAGTCTTATTTTGTAGATCAGTCGATGTTGTATGGGTTTGGTGATTGCTTTTTTATGTTCGTTTTCTTAATTTTAGTTAAATAAATTTTACTAAATTTAATTTTTTTAGTGGAAATACTCTGTCTAACAGGCTTAAACTTATCATTAAAATACTTAATACTATGACATAGTCCTTATACCAATTTGTTTTAACTTATTTGCATTAATTATAAATAAATCTATAAAAATGTTTTAGCAACAAATTAACTCTAAGGTGTAAAGATATTGAAAATCAAGCTGGTGTTCCTTATTTTGTATCGTATTTCTGTTTAAAATTAAAAACTTAAATTATGTTTAAATCAATTCAATAAACGCCATATCTGAAATTATTCTGACACAGCCATAACAGAACTAGGTTTACTCATAAAACTTTTATAATTATTAGTAATTTGAAGCAATTGTTTTCAATGATATTTATTATTTAACTTGTATTTGTAAAATGTAAAAGTTATGCCAGTACGGTAAAAATTATAAAATATATATATATATTAAATTTTCAAATATATATAAATAGTTTATTGATTAATGTGACAATTTTGAAATCCTATATATAAATTTTATATGACTATTAAAACTTAATAGATGTGTGGATATTTTGAAATTTAAACATTGCATAAATATCATAAAAAGAATATATGTTCAAACAGGTTTTCTAATAATGAAAAACAAGAAAGACTAAGAAAATCTTCATAATTTAGATTTTGTTTTAAACAATTGCAAACCAATCAAAAACTAAAACAAATATTACCAATAAATGATAATTTCTTTTAAAGTGAATATTTTTGTGCAATAAGATTTTAAATTTCTAAATAAACATTATTTATAATTTAAATCATCCATCTTTTTGCAAGAAACTTTCTTTTTAAACTAGAACTAACTAATATATATTTTGTATTTCCAAGTTTATTTACATGACTTAAACAATATGAAGTCAGCATTAACAAAAACGACTTTGGTGAAAAATTAATTAAAATGTTTATAAAACCTGTTCTGCATGTTTTATTTCTTTGAGGTGAAAATCAAACAAAAATATACAGTTACATCTTTAGATTTAAAATAAATTCATATAAATTGTATTTCTTTTTTGATTTTGGAGCATAAAAGTTCGATTGAATGTTATGTTTGTTGAAATATTTATTTCTTGCATGTCTGTTTTTCATGTGTATTGATTGTCGATATATTGTTACATGCACATCGCGTTATTGTAAACATTGTCTGTTTCAGGGCTGAGATGACCTTGTGAAAAGTTAAATGAACTAATTTGTGTTGTGTTTTTCTACAAGAAAACTTTTGTGTTGTATAGAATCAGTATTGAATACATGTGAACCAGTTCCTCTTAAGTTATATCTCCTTGTACTCTACTGAAAGTGGACCATTTTGAAAAAAGATAAATTGGTTTGAAGAGACAAACACTGTGAATATATTATACTTTATTAATATTAATTTATATTTTAAATACACACCTCTAATGTAACGATTTTATTTACTTTGACTAATTTGTAGAGTACAAACTTAACTACTGTAATAAAAAAAAAACAATTAAATGTTATTGATGTTGTGTTTTATATTTATTACCTTTAACTGTGTTATTTTATTGATTTATTATATTTCACTTTATATTATAATTTAGTTGCATAATCTGTATGGTTTTATCCAATATAAGATGTCCTTGAAGAACCATCATCACATTTAAATGTAATTCTAAATATGAGAAGATAATTATTTATTATTATATGTAATATTATGTGTAGACTAATTTTTTTTTAATATTTGATTTTCGTAAAATGAGATCCAACATACTTTTTACAAGATGTACACCGGAACAGATAAACAACAGAAGTATATTCTAATAAAAATTCACAGGAATCAATAGGTTTTTTCCGCTTGCAATCCCTTTTTAAAATAACCTGTAGCTCCCTAACACTATTCATCATAAAGATATGAAGTTGTACATGAAGAAAAAGGAAGTTCAAATTTTACTGTGGTTTTTTCAAATTGAAAATATTCAAATTACTTCTGAGTAATTAATTCGAGAACATAGCAAATTACCAAACTTAGCAAAATCGTAAGGGTTAAAAAGAGAGTAAACCCTGAAAATGGCCAAAAAGTGAGTTATTGATTATTGAATGTTTCTATAAGCAGAATTAAATTTGGAGTTGTGGGGTGCTATTGAAATTTCAAAATTTTCATTTTTTTTCATTTTTATCTCATTTTTAATAAAAATTTAAACATTTAACAATACCAATGATATGCATACCAAAAAGATACACATGAGTAGAAAGTAAAGGCTAAAAAAATCACTTTGGAATCTCAAAGGGATTACGAGAAATTGCAGTTTACAAATTTCAAAAAATATCATATATTTTCTTGAAACCAATGATATGGGGCTCAATAGATGCAGAATTGAAAAGAGAGTAAACCTCAGGGTATAAATGTCACTTTAAAATTTCAAATGGTTTAAGAAAATTGCAGTTTCCAGATTTTAACAATTCACATTTCGCCACTTGAATCTCTTTTTAAAACGACTGTAGCTCCCGCACTATCCATCATATGTTACAACCTTTTACATGAAGAAAGAAGAAAATTCAAATTTTACAGTGGTTCAAATCCTAAATATCTCTTATAGTTTCTGAGTAATTATTTCACAAAAACAGCCAATTTTCAGACTTTGCTAAATCGTAAGTTAGTACCTTTGCAATTTTTTGAGGACAAAAAGTGAGTTTTTGATTTTTGAATATTTCTATAGCTTATTATAAGCAGAATTAAGCTTGATGCACATAAAAAAAAGATGCACATATGAGTAGAGAGTAAAAGCTTAAAAAATCATTTTGAAATCTCAGTGGGTTTACGGGAAATATTACAGTTTAAAATTTTCAAAAAATTTCATTAATTTTTTAAACCAATGATATGGGGCTTAATAGATGCAGATTTGAAAAGAGAGTAAACCATGAATGTAACTTTAAAATTTCAAATGATTTAGGAAAATTGTAGTTTCCTGATTTTAACAATTCACGTTTCACCACTTGCAATCTCTTTTTTTTTAAACTTGTTTCTGATTAGTCACTCTCCTATCTCTCCACCCATGTTTTCGGTTTTCTTTCTATTCGCCTATCTAAATCTCGTTTAACTTGTTTCTGATTTGTCCGCCCCCTTCTCTCCACCTATGTTTTCAGTTTTATTTCTATTGGCCTATCTAAAACTCATCTAACTTGTTCCTGATTAGTCACTCCTCCTCTATCAAATCATGTTTTCGGTTTTCTTTCTATTGGCCTATCTAAAACTCTTTTAACTTGTTCTTATTAGTCACTCCCCTCTGTCCACCCTGTTTTTCGGTATTCTTTCTATTGACCTATCTAAAACTCATTTAACTTGTTTATGATTAGTCCGCCCCCTCTCTCCACCCATGTTTTCGGTTTTCTTTCTATTGGTCTATCTAAAACTCGTTTAACTTGATTATGATTAGTCACTCCCCTTTCTCTCCACCTCTGATTTCGGTTTTGGAGTTTTAGATAGGCCAAAAGAAAGCGTGCATAAGAATATTTTTTCTTTATTTTGATCCACCTAAAGTTTGGCACAACATTTTATGAACACTGTATATAAAATTAAATTCCAATATTTCGATAAAATAAATATTTAAATTAATAATAGATCTTATTTATAAATATTTTCTGCTAATACTTTGATATTTGTAACTTTTCCACCGCAAAATCATGTTTTATTCGAATCCAGGAGCTTTCTCCGTCTGGGACTAGTAGTGCAACTAGTTGAGGATTAAAAGAATAATGTGTGTAGCCGTTGGAGTACAAACAAAATCTATTGGCTTAGTCATTTGTTTTAATCATTTTAACTTTTTAATAGACATTACTCTTTTTGTTTCTTACTATATGGTTTGTGTGTGTGAGAGTATACACTTTGTTTCTGCATACTTTATTTAAATTGAAGACAAAGGAATGATGTTAATATCACAAATGGAATCAATAACAACAATTTTCGCAATTCAATATTATTTAATCAAAACATAAGTACGATATTTAGTTTATATATATACAATTTTATTAATTTCAATGGTTTTCCATTACAGTCTAATAATATTTATTGTTTGTAATTTGAAATATTTTCAATAAATGGAGACAACTGAAGCATCAAATGTAGGTAATTTTTTTTGTTTCATAATCATTTTTTCAATTGATACAATTGTTTCTTGAAAATGTTTAGTGGTTCTTGCAGATTACTGAAAAAAAAAGAAAGAAATATTAATAATGCAACATAAGCAACATAGTGAAGTTGAGTGAAATAATTAATAAATTGCCCTTATCCAAACATTGATATTAGATGAAAAAAATACTTAAACTAAATAAAACTAAATTAAATCATATGTTACACTATTTAATTTATAATTACCCATAGATGTAACTAATGGGTTTGTGAACACTGCACAGGGTTTAATTTATTTTTATTAAATACTAAAAAATACTTTATGGGTGATTTGCTCCTTGCACTGTAAGTATGATTTACCATTCATTGGGATCACGGTGGATAGTAGACATAGGAGACCTAAACTCATTAGATAAACTTACAAGGTTTGGAGCTCTTTAATAGGTGTAGTTTTGAGCTGGAAAACGTGGAATGATTTGAGTGGTGTTGGTATCTAAAGGTGAAGTTTTAAAGTGGAATAAAATGACAAGTTCTTTATTCTGGAATATATTGTGATAAATGGAAAATTGTTAAATAAACGATAAACAATATAAAAATATATAACTTGAAGTCTTGGATTATTCATTTGGGACCAGTATTGTCTAGATAGCTTTTTATAAAATTGTCATCTGTTGTTTCTTGAAACAAGAATAATACACTTCCTCTTAGATAACATAAATACTGACATTTCTTTATTCAAACAAGTACATATGTGCTTTTGAGTGGGCACTAGACACTATAGTTATGAGACAATTTCTTACCTGGACTTTGAAATTTGACTAATCTTTAAGGTTTTATAAATATTTTAATTAATATAATACAAAAATTGATTAGGGTACCTTACAATTTTGCAAAGTTTGAAAATTGGCTATGTTCTCGAATTAATTATTCAGATATTATAAGACGTATTCTCGATGTGAAAAACCACAGTAAAATTTGAACTTTCTTCGTATAAAACATCATATCTTCATGATGAATAGATGAGGAGATACAGGCGTTTTGAAAAGGAATTGCAAGTGGCGAAACGTGAAATGTTAAAATTCGGCACTTATAAACTGCAATTTCTCGTAAACCATTTGAGATTTCAATGTGATTTTTTTTAGGGTTTACTCTCTATTCAATTCTGCATCATTTCATGTACACATAATTGGTATTGTTCAATGTTAATTTTTTTAATAAAAATAGAAAAATATTAAAAATTTAGAAATTTTATTGGCACCACTCGACTGCAAGTTTAATTCTGCTTATAATAAGCTTTAGAAACATTCAAAATAAAACACTCACTTTTTAGTCTAAAATAATTACAAGGGGGTACACTTACGATTTTGCAAAGTTTGAAAATTGGCTGTTTTCGCGAATTAATTACTCAGAACTTATAAGATATATTTTCGGTATAAAAAATCACAGTAACATTTGCACTTTCTTCCTTTTTCATTGTAGAATTTCATATCTATGATGAATAGTTAGGGAGCTACAAGAAAAAGGGATTGACTACAACAAAAATTCTGGCACATATAAACTGCAATTTCTCTTAAACCCTTGAGATTTCAATGTGATTTTTTGAGTGTTTAGTCTTTATTCAATTCTGCATTGTTTCATGTTAATTTTTTATTATGTTATAACTAGGGGTTATAAAATAATAATAAAATTATTTTTAAAGAGGTTGCAGATAACACCAAACTTTAGATGCAAAAAAGTTCAGCTTTGAGAAACTTTACACCCTACATTGCTATTGGAATTTTATTAGATACAAAAGTTTTTAATTATCCGAAATTCTAAGTGTTTTTAACGTTGGAAAACTTGTAAAAAAGTGAATAAATTACAAAATGTTTGAAATGGGCAAGGATATATACTTAAAAATAATATATCCCAAACAAAATTTAATTAATGTAAAATTAAAAATCATTAACCTGTTTTCTTAAATTCTAATAGTTTTAAACCACATTGAATTTACGTTCGTAAGTTACATTACGATTCATTTAACATTCTAATGTCAGCAATCTGTCCACTTTATGAAACATACGCTTACCAATTAACCAATAGGAAAGACATGTCTATATTAAAATCAAATCAAACCCTATAATTATTTGCCATCGGTAGTACAAAGATAGAATACGCAATGGTCCTTTCAGGGCGTGGAAAGCCTCAACTTGCAATATATCAGCATTAATCTAGATAAAAATAAATAGGTGTGTTTCATATAAAATCATTTTAAGTAGGTAAAAGCAAGGGGTGGCAAAGAGGTAAAATAAGAATGGTGTAAATTTCAAAGGTAAAACCTCAACCTCAACTAAATAAAGGGTGGTATATACTAAATTAAAAGGGTTGAAATAACCACAAGGTGCTGTGTAAAAATCAGTGAGATAAAAGCTAAGAGTAAAAGTGTTTAAAATTTGTTGTAGACTGAAAACAAATATATGAGTTAGAATAAAACTGGAAAACAAGATTCACAAAAATACGTTTATAATCAAACTCGTTTCAACGACAAAGTCGCCATACAACACAAACAAATTTGATTTTATTTTAAAGTCAAATAAGGGTAAAACGTAGTTAATAACATAAAGGTTACATTAAAATAAAATGAAATAAATAAAAAAATCAAGTAACACTAAATTGATCGAATTTGTTTTACGATAAAGGAAAATGAAATTTAACTTTAGTTCAGGGTTATATAAATAATTTTTTTTGGTAATAAATAAAAAAAATAGCAAAACAGACTAATAGAATTCCTATTAGAAATTCAAGCCTTTCATCAAAAAGTGAAATACAACTCACGAGGTATATCGTAATAATAAAGTAAGATAAATCACCTTGTATTTTGAGTTATTGAGTAACTGCAATTATGATTGAGTAAATATTGCATTTTAAATTATGTTATACTAATAAAGTATAGATTAGGAAACTGTACAAAAAGTGTATTGTGGCTAGTCCTAAATGGAATGTTTGAAACCAAAATAATCGTTTTAACATTAGATTTAGACAAACAGTAGTTGTCGTGTTTCCTGCACCACCATTTGCCCCTTCAATCTCGAGTACGGTAGATATTGGGGTTCCATAGCATTGCGGGTTGCCGCATACCAGGTTACAGATTACTGCATCCAAGTATGTTTAGCGTCCCCCCCATCTAGCTAGTCGGCAAGTGTAGAAGCCAACGAGATCGGACTAGCGCACACCTTCATCCATAAGTATTTAGATTAAGTTTTTTGTAAGTTATTGGCCCTGATGTACTCTACCCAAATATTGACACACTATGCCAGATTGGAGTGGGTCTTTGACCCGGGGGTCATAACCCGGACGTACATAGGCTAGTCGGCCATTTCGGCCCAGTTAGTTACGTAAGGACCATGGAGTTATTACAGTTAACCTCCTTGCAAATATTATATAATATTTAGTTTACTATAGTTTAGTTAATAGTTTTAAAATAATAGTTAGACGACTATCAATGCTGGCTGACTGAGTTCCCAGTCCAGGCTGATACTCACTGTTTCCAGGCCGCATTCAATCAAACATTAAAATAGAATTGTTAGCAGAACACAAACCCCCACACTTCGCGCCGCATAGTTATATAAGAAAAGTAAATAAGGAAATAAAACTTATTAAACAAATATGCATTGTTAATTTGTTGAATCTAACTATTGACATATTTTGGAAGTATTTATTGTCCGTAATGATTGCATAACTTCTCAAGCAAAGCGAGTTGATGTTTAATTTTAGAATACGGCGGAGATGAAAGTAATAAAATAAAATAAATAAAGTTGGTAAAGTCTGACAAGATAAAACCGTCGTGGATTACGATAAAATGGTCTTATAGTATCTTGTAAGTATTGTTTGCTAACAGTTACTCAACGAGATGAGAAAACCAGACAGCAACGTTTATTGTTGAAGTTGATAAACAATTAAGGGACAATATATTACTTTGAACCGCTTTCACAATAAATATAAGCTTGGAACACAACAAAGACGCATCAATATTGCTCAGGAAATCTGTTGTCAACAAAACAAGAAGCCAAAAAAATTAAATTCAATAACAGGAAATCCTTGACATCATGGGTTAAGGCAAAGCTGAATGAAAATATAATAACTTTATGGAGATAGATTCACTCACAGGGAAACATTTTCCAAACGATTAATTCAATATATTACACGCTTTTTATTACTAAAAAATATAAGCTTTAACTTATTGATTTTATTCTTTTCTATATCGTATTTCAGGATCTCATGTTCTTAATTCATATAATGTTTGGTTCAATAAAACCTGAGAGTTTCAAAATAAAATAAATGTAACAATAAAATAAAACAATTTTTGAACAGCCAAAATATGTACATAGTTATTCTATTTTCATTTATCTAATATAACATCACACAGGTGTTCCCCACCAAACTCCACACATTTTTCTAATCGTGAAAATTTTCAGTTATTGAACGGACGGATCAAGGACATTTGTATTGCAGCAACTCCATCCCTTATGCACTTTATTAATCGGTAATGGTGTGAGGTTTTGCAACAAAAACGGTCCTCTAAGGGTAGTTACACAAGGAGTTAGATCCGGAGACTGGGCAAACCATGCGAAATCACCAAAAAGTGAGACGAGATGCCAGGAAACAATCGTTGACACAATTGCCGTGTGCACAGTCGCTTCATCTTGGTGGTACCATAAGAGGTTTATTTGTATTCCAAATTGTTGAAATCTTGGAAATAAAATTTTGAATCAATTCCACGTTGTAACTGTTGCACCATTTTGATTCCAAATATAGGCTCTAAAACGTGCAAAACCACACCATATAGTACCTTTGTTACTATGTAGAGGTCGTTGATGAGTTTCCTTGGGGTTTTCTCTTGACCAGTAACGAAAATTTTGAGTGTTTACATTACCACACGAGCTTCATCAGAGATTTTTTTGCAAACATTGCAAATTTTTTCCTCATAAATAAGGTGCAATAAACGTAGTTTATTATTTACAATAATGAATTTTTGTGGGGATAAAAATTCAAAACAAGATGTAAAATCTTTATAAACTTGTCTTTGAACCTCCTACCGCGGTTTTGCTTTTTCAGTACGGATACTCGCATGTTTTCGACATTTTCCGAAGTACGTACAGATCTAGGCCTAGCAGTTGGTTTCACTTTCAATCCAGATGAATTATTTCTGAAATTCTCCACTCAACTTTTAATCGTATTCCAACATAAAAAGCGCGATGTTACTGAACAACAAAATAATCGTTACAGATTCATTATTAAAAAAAAAAACTTCGATAACAAAAGCACGATGTTCAACTGTCCACTGCTCCATGTTTACTGAAATGGCATCAGTTCTCAATTGTTGCCGTAATCTAGCGTCTAAACAGCTGAGCAACAGCTGTTTAAAAACTGTCAGGAACACTCATTATATTCATTTCCTTACAAGAATGAACACGAAGGAACTTAAATTTTAGTTATATAACATAAGTGTTATTAGCACGTTTCGATATATCATTTACTTTTACGCAAATACGTTTTATCTAATGAAATGTAAACAAAGTTTGCACAAACATTGTAAACTTTTTCATAAGATGATATGGAGAAATAGGAAAATAGGATGACAACTAAATAAAAACAACGTACTTTTCAATACAACATATGGTTAGCCACGCATTAAAAAAAATTACGATTGACTCATATATTTATTAATTTTTCCTATACTTGGAGTTAACTTTTTAATATTGTTCATTCTATGTTTTATTTTCCATTCAAAAATCCTAATAGGCATTCTCATTCTAAGGTGTAAAGAGTATCATATTCTTTCCAAGCGAAGTGTAGGATACAATTTCAAAGAGTTAATGTGATATTAAAAGCTTAGGAACGTAACGATAAATGTATAATTTAAAATGTAAAGTGTTAAGTAGAGTGAAATTAATTAAATTTTAATCTCGCCTCCACACATAACATAGCGTCGTTGTGATAAGTTAACATTATCTCGCCTAAATATTAAGAATTTAAGTTTCATTTAAGAGGAGATGTCCTTCTGTTAGTTTGTATTAATATTAAGATTATACTAAGTACAGTATATAAATTGACTACGTATATTTGTTATACTGAAAGGATTAAGGATTAAAATGACAGATATTATTATTTAATAAGTCTACGAAGTATATTGTAATTTTAGTAACTGCCAGTTTCTCCAATCCTCACGTTTGATGGAGTCAGAAAACGGTAAAAGTGGTTTGCGACATCTCCATCATCCATAGTCGTGGTTGTAACTGTCATCCGATAGCTGCCTACAAATAAAGATAGGAACATGAAATCTGTTATAAAGGACTAACATAAAATCGTATTGAAATGCTGAAAAATCAATTAAAAATTATAAAAAAGACGGTAATTTTAAACAGTTTTTGTTCATATCTCGTGTATCATTCAACTTACTACAAAATAATAAATTAATAGATTTTTTGTTTAACATACCAAGTTTTTAAAACGGACTAAAAACTATATAATAATTTTTCATTACCCTTCTACAATTTTGAGGGAGGATTTTTAATTACTATGGATATATTTGGTATACTTGGAGAGAAAAACGTGGGACGCAGGCAATCTGTGATAGTTAAGGAGGAGTAAATAAATTAAATTACAGTGAATCTCATTTCCGATTCACTGAAATTAGCTGTGAATTCATCCGGATTGTCTACTTTGTATTATCGCTTTTCGCTTACGAGCTTAAGATATGTATCGATTTAGTGTGCAGCCGGCCTTGGACTACATGAAACATAATATTTCCCCACTTATCGTGACCTACTTTTAATATTCATAATTTGTAACAACAATCTAAGCATTATAATATCGATCCGATCTGGCAATGTTTAATTGTTTATGGAACAGTATTTGAAGTCCAAACCTGTTACTGATTATTCACATATTTATATGTCATAAAATCTCAACTCTTTCTACGTTAAACGTTATAAATTCCAATTTATGAAGTACAGTAGTAGGAAAATATCTAGACAAATTATAACCATCCATCAAGCGGGATGTGAGTAGGTCTACCTTTAGTTTTGCTGTAAAGTTAAGAGCATCCGTGTAAATGCTTATGCCTAGATACCATTAGAAGCTTGGTTAAGAAAGGGTTTTCTAGGGTTGGGTAATTTTAAATAAAGTAAAACTCACTCTATATTTTGGTTATTACGCTTAATGTTGATAATGTTGAAGGAAGTGAAAATAAATCTTAAGAATGTTCAGTAGTTATAAAGTTTAACCTTCTTGTTTAAATTAATACTTACACAATAAATGTGTTTGCACACAGAGAAGAAAATAATATAATCGGAGATGTGTGATTTGTAAACATTAACGGTTATTTATCTAACGTTACTGTTAGAACAACAGGTTAATGGGCCATCATGGTACTTACCCACCCCAATCATAAAATATAATAATAGAAGATCCTCTAAAAGTTGATTTTTTGGCCCTTGTAGGAAATGTTAAATTGTATTTGGTAGATCAAGGGGTAAGTGTGTTTAAAATAGATGATACAGAGTTTTTTTTTAAACTTGTTCTCTAAGCTATAACGAGCTCCATAGATGTGTATACAGAGTAAAATTAGTCGTTATACACCTCGATATATTTTTAATTGATTGCTATATTAACATAAAACCTCTATCACATCTATTATAACACCTTTTCTGCTGTTTTAAGGGGGGGGTTAATTTTTGCCCCTGTCTCCTGACCTTAATCCACTAGACTATTTGTTTGGGGGTCACATGAAAAATATTATTTATGAAATTAATCCAACTGACGTCAATGACTTACGGGGTAGAATTTTACAAACGGCTAGAACACTGCCAAATCACTGAAAGTCACCAATTCGATAACTTGTTACATTATTACAGGTATCAGATACGTAAGTTAGTCATAATTATTTTTTTCGTTTAACTTTGTCAAGGATATATTAAAAACCTTTTAAAGATGCTGATATTTTTCTATTGCATAGACCTTTTAAATGATGCCACAAGATGAAAGTTGTCCACTTTACCCCCCTAGTAATGTTATTTTTGAGTTGGTTGAGATTGGAAATATTTGCTTTCATATTGATTTTAGTATATGTCAGCTAGTAGAAAGCGTGAGCCCTTTCTAAACTATCATGTATAAAATTTATTTTCGAATGAAAAATCATTTTGTTCCAACACTATCTGGAACAACAGTATTAATTATTTTATCATTCGTTTGTTTATCGTTTCTTTATGATGAGTTTTATCTGAGGATATTTAAAATTTGTTTTACTGGATTGTTTGTGTACAGGTTTAATATCAATGATATAATTTTGAATTGCGACTAAATTTGAACATCTTTGGTTTTATTTATGGAGCCCGAAGTATTTTAAAGCTATTGTTTTTTACTGTGATGTTGTATTTGATTAATTATTCAAGCTTCCTAGCTAATTTAAAGCATGGTGCAGGTAAGTAGGTAATACTCATTTATTTAATTATCGTAGACTTATTCTTTGATTACCAAATGTTGTAAATCATCGTTTAAATTTAGTATATTTAAACTGTTAAGTTATGATCTAACAAATTGCTTACTAAAACAAATACATATAACATGTTACAATTTGTTTCAGTATAATAAAATACACAGGCATTTAGTGATAATATAGTTGCCAGTCCTTCGAAAATATATATATACACAGTCCAAAAACCAAATTAAATGAATACAAGTTAATTTTCTACAAAAAGCGAATATTTGACCAAAACAATTTTTAATTTATATGACAATAACAAAAACTTGATAAGAAATTAAAATATATTCTCAAAAGATATATTTGATAAATTATGTGTAGTTTTACTGATACGGTCAAACTAATAATAAATTTATATTTTAAGACTCTTTGCAAGTAAACTGTAGGATGCCATTACAAAGCGATTGTATTAAATTAAGAGTTTGGAAACATAAAGAGAATTGTATAATTTAAAATGAAATGCGTTAAGTAGAGTGTAGTTAATTACGTTTTAATCTCCACTCCAGACACAAAAGACAGAGGGTGTCGTTGTGCCTATTGAATATCATCTTGCCTTAAATACTAAGTTAATTCAATCTTGTGCAAGAGGTTAGACGTTCTGTTAGTTTGTATTTAATTATAGGGTTACTATACGATCAAATCCATCGATCTACATAATTAATTTGAGTACAATCTAGCAATGTCAATCCTAGAATTGTCTTATATTTGTCCTATTTTTAAAACGTTTGGACTTTTTGTAGAATATAATTGACAACTTATTAAGACATACATAATGTAATATACGTTGTGTTAGGTAATTGGGTTGTTTTGCTGGATTGATAAATGCAGAATAAATGTTTGGTTATTACAATTGGTTAATTGAATTTCGATATATATAGAGTGTGTAGAAAAATTGTCACAAGTTTCATTGGGATATTTTATAGGTGAAAATAAGAAAAAGAATAGCCGGAATCCTTAGTTTTTGAATTGTGTTTATTATTATTATTTTTTGTTTTATACTAAACACTTAATATCTTTGGAAGTAAAAAAGATATTGAGCTCAAACTTTGTGTACCAATTTGTTACGTACCCTGTAACAATTAACGTAATCTGTACAAAAAACCAGAATTATTTTTTAAATATTTTTTGTATTATTGTATACGGCGGCCATTTTAAATCCGTAATGTCTAAAATCTCTTAAACCCCTAACATTATAAAAAATTTAAGGAATAAAAAAAAGTTGCTTTTTTTTAATAGCAAACAAAACTGTTTTTTATTTTTTCCGTAGCTCAAAAGATACCGAGCTCTCAGATAAAAATTAAAAATATAATCTGTTCGTAGTTAAGTTTTTATTATGCTTGTCAAATTAGTAGTAATTATGTTTTTAATTTTTAGTCTATAACTCTGTTATCTTTAGAGCTATGGGGGGGGGACTGTTTTGTTTGTCATTAAAAAAGTAACTTTTTTTTTTTTAGTTTTCGGAATTTTTTTCAAATTTTAAGTTTGAAAGTTATTTTACATTAAATATTTTTAAACGACCACTATTTTGAAAATGTACAAACTAACGTTTAGTTCTTCGTACTAAATTATACAAAGTTTGAGCTCAATATTATTTCTATTTCCAAAGATATTAAATGTTTAGTTTAAAAAACAAAATAGGGGATAATTCGGAAACTAAGGATTTCCGGATTTAAGTATATCGGAACTTTTCTTCTTATTTTCACCTATAGAATAGCCTGGTGAAATTTGCGACATTATGTTCAAGAGACTCTGTATAATATTGAAATGGAATTTAATTCCATTAGCCAATCGATAGTAACTAAATACATGTTATAATTTTAAAACCAACGAAGCTTAACCTTTAGCCATTATCCACATCATATATTTGATTTTATCCATTTATTCTAAATTTAGCAATTATCCAGCGATACAACCCAATTATCTAAAACACCGCTTATTACATTATTTATGGTGTAACAAGTTGCCAGTTATATTGTACAAAAGTGCAAACGATTTTAAAATAGGACAAATTGTAAGATACGACCGCAAACTTTGTGAAAGCAAATTTTGGCATTAAATTCAGTTAGAGGATCAATACCATGATGAAATATCAACTTGTTTAGAATGGAAATTATTGCTTTTCAACACAGATAACTGAAGAAATAAGAAACATGTACGAAAAACATACATGTGTTTTCAATTTACTCACTTAAACATTTTTATTTGATTAACATGCTATTAACTGATAATACAAAGAGCTGAGATAGAATGAACGATCAAAAAAGAGGCGCTTAAATCAGAGTGTACATAAATAGTTAGCAATAACAACATTTACACAATTAAATCCAACCGAAGAACATAACATGTACAAGAACTTGGCAAGGATTAAATTCGACCATTTGTATGATTTATGCTGACATTTCAACCTCGTTCAGGTCATACAATATTGTGCGAAGCTCGTACGTCAGAATAATGTATGTTTCTGAACATTGCTTTCTATTAATAGCCTCCTTTACATTATACAGTTCTTCTTGTTTTGATAAAGTACAAAACAAATTCCTTGTATTCCCGTTTAAGAGGCGTAATTGAAAGAAAATTAATTAAATATATCACCCAACTTCAAAGCGTTTACACAATAAATCTTTTCATAAGCTTAATGTATTTATTAGCACAGTTGTCCTTAACAAATAATTATATATAGTGTTAATAAAATATAGATAACCCTAAAATAATTTTCATAACCATTTTACAGCCTCACTTAAAAATATTTTTAAAAAAATGGATTTAACTTGAATTCAAACATTTCATTACATTTTAACTCAGCAACATACATTTTAAAAACAAATGAGGTTGAATTTAGTAGGTTATAAACGACAGTAAATATAAAGGACTCTAAACTTATATAATAAATTGTTGGGCGCCATCGAGATTATTTATACAATGGAATATTATGAAGATGTTTTAAATGTAAAATTGATTTCTCAGGTTTTGTAGGAAATGTTAAATAGTATTGGTAGATCAAGAGGTCTTATCCAGTAGGGTAAGTTTGTTAAAAACAGTTGTTAAAGAGGTTTTCGGAAAGTCATAATTGTGTACATCAGTAGCATAATTGTTAGCTAATAGATTGGTATAATTACATACTGAAATGAATTCTGCAAATTTAATATATGTTAAATAACACAAGAGGTATAAACTAAAACTGTTTAAAATTACCGCCATTTTAAATGAAATTTTTCTGAATATCAATAGGGTTCTATATGAGCACACTGTCCCAAATACCAATTTTCATATTCTTATCTTAATGATTGTGTCTGAAATCGTAGTTACATACAGGACGGACGGCATGTTGAAACACGTTTTTGGTTTCCTGAAACCATACAACATTTACTTCAAATACTGGGAAGATAAACGATAATAATTTAGCATTAAAACTAAATATATTATACCTATATAAACATATATACATATACCTGGTGTTCCCGTCATGCAACTTTTGTTGTAGTTTACACTACGCGTTTCGAGAACAGGTTCTCATCTTCAGGTGAAATTATTTTACTCACATGTGAGCACGTCAAACAAAAATAAAAAGTAAAAAGTACAAGCACACACACATACACACAAAACACAACATAAAATATCGCACTGTACATTATAATAAAATTGTATAAAAATGTTACATTGTAGGTAGGTCTACAACTTGTCATTGCCGCGGTCAATCGTCAACTAATGTGCAGTGCGATATTTTATGTTGTGTTTTGTGTATATGTGTGTGTGCTTGTACTTTTTATTTTTGTTTGACGTGCTCACATGTGAGTAAAATAATTTCACCTGAAGATGAGAACCTGTTCTCGAAACGCGTAGTGTAAACTACAACAAAAGTTGCATGACGGGAATACCAGGTATATGTATATATGTTTATATAGGTATACTATATTTAGTTTCATACTATATTGCAACTGGAGACATAAACAATGAATTTAGCATTTATTATTAGTGTTTCACTGACAATAACATTATTAGGCTGTCGAGGGAAGTATTGGAGTAAACAAGAACACATTGCTATAGGAGTTTACGAGTATTTATTTTAAGCTTAGAAACTAAGGATTGACGAAGAAATACATGCAATTGTTTAAAATATATTGTACCATCGTGTTAACAACTAGTAAGATATCCAAACTAGTTAAAAAAATACTTGAGAAATCGAAATTTAAGTTAAGTAAACATAATTATTTCTAGAAACATTCGATAAGTTATGTATTTAAAATCACAATTAAGCCTTTATGAAATTACGCTTGACCCTTCCCCTTATTCAACCTCAGACTTTAAAAACCATTCTACACTCAGAGGCTCTCTGTGTTGAGTAGGGGACTTGGCAATCCCGAGTTCCCTAGCTGGATTTACTCTCATGTAGTCTTGCGTTAATCCCCTATCAGGCCTCTCAAGACCATCTCTTCTTCAATTTTGATCCTGACACCATAGATTATTCGAAAAATAAAGGTATTTATTTTATCTCCTTTTTTCCATTTTATAACGTGATGATGATTGAAAGGTTTTGCCTTCAAAAGAAAAAAATGATGACACAACTATGTATAATAATAACCACTACAATGAATATCAAAGAATAACACAATATGAATATATTAATATCAGAGTGATAGAATATAGCTCCTACAAATGTAATTGCAATAACTTTACTACTGTAAAAAAAGTGTATAAATTAGTAATTTTACTAGTCAAGATCATTGTTATGTCTTGGATGCAGTTGAGAAATCATACACATGAAATTAATCAATTGTTCATAATCTAAGCTTACTAGTTAGTTACAACTTTCCTCGATGTAAAATGTAACAATTTGTTTATGCAATAGTTGTAAAAAATAACTAAACTACTTTCTTAATTTTCCATTTTTCTAAAGAATTAACAACACAAACTTTTTTTTTCAATTCTGTAAAAGAAACTTTGTAAATGGAAATAATTACAAATGATTGTTTGACTTTCCAGGACAATAAATGTTTATTATCTTGATTTGAAAGTAATAAAACAGAATTTTCCATTTAATCCTAAGGGGAACTTTACTTTGTAATTACTTTTCAACTGGATCAAACGCTTAAAATGTTCAAATTATAATGAGAGACGCCTTTTTAAAATCCACATTAAACATGTTATAATCATACTTAACATTTATATTTAAACTTACAGTGCGTTATTTTTATTTGACAGTATTTTTTAACAAATTTCCAAAACAAAAATGATTTCGTTTTCATGTATACATATCGAATAACGTCTATCAATCACGTGACCTCTTATATATTTTTTAAAATAACACTTTTCGGAACTTCTATCCCATCATTCATCTCAGGTCATCAAATCATAAAAACAACAACATATACAGAACATAGTTATTTTTTAGTATTAAAAAAAATTAACGCATACCTACGATAACCTAATAAGGGATATTGACAATTGAGAAGCTTTTCATAAAACACAGAAACAAATCCAAAAAACTTTCTAAGTAGAAGAAAAATCAATTTTCGTATCAACGGAATACTTCCTAAAATAATCACCTGTATTTTCCAAAAATTAAATAGCTTTTCGAACCAATATTACTTTAAAAAATTACTTTTCTCCAAAAACCCAAGACCTTAAGAAGAACATAAAGCGTGTGCAAAATAATATAAAACAATTGTGATAAGTTATACTAGGCCAAACTGGGAAAGTTTTTTTATATAACATTTATCCGAAAAAGACAATTGGGTAAAAAATTACATTCTACTCGTCACTTAATAGACTAAAGGCACAACTTTAGTAAAGAAACTTACGACCCATTAAAAATTACACCAATAAATGCTTTGAATGATGCAAACTCTATTTTCCTTTAAACGAAATATGACAGCATCCTTCCTAAGATAAATAACTCAACCTTTACAAAATTCAATAGAACAGTAGAATTTTCGGAACAAGTACAAAAATCACTTCACCTCCAAAATTTAATACTTTTAAAAGAATAAAGAAACGTATGTGTCAAGTTAAACAAAGACCAAACTGGTAGAGCGTTTTAAAAAAACACTTACCAAAACGACTCTTTCGGTAAGAAATCCAATAATACTTCTCACTTAATAGACTAAATCCACAGTTAGACGGATCTTATCAGAAATTTTGAACCAAAAACATTTTCACCAATAAACGCTTAGGATAATGTAAACTCAATTTTCGCATCAACAGAATATGTTATCAAAGTTCATAAGATAAATAATTCAACCTTCAAAGAATAAATAGAGACAGTAAACTTTCAGAACCAACAATGCCATTCGTAAGAGTTTTAGACGAACAAGACGAGTCTATAAAATAATATGTGACAGTTGCTATTTTACATAAGACAAACTGGGAGAGTATTTAATAGAACAAATACTATTTTGGGTAACGAATCCAATTATATCCTTAATAGATGGAAACCATAGTTATACAGGCCCCTTATGTTTCCTTACACGTTTTAAGGTTTTATTAATATAATTTTTATTTGGATGTTTAATATTTACTGAACATAAACATATATTGTCGTAATCATAGTAAAGTCTTCGGATGTATATTTTATTACTTTTGAAATTATAAGATTTTTATTATAATTAAAGTTTATGACAGTGATAAGTTGACATACTGTCGTGACGTCACAAGAACGAACAAAATTTTAATTTATATTTATTTATAGGTTAATGGCTTTAATGAAATATAAATGAACTTAACGATTAGGCATTCCATTGCCTAAGAGAATTCATAACCAAGTAAATGTTAATTTAAACAATATTGATTTATCTCAACCCAAAGTAAATAAATATAGATTGATTATATTTGTAAAATCGTGCTATGCAATATTTTTTTTTACGAAACAAATAAAATTTAGGTTCACAATTATTAGGAAATTAATGAAGTTTTTATATTAAAATAACAACGATTATCCTACGGTAAAAATATTCAAATCTGCGTTGTTTTTTTTTTATTGAAAAGGTTTCGTTCAATGGTTAGTAATAAATTACTAAGGAGAGAGGTTCCTTCAGATGGACTTGGAGAGACAGTTTTGATCTTAGGCGAATCACGAGGTACTGTAATCTGATTGGATAGAAATATACCACGGGAAAACAGTGATAGCAAGTGACTTGGTTTCCAATCTCCTGGACGAGATAGTGAGACAACTGCTAAAAATAATAGAAGGGACTATCTACTGTACTAGAAGTGAGAGACGTAGTTGTACAATAGCTCAATCGTGGTGCCTGAGGCCGTTTAACCTTTAACCTCTCACTTCAATCTAATCTTTCAATTTAGTTCAATGAAAAAGTAATTTAAATACATTTTGATCACATAACATATGAATCTATGTACACCCTTCAATGTTTAGAAAAATGTTGGGGGTCATGATACGCCATCTTCAAAAATGTAGTGCGAGATTATTGAAATGATTAGGTCTATATAATTGAAGCACGTATCTACGTGGGTCATTTTTTTAAGTAAGAACCTTTTTTAAATGGAGTAACAGCAATTTTATTTGTGAACATAAATTATATTTAAAACTTAAGTATGAACATATTTTTACTTTTCTACCTAGTCACCAATAATATCTAAGCATTAAGTCGTTGTACTAGCTTTTGGATCCCCTCATCATAGAACTCTGCCGCCTGACATTTAACCAGTTAGTAACAGTTTCTTTCAACACGTCATCATTTTCAAATCGCTTTCCACCAAGATATTCTTTGAGTTTAGGAAACATATCAAAGTCTAATGGTGCCAGGTTAGGGCTGTAGGAGGGATGGTCCATTAATTCCCATCGAAAGTTGGCCAGTTGCGCCTTGGTCATTGCTGCATCGTGAGGCCGAGCGTTATCGTGTAGCAGCACGATGCCGCTAGACAGAAGTCACCGCCGGCAGTTTTGAATAGCGCACCTAAGCTTGGTTAGTGTTTCGCAAAATCTCAGCATTTATGGTCATTCCTCTTGGCAGAAAGTCAATCATTAGAACTCGTTTATTGATTAACATGGCGACAAATAAAGCAGTGTTACGATAGAACCAACAGTGGCAGAGTCATGAAATCAACTGACTGCATAGTTGGGGACTGGACAAGAGTAGTTAACCTTGAGCAGGCGTCACGTGACTATGCGAAAAACGGTTCTTACTTAAACAATGAACTCTAGTAAAATCATTATATTATTTGTATTTATTTTCATTAATGAATAAAATAGAATTAAAAGATGTCTTTTCAGTTATCAGCTAAACATACAATCCATTTTACCGAATAGATCCAAATCAGTTGATTTCCGAGATACCCATCATTCAGAAATAGATGCATTAATGTTTACTTCCTGTTCTGCATTCATAATTAGTGTATGATAATGTAATCAACACATTGGTGGTGTAAATAGTGAATTAAAATCCTCAGCTATTTCCATTGATGACTTAAATTGTCACGTAATGATGTGTTTGTTATGGAACACAAAATGTCTGTATACTTTAATTTGTTAAAACCCACTTTATGTTTCTCATTTATAATAAGTACGTGAAATTAATTATTTTGTGACTGGTTATTTTTAAATATAAAAATTCTTGATTGAAAATTACCTAAAACCAAAATAAAACACTAACAACACAAAGACTGTATAGTTATGTTTATTCTACATTGGTTAGTGTGTATTGTACCTCTGAAAACGAGAGCAGTGATATTGAAATGTACACCACAATGCTCTATGATTCATATAATACAATTTCTTGAAAAGTCAATAAACTTCAAACCAATAGTTCTAACATTTTCAATTGTTTTATTTGAGGAAAGTCAATTGATCAAGTCTGGCCTTCTAGTTAAAAAGTACAATAAGAGCTCGCGGTCCCTTCTCTATTCCACAAGTTGAATCCGATATCCTAAGATATTAACGTTTTTGAATCGACTGGAGTGGTACAAAGTTATAATAAAAACAGTGAAGAATTGACAATTACTATTTTTCTTGACGTAACGTATTTATACCTTTCAATTCAACAAACAGATCGTATATTCTGATTATTTTAAATCGCTTTAAAAGTAGAGATGAATTTTACAATTTTATTTGAACTCGCCAAAGTCACTACTCAAAATTAATTTGTATTAAAAAAAAGTTTTGATTGTAAGAGTGATCATGAATGTGAACAGAAACGTTGGATTGGGTGTGTAACCAAACAATGTAAAATAATATTTGTTCCTGAGTAATGCAACCTCACACTCTGCCCTTTCCCGCAAAAGTTATTTCATTCATAAACAAAAACGTTTTAAAATCTACCACCACAGGGAATTCACAAAGAGGGTTCGTTTTAAAATATTATTATATAACAAGCTCCCGAACACGGAGAAACGGAGGAAGTTCCCCTCAGCGACAATATTTCAAATGATTATCCAAGTGGAAAACCTCCACCGCTTGTTTCCTTTGGATTAATCTACTTTTCATCCTAAAAGTAAAATGGAAAAATGTAATTCAATAATGTCAATTGTTATACAAAGCAATGAAGGCATTATTGAAATGGAAAAAGTTTTATTTTTCGACAGACTCATAAATATGCCACCACAACAACTTCTAATACTTTAGAGAGTAAAATCTAAGATACAAAACTTTAGTATTGAATTCCATGACAAAATTATTCTCCAATTATTATAATTTCTTATACTTTCAAATTTTAATATCATGATTATAATATGACTATAGTCTATTGTTTGGCAAATTTGAGGTGGAAAATAACAATTCAAACTTGACTGAATTACATTATATCTGCAACAAGAAGTGACAACAGGATCATAACCTTTACAGATTGTTGCGCTAAATTTGTGTACTTGTAATTACTAAAAGATGATGACTTTGTCTTCTTTTAGAAAATAAAGTTGTTGTAGACATCTGTGTGTTTCATTCATTCGTGAAGACAACTTACAGATACTTTAATAGTGAATATGTTAGATGATAACATTAATTTATTCAAATAGGTGAACAGAATTGTTATACAATATTCCCACGATTGTGTCTTCAAACTCAGAGATGAGAAAACCAAATGGCATTTATTTAACTTTGATGAACAATTAATTGAAAATATATTACTTTCAGAATGACAATAAATATGCGTTTAAAGACGCATCAATATTGCTCAGGAAAACTCTTCTCAACAATAACAGAAGCTAAAAAAAGTTATTTAATAACAGGAAATCCTTAAAATTGTATTTATAGAGATAGACGTACATAATTGGAAACATTTTTTAGGAGATAAATTTAATATTTGACGCAATTTTTATGTGAAATAATACGGACTTGTTAAATGTTCCTGTCAAAGATTGTAATTTAAAAAAATATATGGATTTATTAGAAAAAAAAACTATATGGTATATAATAGAAGTAACCGTAACATCTATTCGTATCAAGTAAGTAACATGATATTCGTGTCAAGTAAGTAACATGATATTCTTATCAAGTAAGTAACATGATATTCGTATCAAGTAAGTAACATGATATTCGTATCAAGTAATAACATGATATTCTTATCAAGTAAGTAACATGATATTCTTATCAAGTAAGTAACATGATATTCGTATCAAGTAAGTAACATGATATTCGTATCAAGTAATAACATGATATTCTTATCAAGTAAGTAACATGATATTCTTATCAAGTAAGTTAACCTGATATTCTTAAGTTATACGTTAGATTTTATTTGGTGAATGGAGAAAATTTAACTATGTATTTAGTTTTCCTTTTCTGAGATGTTTGAAGAAAATGTTTTACCATAAGGAAACAAATCGACGTTGACAATTCAAAAAACTTTTGTTTTAATCTCATTCTTTGTCAGTAATTTGTTTAAGGCAAATTGTTAAAAAAAAAAAAAAATTCTCCACTTTTTATTGCCGTGAAATTATTTATAAATGAAGCTGTTATAATTTAAATCAATATAGTATTTATACCCTATCCTTAAGGGCACATTTATATAAAATTACTGTACATTTATTTTCTCATCTTGGATTTAACTGAAATAATTGAAACATTAAGGATATAACACATGTAATTGACTGGTTTTTAATTCTGAAAACAACAATGCATTCAGAATGTCTTTTTTTTCTATTTTTTATTTTTTGCAAAATGGTGTTTTGACTATTCAAATGTGAAATACTTACGGGTGATATATATATATATTGCAGACAACAGACTAGAGACATAGTTCGTTATGAAATAGTCGTGGGTTAGATCCCTCTCCTATAATTCCCTAACAGGTCTCTCTTGACCAATGTTTCTTAACCTCTTTGCTTTTTTTTTATATTAGTAACTAAAAATCTCTCTTGCGATTTCCGAAGTAATACACACACACATTTCACTCTTTTGTTTTCGTAACGTATAAAACAAAAATCTCAATTAAAGTATCACAACATTTTCAGCTGAAATGGTTGTTTATTTGAGATAAACTAAAACAAATTCTCTATATGTTCTGGCCTGTATTTACACCATGACAACAAATGATGTCTATGGATTAAAATAGAAAGAGAAAATATGATTTCAATCCTTATAAAAACTGTGATAAAATTTACCTTGTTGTTGTTGTGTCAATTACAATTGGTAAACACCGTTTCATACCACTCAGAACAGACAACAAACAAACCAACCAGAAATTCATCGTCAATTATAATTATGCCAAAAAAGAATTGTGCTTTTAGTTTGTCCAATCTGTTTGATTTCGTAACTATGTTCATCCATGGACAACGGTATAGTTTGAAAATTACAAAATACTTCAGCAGAGGTATTTTCAATCGTGGTAAAAAGTGTTTGTTTTTTTGATTACATACTGTAGGAAGAATAATAAAATTAGTATAGGCCTACTGGATAGAATGAAATACAAATTTTAAATAATATAATGAGTAATAAATTAATTTATATTACCTTTTGTTCCGTCATGTGACTTTGAGTTTGTCTTTATTACAAAGACGCGTTTCGGATACGTATCTCCATCTTCAGTAATTTCACTCCGTAGAGGTCGTTAAAACATTAAATATCACAAAAACATTGACACTATACACACAATTAAATAAATAAACATAGCCTATACGTTGATTTTAACATTTTTTACATGCGCACGGTTTCATGGTTCGCGAACTACTGGCATTACGGTGAGGCCAAGGTTATCTGACTATTGGTTGGTCATATCAGTTTATTTATAATTAATTGCCGTCTCAAATAATGCATTTGATTGGTAAGATAATTTTTCATTGAGAATATCGTTTGGTGATTGTTTAAATGATTTGTAAATTTCATATTCTTCAATGGCATTCATCATTGGTCCTTTTTTAATGATATGGAGAGGTGTCAGGTTGGATTCAAAGTTAGTATACGAATGCTTGATATCGATAATGTGTTGTGCGAAACTTGATCTAATATTGTACAAGTTATTTTGGGGCAAGTGTTCTTTATATCTATCTATGAACGATCTGCCTGTCTGTCCGATGTAAAAACAATCGCAGTCGTCACACGTTATTTTATATATGCCTGACTTCTTCTCTGTAGGAATTTCCTGTTTTGTACGCAATATTTTTTGAATATTATTATTAGTTCTGTGTGTGACAATGATGTTATGCTTTTGGAGTGCATTTTTTAGGATTGAGGGCATTATTTCAGTATAATCGGTAGCAACATATTTCTTTTTGTCTATTCTAGTTTGTATATTGTTATATTTTTTCGTCAATTTTGCCTTCCTATGCCTTTCCAATAATTTGTCAACCATTTGGCTTCTATATCCATTCGCCTGTGCGATATATTTAATGACGTTTAACTCATCTTAACACAGTTTTTGTCCATACCACTCGACACTGACACAAGTTACAAAGTAGAGATTTGTTTAAATATTCCCTCACAATGACGTCAGTTCCTAACTGAAGTCAAACTTTATCTGATTTACATAATTACGAGATTGTATAAATCAAATTCACCCTATTGAGATCTCTTGATCGACAATACAATTTAACATTTTTACATATTTATGTTAGGGGTGGGTAAGTACCATGATAAACTTTTTTTTATGTTGTAAAATGTTCGCCGGACATACTTTAAAATGTAATATACTTTTATTAATACAAACTTTCGTTACTCTGAAGTAGTCTCAAAGTAATATTGCAGTCCTCTTTAATTATACTGTACATAAATGTCAAAGAAAATTAATGGATAAAATGGCTCAAAGAGAAATTATGTGTAATTATACGATGGAAGTAAAATCTTGGATGGATTGAGGATAAATTGGGACAAATTGAGATTGGTATTTAGGAATTTGTGATTAGGCAACACAAAGAAAATAAGCTTATAGTTTGCTACCGTTATATGTCTTTAGTACTAGTAATTTATATACATAATGAATATATAATTAACAAAAAATCCTCTTCCTTAATACAACTCCAAATAACCTCATTTAATTTTGTTGTTTAAAGACTATCACACTTTTTTTTATAAAAGAAAGAAAATAGTCTCCTGTCCTCTAATAACGTCAGAGACAGAAAAGGGTAAAAGTCGGTCAAGAGAGACCTGACAGGAAAGATAAAAGAGAGTGATCTAACCCAAGACTACATGAAAAAGGTGTAGATACAGTTAGGTTATCTCGGGATTGCTAAGCCCGTACATACTAAAGTGATGACCTGAGATTAATAACTTAATTAATCAAGTGAATATCCTGAACTAGAAGAACGATTGTAAAACTTATTATTAATAACAACACATCATAATAATCATCCATCTAAAAATAAGTTAATTACCTAACTTGTAATATAAGTGTTAGTTATTTTTATTAAATAGTTAACATTTAAACATTTCTGTTTTATTTTATTAAAAAAAAAATCCTAATATTAACATGGTTTTAAGACCATTAAATACAATTCGGGATGTAAAATGATGTGTGAATTTTATTACATACTGTTTTGTACGTAAGAAATATTTTGAATATACAATTTTATAAATTTATCTTGTTTTAAAACTACTTTGTGGCGGTTGCTAACCAAATTGTGTCGGAACGTGGCCTAGCCTACCTCATTTCAGATCTGACTTTGCACCATTAACTTACTCATATTGTGTAATATATTTTGTGTGATTTAATTATGATACTGTTATAACTTCAGAAATATGTATTATGATTTTGGTAGCACTGATATCCGGTGCAGATTATTCGTGTAACATGGTTCGACCAGATTGTCCTTACATTATGTGATAGTTAAGTTCTTTATAGTTTATGTTTAAAATGTATAGTGTTAGACCTATACAAGAGGTATTGATATTATTATTATTATGTGGTTTACATTAAATAGTTACACCAGACTGTGTATCTTATTTATTGTAGTATGCAAAAACCCAACAGATACATTACCGATATTGAATCTAATTATTTAATTAAACACTTACACAACACCAAAACACAAGATATCAAGAGAATTGAATTTGGGCGTTTCCAATCTTACAATTGTTGTTTATGATTGCACTTCCGGAAACACCCCGAACTCTATGACCTCGATTGATTAAAAATTAATGGTGTAATTCTGAAAATAGTTTTAAAATCAAAATGTATACGAGACAGACACTCATGCAACATCTAAATGAGTGTACCTCTTCTCCAGTTTGCTCAGCCTAGCTACTATGTAAGCTGTTTTCTGCTAATGACAGTATGTGGTAGGGGAAATGGATCCAGCTCAATTATGTTCTGAGCTCAGTGACGCATTTTACTTTCAGACTGCTAACCCAGGTAAAATATTACATAAACAAAGAATAAAAAAACCTAAAACATATAAGTAAATTTAGTACATTATCTAAACCATTAATTAAAAACCACTCCTTGCTAAATCACGGTAATCTTACCTCTTCAGCTTCAATTGAATTACAAAAAATGGGTCATTAAAATGGATTTAAATTACCAATGATTTAAAATTCTTATTACAATTACTTCACGTATGTATATTTTCAAATCAATTTAAACATCAACACTAGATTCTATCCTTTGCCGATGATAAATATAAATTAAACTTGTTTCTCCTGTGAGCTTTATCATTCTATATTGCAGTTAGAAGAAATTGTGTAGAGGTTTGCAAGTATAGCTGCCACGTGTAATTTAGAAAATTGGATAATAAATCATTTCTTTGATTTTATTCTAAGGATAGCACGCTGGCCTTGCTTTAAACTAAGATATTTTTGTTTTTCTAAATATTAAACATAATCTGTAATGTGGAATAAATTGGGTTTAGTGTTGACAAATGAAAAAAAGTTACAGAATCAATAAACAAATATTATGAAAACATGAACAAAATATAAATATTTTTACACATAAACAATTAAAATTTTTAATAGATTAAGTTTTTAATGGAAGTTTATAACATTTTTCGTTTTATGCAGTTTACACATGAACAGTTCTCTTTCTTTTGATAGAATTGGTGCTAATATGATCGATGCTTCAGTTAACACATATTATAGAAATATTTATTATACTATTCATTTATAAAAATTCTCTGATACAATCTGACGCCCTAATATAATATCCCATAATATTTAATGCAACTTAAACACATATTTTAACATTATATTCGATTATTTCAACAAATACTCTTTAATGTTTAACTAAATACAACTGGATAATATAGTTTAATTATTTGTTCCTAAAACATTATAACTAAGTATTGTTGCGAAAAGAAAAGATTTACTATTTATATTAAAAACACTCAGAATGTAATACAAATTTGGTTTGTTCGCTCTTTAAGCCAGTGTTAGTGTATACCTGCAAAGTCCAATATCTTTAATCTCTAGAGAAAGGATTACCTTTCCTGTAGAGAATTTGTATTATCCCTGGGTCAAATTGTGACTCGTCTTTGTTGCAGTTCCGACCAAAGGTTCGGCCCCGTTGGTCTCTTCAATATCGATTGACCTCGTTCTTAATCAGTTTAGGCTTTTATAGTTTCCTTTTCTCTGTGTTGTACAGATTGCTTGCATTACTCTTTAAGTTCTTTCGCCACGATGCTCTACTTTTTGTGCGGTGTTTTGGGACTTATTTCATACTACCAAAATTCCTAGCACTTTCAATTATAGTTTAGTACATTTTTGAGGTAATTTTCTTCATATTTCACCAAAATATTATAGAAGTAATAGAGTAAATTAAATAAAACTCACACTTAAAATGGCGATGTTGTAGAATCTTTTCAAGTAACTTTATTAATTAAATTTGAACACACTACCGCTGTGTGTATAGCGATACCATGGTTAATGTTCAAAGTTATATCTGAATACACAGAAAAAATAATGGTTTTGATTATCGCCATAAATCCTCTAAAAACGAAAAATTTAGGTGCTACCGCTTAAAAATTAAAAACTAATAAAAATGTTTTATACAAAATCAAACAAATATACAGGGTGATTGAATAGATGTTGCTGTTATTTTATTTTATAAGTACAAAAGTACATCGTCAGATATCTTGTTTATTTCCCTTAGCTGATTCTCTAATATCGGTTGTTTCAAAATAAATATCGGGGTTTAAGGCTTTGTAGTATTTATTACATTTAACTTAGAATCATAAATAATACATTAAATAAAAGAGCAACTCAAACAGTTTTTCCTAAAAGTGTTCAATGTGAGCACCATTCGTCACACACATAGATAGATTCGATAGCCGAGTTCGCTCCAAACCTTGATCAGTGTGTCTGGAGTAATTGTTGCGACAACTGCTTTAATACTGTTTCTTATGGAGGAGGCACATACATATGATCATTTATGTCCACTTAGGTAAAATGTTGATTCGTCAATGAAGATGACAAGATCCAGAAAATCTTCATCGTCATGCAGCAACATACCGTTTGCAAATTTGGCACGTAAGCCGTAGTCTGTACGCTTTAGAGCTTGTAACAACCTTAAACAAAGAGGATATAGTTGTAAGCATCTCCTTAAAACTCTCCACACATAGGTCATTGGAATTGCTAAATCACGACTAGGTTTGCGAACTTAATTCTTGGGCCTACGCGTGAAGGAGTTTCTCATTCGTTCAACACGCTCTTGGTCGTCCATACTGTTTCCTATGGAAAGGCAGCCGGTATCTTCAATCTGATGATACCATCTACGGATATTATTATCATTTGGAGGATTACATTTGAACTGAATACGGAACTCATGTTGCACTGTAACTTCATATTCAGTACTTGCAAACTGTAAATCACAAACAGCTTTCTATTCACTTTGCTACTAGGGCTTTCTAACGGAAGACAGAGGAAACAGTCCATGCGCACAGGTGTACCAACAAAACTGTTTGAGTTGCTTTTTCAATTGATGTATTATTTATAATTGTAAATTAAATGTAATAAATACTACAAAGCCTGAAAACCCGGGTATTCGTTTTGAAACACCATGTATTTTAAATACGCAAGTTTTTTAAACATACAATAACAACTTAAACAATTTAAACTAATATTAGTATAATAATATCATAATGTTGATTTGAATAATTTTGTATTTAACTCTGCTAGTCGATAATAAAGTTTAAGAACAAATAAAAAATTATTAATTTCAACGTTTGATAGAACAATGAAATTTTACCATGAAAATATTAAATTTTACACTGCGCGATATTGTCATGTTAAGCTCTTTAACACCAATTTTATTTCAGGAAATGGCTTATTAAAACGATAATTAATTACCAATCTATGTTATGTTTAATAGATAAATTGTATAGACTTTATAGTATAGCTCTCACGTTAAATGATTGGTTCCACGTTTGAATATTTTATTGATCAAATAGAACTTAATCACACAAAATTATAAAAGCACCAATAAAGTCCATATGGATATTAAACTCTGGGAACTGTAAATGTGTTAATATCTGTATATGAATTCAAACAACATTTCTATGTAAAATCAAATGTAGTTTTAAATGGAGTGCTGTACTTGAAATTTGAAACCACACAATGACAAGTTAAATATTGAACACACTACCGCTTTTAAGTGTGTAAAGCGATTATGAATAAATACACGGTTAATGTTCAAAGTTATATCTGAATACACAGAAAAAATAATGGTTTTGATTATCGCTATTGAATTATTTTAAAACGAAAAATTTAGGTGTTACTGCTTAAAAATTATAAAAAAAGTTTTATACAAAATCAAACAAATATACAGGGTGATTGAAACAGATATAATACAAAAGTTAGAAATATAAAGCCCATAGACTTTTTTGAGTTTAAACTTTGAGGTATTACCAAATTGATTATATCACCCATCAGCTCTAAAATTATTTTGGGAACCTTTATTTTTATAACGATTTTTGACAAAAAAAAAACATTCTTTCAAGGCTTATTATTCTTTGATATTTTTAACCGTTTAGTAGCTGGATGCACTTAAATGTTTAAAAAATTCCCAAATTCAAGCTTTTTCCAGAGGAAATTTTCTATTTTTCAAGGAAAAATTCAGGAGAATTATAAATTAGAGTTAAGGGAATTAGAGTTAATAAGGGAAAAGGTGTTACAATACTCTTTTTTTGTAGGTTGAGGAATAACAGAGTTAGCATGAGACAAATATTTGTTCTTCTATACTTCTGTTCATATACAGTTGATTTTATTAATTTGATTAAAGTGCAACATTATTGGAGTAGCAACAAGCAAACATTTTCCTTTATTCAGCTCTCACTTTATTTGTGACCGTATCCAGGTTGTTCTGAAGGACGATGCATAATCTGGTATCTACAGATATAAGGTTATTTTCATTGCTTGAACTCACTATCGTTTAATAGTGATTTCTATTATCATCTTGTATTAATATAGAAACACGCATTGAACTTGTTTTTATTATTTTTCTAAGATAACTGCTTTCGTTCTTGAAATCATAATTTATTTTATTATGGTATGTGGTTAAAAATAATTCTTCTTTTGTTTAGAACAAAACAAGCAACTAAGGAATCTTTCGAAGACTAAGATAATCTGACTGTATATTGATTTTATAAATATGCTTTGTTAAACTTTAAAACTAAACTTATTTGGCCATTAACATTTCAAATAAAGAAAGTTTAGTTGTTATAAATATCTTCTGACTTCGTACATATGTATACGGGTATCTGTTTTTAAGTGTGGCATATAAACTGCTTGACAAGATTCAAGTTGATTTAATCTTCACTAAATATAAATAACTATGTTTCCAGGTATTATGAATTATTTTTGTGTGTATATTGTACACGAGTTTAGTTAATGTATAAACTTTATAAAAAACTCATCTTGGGTTTTATTCACCGGAATTATACACACTGTAGAATATATATTTCATTTTCTCTCATCAAAGGAATTTGCCAATAAACGTTATTTATACAGAAAAGAGATGTCTATCTTTATAAGGTGATGTAATGGTTTAAATCATAAGTTTGTTTCCAATTTGTCAATTGATTTATGTAGACAACACATGTTGATTTATGTATGAATATGCATAACACATGTTTTATGCAAATGGTTAGTAATGTAGTTTACATTGAATTTTTATTTCGCCAAATCGTGTAGTTTTTTTTTTGTTACTGGAACAAAAAACCAATAAAGATCCTATTTTATTATTTTATTATTATTATTACTATCTGTGGAGAAAAAAAGAAAAGATTTCTCTGTATAACGTATAAAAAATAAAAAACTCGATAAGAAGGACACAGATTATAGTTGTATCTTAAATTTAATTAGATTTATTTTTACCATACATTTTTCTTACTGTTATTAATTTTATAAAATTACTATTCACAATAACCAATAATAGCACCACATACAAATTTAAATAAAATTATAAGTAAATGTGAAGAACTGTAATATACAATTATGTAAAGACGTTTATGATGATCACGTGATAAATGTTCATGTACGTCATAATTTTTAATGGAAAATATACGATAAAAATAGTGCAGTTTAATAATGGCTGACGATATATCACAAGGGTTTTGTTTTATTTACATCTGTAGACCATGTATCAAGCTTCACGCGACAAGTCTGATCTAAGAAGGAATACGACAGTTTTATAAATAACTCGCTACTATAAATCTTGCAGATAAAATCAACATCTTTCTATTCTTCACTTACAGGTATCTGGATTTGAAAACTTATAGTTTGAACATAACATTATAAAGAGAAAGATAATTTAAATATACTGCTTTCTGAAAGATAAGGATTTATAGATTCACTGAAAAGATAAACCACGTTGGATTAAAATTTTAAAATATAAACGTTTATAGTAGATAATATAGTCATTACACCTAAAACGTAATATGAATTTAAAAAAATCTGAATATTTAAAATTATCTGTCAAATAGCATTACACATTTAGCAATAAATGAAAAGTATGTACCGTGATATTTCGCAGTGTTGTTGCTAACAAAGTATTAGTCAAAAAAGATGTTATCAGTTATTTCATTGGTGTTATAAGTCTCCACATATTGATCATTTTAAAATAACCTATATCTCTGCAGGTATCATTAGTTAGGATAAAATTGAACAAAATTGACACACCTGTGAAGTAACTCTTTGAAATGAAACGATTAAAATCTAATATTTTCCCATTTATGATAATTTGGACTGTCTCCTAAGAAGAGGTGTAATTTTTTATTTTCTAGTAACTAATTATTCCTCAACCGATTCTTTTGAAACTTGAGATACTTTTTAATTGAATATTAAAATCAATCAGCGAATACCACCCATAACATTGAGTGTTTATATTAAATGTCCTCTTCATGTATCACTGAAGAGGATGACCTTGTCGTTGAAACACGTTTGATACTAAGGCGTATTTTTTGTGAGAATTGTGTTCTGTGTGTTGGTTATACTGTACTGAGTGTTTGTTTAATCTCAACATATAAAGATGGTAACTATGTTACTGAAATGTATATAAGGAAATAAATCTTCTTTTTTTAAATTGTGGTATTGGGTGTTTGATTTTAATCTTTAGGTTACCCACAGTGTGCTCGAAAGTTTAGAATTTTAAAATTAAGTTATAAAAAATGTTTTGTGAAAATTTCAACACACTAGTGTAGAAACAAAATGGCTTCAAAAAAACTTCAATGCCTCTATAATTTTGCCATTTATTCTTCCAGTTAAATTGTTAAACAGCTGTTCGATTCAAATTCAACAATAATTTCATTAAAGCATAAAATATTAATTTAATTCTTTTGATCACAATTTTATTGTTCATTGTAGTTGCAAAGTGGATTTACAGTTGAGCAAAATACAAAATATTGTGAATTGTTCTTGAAAGGCAGTTATTAGATTGGCCCCCCCAATTTAAATGTGTGATTTTTTTCTTATGGTGCTATTTAAAAGAGTATGTGTACACTCATAGTTTCAACAATGATGAGAATTTGTAGAGCGTTATCGAAGCGGAACCTCATAACATAATTACTTTACTAAGACGTACGAGTCATTTGTTAGGCGTCGCTATCACTGTGGATGGGTTTCAGTTTGAATAAATACATACATAATTAAAAATTATTTTCATTGGTATTTAAAACAAATAATTATTTTTTAATTTATTTTAAAAGAAAACTGTTTTTGTATGAAATTATGTTTGAAACAATACAAGTTTATTTTTTCCAAATGTAACAAAACCAGTACGTTATTTTTGTGTTGCCGCCATTTTGTTTCTATAAACACCGGTGTGTTGAAATGTTCACACAAAATGTTTAGTAACTTTATTTAAATGCATGTAATGTTTCAAAAGGATCGGTTGAGGAATAGAATGTCAAATAAGTGTACCTCTTGTGTGGGACACGCTGTATACATAATTATTAATTATTGTGTGGGGCACGCATATTAATTATTGGTAGTCTACATAACACAAAACTGTAATAATAATTTATAGATCCGTAATGAGATTATATAGACCTGAAAATAACAAAATCTAGGTATTGTTTGCGACACACTATTTAAAATTACAACGTATTACTCAATAAAAACAAATGATAGAAACACAATCAACTAACCGTATATTGCCTACTCTCTCCCTCATTTTACTATATGTTGATTATAATTAAGAGGCATTGAATGCTTTTACTAAATTCTAAACTTCGAGATATGTATTGAGAGGTATACATTTGGCAAAATACAGCCGTCCATCAGGCTGAATATGTGAAGATCTCACTGTAATAAAGTTAAAGGCATTTGTGTAAAAGCTTATTATGTCCAGATTAATGGCATACCATTTACTATCCTGGTTAAGAGAGGGTTTACAAGGGTTGGATAATTTTAAATAGAGGTAAAACTTACTCTAAGTAAAAGTAATTCTTTGTAATAAATTGCATATTAAAAGATGATGATGATGAAGTGAAAATAAATCAACAGTAAAAAAAAGTTATTTTAAAAATATGGTTCTTTTATAAATTAATATTTACACCACATGTGTGGTTAGGGGAACTAATTACTTTGAATTTTTGAGATTGTAAATATTTACACAAACATTACAAATTAAATATAATAATATTACTAATAATATAATAATAATAATATTATTATTATTATATTATTTTTGTTATATTAAGAGCTTTTATTATAACAAAATCTTTCTTTCACATTGTAAAATAAAAATAAAAATTGTTCATTGTTTAAAATATCATAGGCTGTAATATTACCATATAGTCATGAAATGTCTCGCTATACAATATTACTCATAACAGAAGGGAATATTGAATCAATATAAATTAACATTTGTAAAACGTTAATTCCATTTGTAATTACTGAGAGAATTATAATACAATATATGAACGTACATTATTTACAAGCATTCATATATTATTAAATTCCTCCCTAATCATGTACGATTCATTGATGTTTAAATAGAAACACAAAACATTAAATACCTGTTTCCCTTCAACATGTTACGTCAGAGATTGTTATTTACAGTTATTGTGGTAGTTTATTGCATTATGGGTAATGGAGATATTAGTGTCAGAGTCAAATCCATCGATCAATTGTAAATTCCCAAGTCAATACTGGTATAGTTTGCAGACTAATATTTTTATTAGAATGTATTGGAATTATTATTGAGTTTTTTAAGAGTCGTATGTGAAACGTTATGTTCTATTTAACCATAAAATATTTTGTTTGTTCGTAAAATTGTGTATAAGTATGGGATAAAAAAAGGCAAATAACCTCTGAAAAAATAATAAACAGATTTATAAAAGTTTAAAATATTTATGGTATGGATTATCTTCTGTTTCAACCAAACATATCTCTTCAGTTGCAACCCATTATATCTCTTCAATATACACCAGATATCAAGAGTTAAAATAAAACAAATGAATCCTGAAGTATATACAGAAAATGTACAAGTCGTCAAAAGATAAATTACCTCCAAGTGTGTGTTGTAATCGATCTCATCAGAGAGATTAAACTTTTAAATTCCTTTAAAATAATGTTAAATAAATGCGGTCACTAAAATTGAAATTGAATGAAAAACTTTTCTGGTTGTTAATCTACCTAGAGGTAACAGAAAATAAATTAAAAATATGAACATAATAATCAATTTATAAGAAATTTAGACAAATATAAAATAAATTGTTCCAGACTAACAGACAAATATAACTAAATAATATAATACATAAATTTGTTCATAAACCACAATATAAAGAGATACAGCGTAGGTACTATTATTTTGTGATAACAACAATAGTAAGAATTTCATATTAGTTAGCGTCTCCTTACCTATTGAGTAGAATTTAAATAAATAGAAATTGTAGCAAAACCATAATATTAAAATACTAGTGGGTAAATAAGAACCTAAGCGATAACAATTGTTTAGTTTTAGTATTTTGTCTAATATGTATCATGACTTATTAATGAACTGATGTAGCAAACAGTCAATATGTATATATAGTGTTTTATTTAGTAATACAGTGTCACTGATTCATCCTGATTGTTTACACTTCAGTTATCAGGCGTTAGCAACATTTGACATCTATCAAAGGTTAATTGGGTAGTTCAATATTAATAATGATTATCAATACTTGACTTTACTATCCTTTTGTAATATATACATAATATATTTGTGAACATAGTTTTTGTTATTATGTAACATGTGTTACTAAAAATATACTTGGTTTATTTCAAGTACTTTTTATCAAATAATTATAATATTTCGTATTATTAATTAAATTACTAGTTAATTTCGCCACCAATGATTCTTCTAGTAATTGCTGTAATGTTATATAAAAAGTTTGTTTAACAATTATGGATAATAATAAAGATAAAAACTATTATATCTAAAATACACTAAATACAGAAGTAAACAAAACATAAACGTAAAGAAATTAAGAAATATATATTCTGGTTTAAATAAAGGATCACAAAAACAGTTTTCTAAAGAGAAAAATATAATATTTTCATATAAAAAGATGGAATACATAGACATTTTATTTAAAAAAATAATAAAAATTAGAGATAAAACATGACAATTCTACTATGTGTTTTTAAATATCTACAGAAAACAAGAATTTTATTACTAAATTGGCTTTTGGGAAAAAAATAATAAATAAAATTCATAAATACCATCAACCTTTTAAATAAATTTTAAGAAGCAATATGGACTAATCAATTATATAGTTAAAACCATTTTACAAAATATATCTAAACCTGAACCAATTGTCTTTAAATGATTTTCACTATGGATAAAAAAATGAAAAGAAACTGAAATGATACACCGTGGAAAATTAAGTGTCAAAATAGATTGTCTATTTTCTCCCTTATCAAATCGAAACATCTTCTCGTATATTAATTAAAAACACTAAATTTAAATCAAATATAGAAGCCCTTATTAAACTTATTGAAATCAACTTGGTGCTTTTAATTAATTTTTATAACTGAACAAGGTCATAACGGGCACCAGTGCTATGATATATATGATCCCAGACTTTAGTAATAAAACCCTTATTAAAACGGTAAGTAGATTAAAATTCGAGTTTTACAAACAAATTTTTATATAGAATTGAGTTACTTTATTCATATAGTAAAGTAAAGGATTTGTTGCACCAATGAATACAACTAATTTGTAGTTTCAATAATAGTTTTTGTAGCAATACAAGTTGGATTTGTTGCATGAGTTTGAGTGCAATTAAAACTTATTTGATTTAAATACAAATACATGTAACCAAAAATTTGCTGAGACAGATAGAACATCATGTCAGTGTTAACTGTAAAACTTTAAAGGTCATGGAAAAATGTTTAACAATGCGTTATATATTCCCTTGTGTTAAACTAAAACTATAAATTATGTGTAAAGTAGATTCAGAGAACAAATATTTAGCTACAATCATGTAAATAATAACACGTAAACAAATATAAATAAATAATACATTTTTAATATATTTGCTTAAAGTAAGATAAATTTCTTGAATGTAGACTTTTTTTATGATTCGTTAGACTAACGGATTGTAAAAAAAGTGATTGATTCCAAAAGTCTTACAAATCTAAACTAACACATTATTTATGTGAAATATATCTTCACTCTCATGTACGTAAGAAATTACATTTAATCGTAAATAACTGTTTTTACGTTAAAACAAATATTATTAAGCGTTATAGTACAAGTAAACTGTAAACATGTAGAGTTCAGGATTAAAACAGATTCTACAATAATACTTGTAGGAAACTTGTTTATTTATGTAGGGTTTAAAATATATTTCATATTTTTTTGATATGTCCACTATAATCTAGAGATTGTAAGTTTAAGCTTTGATAGACTCATGTTAATTATTACTTTGATTGCTGGACTCTCAATTAAATAAAAACGATTCCAAACTATACTAAACTAAAATACAAATTATTCATTCTATAAATTATAAAAAGGGACCTGCTACAGTTGTCTTTCTTTATCAACTTAATATTACTGCAATTTTACAATTCTTGATAATATATGAATTGTCCAAAGATTTATTATTTTTATGATACATTTAAAGTTCATATTCTTACGTGTTAGAAGTAAAATTTTCTGAGATAAATTTATAATGATTTCCAATGTTTCTAAATATTATCTAGCATCATAGTACTGAAAAATGTAAAAAGGTAAGTAATACTTGTAGCAGACGTTATTATTATTATTATTATTATTATAGGTCCAAAATAAATTTTAAATAACTTTTAATTGTTATTTTGAAACCTAGAAACTATAGATTTAAACTGTTGTATTTTTATTTTGAATATTGTAACTTAGGTGAAATGAAAAAGATTTTTCAAACTACATTGAAATAAATCACAAACTATAAATACTATACATTAGAAACACCAGTGAACACTTTCCTTATAGTTGTTTTTCCCAAGCAAGCAAATATCTACTTATTATTATAATAAATAGAAGTGGGTTTTACCCCCTAAACACTTCAACCAGACTTGTGTTCTTCTTTAATTCCAAACTAGCTTATTTCTCTTCCATTGGTTAGGTTCAGGATTTTTCTAGCTAGGCTACTTGTTGCTTCAAATGTCTCCTCTGGACCGAACTAGTTGTTTTCTACGTACTAAAATCTAATTATTATCAGCAAGTTCAATCGTAATGGATTTTTCGATTATGAAATGAAAATGGTTTTATTGTTATAACTAGGTTTACAGTTTCATTAAAAAAAATTATTGCTTAAAATTAAAATGAAAATATTTCGAAATTATACAAAACACTTTTGAGAAAAGTGTTAGAAATGGAACAATATATTTACTAAAAACATATGATTAAATATTGCTTAAAAAGTTATATTGTAGCTTACAAAAGTTCATTAAAATATTAAATCTGTATATCATAATATGCAAGAATATAAGGATGCCCAAACAAAGAGATGGAATTAAATCACAACCTTAAGAACACAAAGAGAAATGCATAATTTAAAATAAATGAGTTAAGTAGAGTGAAATTAATTACCTTTTAATCCTTACACCAGGCATAAAGCAGAGAGAGTATATGTGTCTATTGAATATTATATCGTCTCAAACAATGACTGTTATTTACATTTTTGTTTTATAGGTTACGTTTCTGTAGATTGTTTAGAAGTATAAATTTATTGTTAAAATACATTACGTAGACTAATGAAAACAATATATTTTTTAAAGTGATACATAATATTATTAATTACATGATAATCTTATACTAAATTCACTAAGAAATTTCTGTACCAGTCAAGTATTTCTTCACCATAGGGCAGATTTTAATGTTTGAGTTGACAAATTAAACAGTGTTACATCCAGATTTACAAGAGGTTATTCATTTTCCTTGGAAACAGTTATATTGTAATAAAAGTATTATTTGAATAACATACCTGTTACTGGGAGATAAAATGTTTCAAAAAATAATGTTACAAATTCTCAAATACATATTTTTTGCTAAATATTTTAATTCTTGTAATATTTAATTTTTGCTATGTGTGAGAATTAATAACATCTGTTTTAAATTATGTGTAGGTTTACTTTATTTGTGTGTGATTGATTGCTTACATCTGGCAAATTTAAACTTCTTCAATGTCAAATATTGTTTAATTTGTTGTTTCTTTGAGAATTTTTAACAGCTGTTTTAAAATATTTTAAGGTTAACTTATATAATGTAGTGCTTACTTATTTGTGTGCGGATTCACATTGTGTAGGGATTGATTGATTACGTTTATCAAAACTAATCAGTGTATATGACATATTGTTAATGTGTGACAACTGAGTCTGATTTTTGTTATCTCGCCATTGTAAACAACTTAACTGTACATACATCGCTCACTTTATTTGTGTTTTATTGCTTACATCTCACAAAAGGTAATGGTTTATACGACATATTGTTATTGTGTGGCAATTTTGTGAGAGCTTAGATAATCTACGTTTAAATCCGAAGGAAAACCGAGTTGAAACACTTACCGGTCGACGAGATAATTCCAGTGACAGAAATCGAATGGCACCGAATAGTGAAGAAACAGCTTCAACATGAACCTAAGACCTCGACATTATTTTAAAAATTGCGTTTATTTGATGTTAACAATCCATATTCAGCTTTCTTATGAACTATTGCAGTTGATGAAATAAATACAGAAATGTTGAATGATTTTTAACAAATGCAAAACTGTTAAAATTTTAACTGGACACGACTAGGTTAAAATTTATTTTTAATAATGTTTTGATAATTTTGTACTTTTAACAAAGGTTTTACTAAACAATAATATAAAGAGACATCTATTTATCCTTCTATTTTATACAAATGCCCATTGGTATTTTAAAAAATATTTAAATACATTTTACGTCATATTTCCTTATTTTACACACCAAAGTATGAAATCCCTATTTGCTTAAAATAATTGAAAGCATAACTCCTAATAAAGGTTTAATTTGAATAAGCAAAAATAATGTTTTTCTCATAAAACTGAATCCTACACATTTTAGGTAGTTCAAGATAGTTCTTAACCATATATTTATTATCTAATAATTTTCATTCATATTTAAAGAAACATCATCATGATATACAACCGTGTTAGTATTTTACCAGTTTAATTCTTTATTTAAATAACACTTGCACACGCATTAAGGTTCTGTGAAATATGTTTTTTGGAAATTGAAATACGACACATGTGATTTACTTTAATTTAGAAACTAACTATATAAATACCCTACTGCGTATTAATCCAGAATTTTAAAACAGCATTGTTTTTAAAGGCGTTTTAAAATTATAATGTCTATTGGGATTAAAATTATTAGCGGTATAATTTTATACAAATACAAAAAATGAACATACATATGGCATGAGATATAATGAAAACATTGTTTAAAACAGGTAAATTAAATTTAAATAAACTGACGAAAGCTTACACTCCTCGCGTTTATGACTGTGAAGTATAAAGAGTGCTTCACAAAAGAAAGGGTTACTAAAAAATTTAATTTATTGTATTTCATATCTTTTTAATTATTGCAGTCATTACTCGTCGCTTCAAGCAGATTTGTTTAACTTTCAGAAAAATCGTATGAATAGGAATTCTAAAATACTGAACGAAAATATATTATTAAATTTGGGTAAGCGTAATTTAATTTTATCATTAAACAAAAGTTAAACACACAATATAAAATATAGCATAATATAGTAACGTTCTTAATTTATACTCAACTTTTAAAAGTAACAAAAACAATTAGATTTATTTAGTTATTTGTTAGTTCACAATTATATTATCTATTCATATATTTAAATTTTTATTAGTTAGATTATATAACCTTACAAACTATTAAAAATTATTTTTATATCATCAACCAATTATAAAATGCATTTTTTTATTGTCAAGAATTGTTTAATTTAATATAACGGAATAAATTTATTATTTTCTCTTTATAAATGTATTTTTTAAACCTGATAAAATTGTTTACAATACATTTCCACACATATCTAATTATAAAATTAAATTTAAAATCTGCTACCCACGACAACAAGTTTGTTCGAACGAGAAGAAATTAAAATAATAACTTCAAATTAGAACTTGTAATTAAAATAACAGCATTTACTCTATTAAAATAGCAAAGAAATGTTTCTCGATGAAATAGCCTGAGAGAATATTAACTGATAGAAGGAACAAAAACTAGATCTGGTTACTTTGTAAAACTACAAGGTAGTTAATTTGATAGACGATGTTATTTTATTTTGAAACAAGTGGAATAAGTAAACAAATTTAACAAACTATATATGTATAAGAGAAGGGATAAACTTGCAATTACGAAATAGAATAATGAAATATGTTTAAGCATATACTACTTACAAAAAGAAAGAACAAATAAGACTCAAATAAAGTATATTAAAAGAAGAGAGAAGAAATGAATGTGGGTATGGGTGAGTCTGACCCAGGTCTGTACGCCATTTATTTTAATAAGCGATGTCATTACAACATCCCGAGAAGAAATATGTAACAAGGGTTGAATGGGTAATATTTTATAACAAGGGGAAGAAATATCAAGACATTTATCTGATTTATTCAGTATACTTTGTTAATTCATTTACGTAACTGCACGTGTATTATACAATATATTTAGGTTAACTGAAAAATGTTTTTCTTCATTTTAAAATTATTGTACCTTAAAATAAAAACTAAAATGATAAGTTCAACTTTTATACAAAGCAAGGTGAAGCTTATCAAACAATGTAATACCTTCTCTAGTTGTATCTGGTTTTGACATTTTCATCATATAAATAATATCTTTAGATCAACATCATGCAACTTGATCAAAGCAACTTGTTACTAGCAACTTACAGTTAATACACTCTTAGATGGAATGGTACCAATGCGATTATAATTCAACATTGAAAAACGAAATTTAATAAATAATTTGTTTACGACATGTTTTCAATAGTATTAGTTTATACAGCGTGCCCCTCGACACTTTAGATTTTCTAATAATTGCTTAATTCTCAATCGATTCTTTTAAAAACTACGTAATTTTTAAGCAAGTTACCATAAATATCGTGTGAAAATTTCAACATTCTTGTGTTTATAGAAACAAAGTGGAGGCAACACACAAAATACCTATGCCTCTATACTTTTAAGCCTTTTACTCTTGAAGGTTTAATTGTTGAACTGTTCGATTCAAATTAAACAGCAATTACTATAAAACAGAAATTTATAACCGAATTGTTTTCAGTACAATTTTATAGTATTTTGTTGTCGCAAAATGTTTTTTACAGTTGAGCGAAAACTAGTTATGTCCGTGGACCTTTGTTTTTATTAACGGTGGAGAATTAATTAGACAATTTAAAAAAAAAAAAAATTCAACTAAGTTATTTTCTCCTCTCTTACAAAAAAAAACATTCTTAGATAGTAATTGTATAAATAAACGTTATTAATAAATTTACATATTACCTTCAGAACATGAAAATAAAATAAAATATAATAAAAAATAAAAAAAACAAGGAAAAGAGAGAGAGAGAGAGAGAGAGAGAGAGAGAGAGAGAGAGAGAGAGAGAGAGAGAGAGAGAGAGAGGGAGAGAGAGAGAGAGAGAGAGAGAGAGAGAGAGAGCGAGAGAGAGACAGAGAGA